>CM057342.1:255869043-256309043 GCA_030015575.1 Agapanthus africanus | reverse complement strand
ATTCCGTTGAAATCCTTATTGAGTGTGATTGAATCAATTTGATATCAGATTCTAATGATTGTCCCGATGTTTGAATAATTTCATTGTATAGCACTTTGACATTTCTAACATTCTTAGATCGTATATCATTGTAATGTCTTAAAATTTGTTTAGAATTAATTATAATTTAATTAGCGGTATAACATGCATTTTTCAATAAAACATAGCTAATAATTATTTTCAAATATAATTATTTATTTATTTAGTTCTTTATTTAATTATTTTATTTAATTGTTTATTTACTAAATTATTTTAATCTCTCTCTCTCACACACACACAGATATATATATAGTGTTAACAAGATATTAGTTTAGATTAAAACTTGTTTTAGCAATCATGATATTTTAAACCACAATTTATATTTTTTTATAAATATTTTACATATTAGATGGTTTTAGAAAAATAGAGAAACAGAAAATAATAATGAAAATGGGAAACATGAGGTATGATGCAATAAATGTAAGTCAAATTTGTGCCATGGTTAAACTTTAGCCTTCATCTCTCTAGACTCTTCTCTCCCTCATTTTCTCTTCTTCTTTCTTCTTCAACTCCTCCCTCATTTAAACCTCTCTTTACCTTCCAAAATCCCACACAAATCCCACACAAAATCCTTCACAAATTATTTCAAAAATCCAATTTTAAATCTCTTCAAGAGTTCTTTTTGAAGCAAGTCTTCATCTTGTGGCCACCTTTCAAGTTAGGGTCTCCTTCATATCATATTGAGGTAATGAGTCAAGTTTAAACATATTTTACTAATCTTGTGACTTAATAATTTATTATTTAGATTAAAGGTAGTGTTTTGAGTAGTTTTAGAATCTAAAGTGAGGTTTAAGCTAAGCTTGGGGGTTGTGATGACTTGTAGAGTAATCATAACCTAAAATAGGTTAGTCAAGAGTACTTTAGTGCTATATAGCCTTATTTAATCATTAAGTTTTCACTAAACCACCTTAATGTTTCAAATTAGTGTTAAAATTAGTTTTAGTTTAAGGTTAGGCTTTCAAACAAAATCTGCTATCAAACCAGTGATCATAGAGAAAAGTTGCAATTACTGGGAGCCAATCATAGGACCGCAGATACACCCTCAAAACCAGAGCCCCTATCTCTAAGTTTTGGCCACCAAAATATTGGTTTTAGCCGCAAATTGCGGCCCTTCCAGGAAGTTTGGTCGTGGGTTTTTGTTGGGGGTTCTCTAAGACTCCAATTAGGCCTCTGGAACGTGCAACTTTTTTCTAATTATACATATATAAAAATCTGAGACCGTTTTACCTTATTTTAGGCGTTATGTTAACGTGCGATACGGATATTCCGATTCTCGTTTTAGCGTTTTGTATAGTTAACAGCCCTTAGGGGTAGTCTTAGATGTTGTTGCACATGTTTAACACGCTAAGTTCACACGTGTCAACTCGTGAGAGTTAATTTGTTTATGTAGTATATGTTTGCGTGTCAAATCGGATTTCTATCCTCATGTGCTAGGTTTTGTGCGATTCTAGAATCGGTTGCGAAGATTTTGGACGCGGCTAGGAAAGGAAAGGAGGTGGTCGGATTCGAGTAGCCGAGACCGTTTCGGTGAGTAGATTTAATATCTATGAGGGAATCATTCGGATGGCGTAAAAGCGCTTGATGTTTAGAACTAGTTACAAATCTTATATACATGTATTTATACACATTTCCATATTGCATACGCATTATCATAAGCATTGATATCTTCACACCAAGACACTTGCACCATTACCAATGGTTCATGTCGCACGTGCACTAACCTATATGTACACACGCCATTGGTAATTTCTATATCACGTACACTATAGAACTCGCATGATAACTTGTATTTGCATTGCATCTTTATTGATAGATAGATCCTCACATTATTCATCTAGCTTGCATCATATTAATACCATGTACATTTGCTATCATCGCCGTATTTATATATTATGATGTTTTATGATATTTCCGTTTTCATGAGATTTCTAGATTTTGGAAACCGCATGTACATTTTGAAAACTTATGATTGCTTTAAAAACGCGGTTTCTCTTGATATGATGTGTGGCGTTCATCATGAGTTTTCTCGGTTCTGAGTTATGTGTATACCCGATTGAGGAGAGAGGAGGCAGCGTCTGCGGGTATATGGTGGACCCGGTACGGTATCCCGGGGCAAGAAGATCGTAAAGAGAGACGTTGAGCCTGGAAGAAGAACAATACCTACCGGTGATAGTTTGGGTTCAGCGGATATCCGGAGGATACTGACCGGAGTCGTGTGATCAGATAGATTTGATGGCCGATCTGAGAGACGGCACCTGAGATACTAAGATTTTTAGTGTCGATGTTTGACATAGGTTTTATGCTGTTTTATTGATGATATTTTTGGTTCTACCATATTGAATTTACTATGACATATTCAGTATCTTATAGCCGCTACACCCCAGATTTCATACTTCGCTCACTTATTCATGTTGCATCTATACTAGTACATCGCATCATAAATTCATACTTAGGATCTGTCACTGGCATGTACATGCTTGCGATTGCCACTTATGATGTTACTTACTACTCACAAGTTGGCAACTCACCCCCGTTATGCCACAGTGTCTTGCAGGGTCGATCCGTCAGTATAGTCGTAGCATGGCACACTACTACTACTTTTGCTACGATTTTTTGGATGTGATATTTTGTAGGTGGGTTGCGAGTATTCCTTTGTCTTCTACCTTGTACATTTTCTTTTTGTATCTAATATACTCCATCTACCACTTGTATATTTGACTTAGAGACGAGACTGAGAGACTTGTATTATATTTGACTCTGGGTGTCGTGCTCGTGTGAGCCGACTTTTATGTTTTTATTGTGGATATTGTTTTCCTTTCTTATTTCTTTATTTCTTCGCATTATGATGTCATATATCTTACTTGTGATTGTGTTCCACCGGATGTCATTGAGATTGCTCCTAAGTGGGGATGTTCATATATATTATGCTTATGTATTGGTTTGGATCAGTTTTTACAAAGGTGGTGTTGTCGAAATTTTTAGCAAAAACTCGAGATTTAAAAAGGATTTGATATAACTCTTCTACTTCAAAATTAACACTTTAAACAAATATTTTTACCACTCTACTTTATTTCACGGTTTAGATTCTGAGTTTTCAGGTTACTTGAGTTACGTTACGCCTTTAGACGTTGCGTGATTTAATTTCCGGTCACGTTCTATATTTGGGTCATGATAACCATATATTGAAATATATTTTTGTAAAATAATCAAAATATGAATAGATTCTTTTTAAAAGCTAACAGTTTCCCCTTTTTTAATATTTTACAAAACTTATAATATTATATATATATTTATAATATTATATATATTTGTATTCATTTGCTCCCTCTTTATGAATGCTCAATATTTACTCCCCCTTTTTGGAAATATTTAAAAGTGGTAGTATAGGAGATGAAATTTAAATATAGAAAGCTTATGAATAAATTCTTTGATAAAATGCAATATGAGAATGCAAAATACGTAACCATAACCCAACACATAATAAATAAGTCTATTACAACCAAATTGAAAAGCGAATTGAAAGTATGCCTTAGCACCTCTACTATGTTTCTATAAGCATCAAGTATGCAATTTTAAAAAATCTAGATCTAAGTATACTAAACAAGAATTGAACTAAAGAATTAGGATTTCAAAGTTAAGTAAATAAGTTCTAAACTAAGTGAAGTGAGTCTACAACTTTTGTAGTCTAGTCCTTCACTTCTAAAACCCTAAGTAGTAGTCCCTAGAACTCTTCTTTGACTCCACTTAAAGGATAGAACGAACTTGCTTATAGTCTTCGTCGTCGAAAATGATCCCACCTTAAGGCAACTCATACTCAAGCTCACACTTCACTAATCAAAATATTAGTGAAGTTAAAAAACTATACTAATTTTCTAAAGTAGTGTAAGTTGATGAAGTAGGAATTTGCTCACTAAAAATATTTCTTTTTTTTTTCTTTTTCTCAACTCTAGAAAATATCTAGTGAAGAGATGAAGATGAACTTAGAAGAGAGAATGAATCATTAGCCAACATGGGATGAGATGAGAATGACAAATATCTATGAATAATCTAAGAATTGAAGATGAGTCATGGCTTCTCAATACTTCTCCAAGCACCCAAAGCCATGACTCATTCTTCTTTTCTTTTAATTCACAAATGTTTATCATTATCTTTACTCAAATGCGATTTCTCACGCATCCTAGTTCTATGTATCATCAACCATGATACAGTGTGTGTGTGTGTGTGTGTGTGTGTATGTATCAAATTATTAAATAAACACTTCATTCGATAAACCGGTTATATCATATATAACCCAGCTAATATCAAATATATATGTATATCAAATCATTAAATCAATACTTGATTCAATAATCCGGTTATATCACATATAACTGGCTAATATTTAATATTAGTTAATATATATATATATATATTATATTGTATATATATCAAATTATTAAATCAACACTTCATTCAATAATTCGGTTATATCATATATAATCCGGCTAATATCAAATATATAAACATATATAATAAATCAAATTATTGAATCAACACTTAATTCAATAATCCGGTTATATCATATATAACCCGGCTGATATAAAAAACGCTAGCATAGAATACGGTATCATATACTCGTATTTAATCAAGCTCCCGCACATATCTCCATACGTGACCTACTTCGTTTCGCTTGAGCTAGGAAACTTCTATGTGGAACTTTAAAGACTCGTCAATATGCCAGTAGTAGGTAATGATCACATCAGATATTCACAAGCCGTCAGCGGTACTAGCTGGACATAACGGTTACCCAGGTATTGAACAAATAGAAGATCAACAAGCAAACTTGTCCAAACTCCCGTAGAGCCTATAAGCAACACTTACCGTACAGTCTGGTCTCTTCGTCTGATATGTCGCATATCGAGTCTGGAGGGTGGAATCGTCAGACCCCAATAACTCGATAAGTCATGCCGATATGTGGCCTATAACCTTTCGAGAAACTACTGATAACACTTATCAATAAATCTCATCAGCCCTGGTTATGGACTTGGTGTTATAGCCAATCGAGCATAGCGCAACATCAACTCGCAATACCGGGAGAGATGAAACCCCTCCTATCGCTCACTGCCTCCATGTAACTCGGGACTGTACCAAAAAACCACCAGTTTGCACGACTTATTTGAGCCGTGGTAGAGAGAAAATAAAGAACAGTGGGAACCACACAAGACACTATGATGATCTCGGGTCTACAGACTAACCTATACAAGTGTCACCAGAGAACTGCTATCTGACGATAGGTATGGTACCATCTAGGAGTTCTCAGCGAGTCCTGTTCGGTGTACCCATTCTCCAATGAGCACCCGTTTACAATCTTTGATTTCAAACACCAATGGTTGTAGGATCAATCATCGCCCCATACAGGGTCAAGAAACGTACACACTAGTCTACTCTGAAATATTGATGCCCTGTCTCGATACTCCCTCGACTAGGAACTGTTAAGGATATGCTTGTGGACTACACAAGCCCCATTAGTATGATCTGCATCATAGTACTAGTAGTCAAGCCAATATCCTAAGGGCTTTATCAACATGTATCAATGAGATAGTAAACTAAAACAAGTGCACATGTTAAGATAAAGAGCAACCAAATATCATACTATCATGTTGAGCAAGAAAATCCTCTCTATATATGTCCAAGCATCCACTATATATACAATAATGGTCTCTAGGGCATACATATTCTTAACAATCTTCCATTTGCACTAAGGCCAGTTGTTGTAGTATCGCATACTCAACATCCTAAAAAGTCTCTTGAACTGTGTCTGGAGAAGGGCCTTCGTGAGTGGATCTGCCGTGTTGTCCTTCTTGTCTACTTTCCTGACCTCAATCTCTCGGCGATCAACTATCTTCCAGATTAGGTGATACCGTCTCAGAATATGTCTGGATCGCTGATGGGACCGGGGTTCCTTGGCCAAAACCACAGCTCCATTGTTATCACAATACAAAGATATTGGATCCACAATGGATGGAACCACACCAAATTCAATAATGAACTTTTTCATCCAGACAACCTCTTTGGCAGTATCGTTAGCAGCGATGTATTCAGCCTCCATTGTCGAGTCTGCAACAGTATCTTACTTGGAACTCTTCCTACATACCGCCCCTCCGTTGAGGGTGAAGACAAAGCCCGAGACAGACTTGCTGTCATCCTTATCACTCTGGAAGCTCGAATCGGTAAAGGACTCCACTTGGAGTTCTCCGTTACCATACACCAAGAATATCTCTTTAGTTCTTCTCAAGTACTTAAGAATGTTCTTCACGTCTATCCAGTACTTCTTCCCTGGGTCTGATTGATACCTACTTACTACACCAAGTGCGTAAACTACATCCGGTCTGGTGCATTACATCGCATACATGATATACCCAAATGCAGAAGTATATGGTATCATATTCTTGCGAGCCTTTTCCAAATCATTCTTGGGAGACATTTCTTTGGAGAGAGCGATTCCTGAACAAGCGGGTAAAATACCACGCTTAGAATCTTCCATACTAAACCTCTTTAGTATGGTGTCTATGTACCTGAATTAGGACAATCATAATATCTTTTTAGATCTATTTCTATAGATCTTTATCCACAGGATATAGGAGGCATCATCCAGATCTTTCATGGAGAACTTTTGTGATAGGAAGAGTTTGACCGAGTGCAGCATAGGAATATCATTTCCTATCAAGAGTATATCGTCCACGTACAATACGAGAAATACGACCTTATTCTATACTACCTTTTTATATATACATGGCTCATCTACGTTTTTGATGAAGTCAAACTATTTGACTGCTACATCAAAACAGATGTTCCAATTCCGCGACGCCTGCTTTAATCCGTGGATTGATTTAAACAACTTGCACATCTTTCCGTTGCTCCTACTGTCTACGAAGTCCTCTGGCTGTATCATATACACGCTTTCTTCTAAATCACTATTTAGAAGAGCGGTCTTGATGTCCATCTGCCAGATTTCATAGTCATGATATGCAGCAATAGCAAGTAAGATCCTGATGGACTTAAATATAGCCACGGGAGAAAATGTCTTATCATAGTTGACACCTGGTCATTGATGAAAACCTTTTGCTACAAGGCTAATTTTGAAGGTATCAACTTTTCCATCTACACCAATTTTCTTCTTGAAGATCCATTTACTCCCAATAGGTTTTACCCCTTCAGGAGCAACTTCCAAAATCCATACTTTGTTAGTGTATATGAATTCCATCCCAGATTGCACAGTATCCAGCCATTTCACAGAGTCCCCATTTGTGATGGCCTGCTCGAAACTAGTTGGGTCATCATCTGCGGAATGACTGATATTCGTTTGGGACTATTGAATCCTCTAGTTCTACCAAATCTTCAGTTGTAGTTTGTGTATCTGGAACTTCTTCCAGCTCTACCTCATTACCATTAATTTCTTTCTCAAGAAATTCCTTTTCTAGAAAGGTGGCATGCTGAGCAATAAATACCTTTTGTTTTTCAATGTGGTAGAATAGATATCCATATGAAATCTTTGGATATCACACAAACTTGTAAATAACTGATCGTGCTTCGAGTTTGTCCAGATTTTATTTTTTAACATAGGCCGGATAACCCCATATCTTAACTCGTTTAAGATATGGTCTCTTTCTACTCCATATCTCATATGGTGTTTTAGGCACAAATTTTGATAGAACTTGATTCAATAGGTATGCAGTTGTCTCAAGTGCATAACTCCAAAAGGAAATAGGTAACTCAACAGTACTCATCATAGAGCGCACCATATCTACTAGGGTGCGATTCCTCCGCTCCGATACACCGTTGTGCTATGGTGTATACGGGTGAGTAAGTTGAGAGAGAACCCCATTCTCTTTTAAATAATCTCAGAATTCTGTGCTTAAGTATTCACCTTCTCGATCAGATCGAAAGATTTTAATACTTTTACCCGTCTGGTTCTCTACTTCGCTCTTATATTCCTTGAATTTCTCAAAAACTTCTGATTTGTGTTCCAACAGGAACACATGTCCGAATATTGAGAGATCATCAGTGAATATAATGAAATACTAGGAACCATTTTTGGCATGTGTAGACATAAGACCGCATACATCACAATGTATCAGTCCCAAGAGTTCAATAGCTCTTTCTCCGTGTCTCGTAAATGGAGTTTTGGTCATCTTTTCTTTGAGACATGACTGACAAATTTCATAAGATGTAAATTCGAACGGATTCAAATATTTATTTTTATGCAACTTAGCTAGTCTGGTCGCATTGATATGACCAAGTCAACAATACCACAAGAAATCTTCGTTCATTTCTGAACTTTTCCTTTTGTGTGTGTTTTATATATTTAGAACTGTATTTTGATTTAGAACGTATAAACCATTGCACAACGTAGCAAACCCAATCAATACTTGATTTAGGAAAATGTTCATAACATTTTTCTCTAATGCAAAGTTATATCCTTCTTTATCTAATAAAGAAACGGATATTATATTGCACATCATCGATGGTACGAAATAACAGTCATTCAAAATCAATGTATTACCATTTGGCAATACTATGTGATATTCGCCGACAGCTTCGGCAGCAACAATTGCTCCATTCCCTACTCTGAGAGACATATCACTCTTTTCCAATTCTCTACTTTTCATTAACCCTTGTAACAGATTACAAATGTGGGATCCCGATCCGTTATCTAATACTCAGGACATAGAAAAGACTGAGAAACCGTTTTCAATAACCAACACACCCGAAAAAGATGCATCAAAATGCTCTCTTTCTTCGTTGGGATTGCGTGAAAATCCTTGCATTCCTTTATCTCTTGTCCAGATTTATGACAGTTGTCATAAGATAAAGCGGAACCAACGTTCCCCAGTCCAGTATAATAAGCAGGTTCAGTCAATACATTCATGTTATTATCTTGATTAAGGCATGACATGGTCGCTATCTGGAGAGAGAGAAGAAAACACTTTAGCATGCGCTCTTACAAGATTAGATTGATTGTTATCTTATCTAATCAGGATGGATCCCACTGTTTTTATCAAATCTTCTTTCAAACCCTAAAAGGTAAGATTAGCCGGGATTAATTACATGCTACAAGTTCGCTAATTGGTCAGCCGGGCTGGTGTTGGTACTCCAAGAGAGTCTCCCCGTAGTTTCGCATGGAACTAATTAAATAACCTCATTTCTACAGGGGCATAATCCCGTTAACACGTTTCTTAAACACCTACTGGAATAGCTAATTGTAAAGTGGAAAACTCTCTCAGGAGTAACGCTTACTTGCAGCAGGTATCGGGATCCAACTATCACATAAAAGGTATGCAATCTCATTGCAAATTTCAACACTTGAAATTCCCAATAATTGTTTTTACCGCATGCGGTTTATGACCTTAGAAAGGTTAACAAACCATAAACCGCAAGTCAAGTTCAACCCGTCATTTCGTGACTGACTTAGACCCACCCGCACGACCTTTGACAAGGTCAACAAAGCCGTACGACTGCCTTAACTAATCTCATCATCATGCGGCAGAAAAGCACTAATCAGCTACCGAACACTACGCTTCGACAAGGTCGATAAACGCAACATGAATATTAAACAACACCTATCTGAAATGACAGAGGGTTTTGACTGGTTTTGAAGAAAACCTTTAACGTAATGTACTTAATATCGTTGTAGAATCTAGTGATTTGAAAAGGAGTAGTTTAAGCTCCGCTTTAAAAATCGAGTAGTTTTCAAAACAAATCGAGTGGGTTGTAGCATATACTAGTTTTTGCTAAAGTGGTCATTCCCGATGAAGGGATCTAGGCTCTTTCCTCATCGAATGAGGTGCTGGATATTCATAATAGAATACCGCTATGCAAAGCAAGAACTAGAGCCACCTTTTTGAAAAATTTGATTCTACAACATCTTTTAGGTTTCTTTTCTTTTCATTAATCTTATTAATGAATTCCCATCAATTGTATTTCCCAAATATCACAGAAGAAACGAAAATAAAACACACATATATGCCATCCGCATTCGCCACAGGGATCCGGGTCTTCACCGAAAGGTTACTTAACTTACGGCAGAGCGGGGTCAGGACTAGCGCGGATGCAAAACATATATAATGTCTACTAATATATCATATATATAATTAGCATTTGTCTCATGCAGTTATATGATCACATTACAGAACAATAGAAGCAGATATATGAAATATAGGATATATTAGGAGGTCCATATTTTAGATTAATCCAGTAACGAAAAACACAGATTCCACGGTCATGATGTATAGCCAAGCCGATACCCCTAGACCCTTACGAGAGCGGCAAGCAACCCTGCCAATTCTAGAGTTAGGAAACCGGTCCTGACTTCTCGAGATGGCCTCCCACCGGACTCTAGAACCCAGTTACTTGTGCTCTCCGTCTTGGGTCTATCCTAATGCGGAAAAGTAAATAATATACATCAAATGGAGACATTGACCTCAACCCGGAAGTGTCCCAATAAAAAAATATTACATACAATTATTTACATGAATGAAAATTGAAAAAACTCTCATTTCACATAAAACCCCTGGCTATTCAATCACGACGATCCAATATAACATATCGATAGCAACACGATAACATCACATGTCATCAACGTAAGTAAATATGCATATCCCTAATGCCGTTGTCGTATAGCAACGAGATCGGGGACACTGCCACATATTACACTTACGGTCGCAGAAAAGAATGAAAACTACAATAATTAGAATCCGCATCTATCGATTTCATTTAAGTCTCAAATTGAAAACCCTTTTCAAAGTGTAAGCCGGGAAATTCAACAAGATTCCCGATTAATGATTCGAAGGCTCGTCGGGAACTTTAATAGATGGCTGCACTCCCGAGGCCATCAACGAAGTGGGATTGGATGAAACACCATGGCCGCGAGCATCCGAGTCGATGCGCTTGGCCATGGGGTTCTCTTATAGTCACTTGGTCGGGGCAAAGGGGCGTGGCTGTCTACTAGTGTCTCCCGGTGAGTATTCACGTACGATACGAGATTACGATGGAGTTTCGATCTAAATCCAAACTCCGGGGTAATCCATCATTTGAGACTAAAATGCGAGATGTACAAATCGATAACTGGTTTTCATAAAAATAATCAATGTGGATTCCAAAAATTGTATCACATAACCATAGAAATTAGATGACGTTAACATTTCTGTTCACCGCTGAAAACGAGGACGGACCGCGTAGGTCGTCTTGCCTGAATTTGGGGGAAAATGCTATTTGGATTTATCCGTCCACCGCTCTGAAGATACCAAGTTGATTTATGGCATCGTATATCGAATGTTTGGACGGATGCAGCCGTTGTAGCAGACTTCATCAGATTCCCCCAAGTTTGCGAGGGTTTTTTGATTATGGGGACGCTCTTCACTTCAGGCGCAAGCCCCTGCAGTTAATTACGTTACCACATCGCAATAACCACTTTCTCCTGCTCCAGATTTTCACTTCGTGTCGTGTGTGTTTGTTTTATTTTTTGGTTGCTCATGGATTGTGTATGGAGACTAATTTGTGTCATCGCCCGTAAGGCGTGGATTAGTCCAAATCCGTATATTCTTAGATTTGGGTTTGGTTTGATTTAAGGATCGTTAATCTCGTTTGAGATTAAGATCAACTTAAATGTATACGAGTAATTGGGGGCTCGATTGGTTTTTTGTTAAGGATACGTTAGTCCAATCTGAGACTAAGGTCTACTTAACAAGTTCTCTTATCACCATTTTGGAGGCGAAGTTGTAGTTTGAGGACATTTCGGTTTGTAGATAGTTTGAGGACATCTCGGTCTATAGATAGTTTGAGGACGTTTCGGTCCGTAGATAGTTTGAGAACGTTTCGGTCCGTAGATCACCATTTTGGAGGTGAGAGTTTAGTTTAAGGACGTTATGGTCCGTTGTTATTTAAGGACGTTTCGGTTCGTTGATAGTTTAAGGACGTTATGGTCCACTATAGTTTAAGGAAGTTTCGGTCTGTTGTCTATCTTGCGTACACGTGTATTTGTTACATGATGGGATGAGCAAAAGTGACATGGGATGCACCCAGCTTTGGATGTGGTTTGATTTAGGATGTGCACGTCAGTTTGGAAAGTGCACCAAAAGCAGTTGGTTGTCGGGACCCGCCACCTCTCTGAAGACGTTAAGGTATTACAACGACATGTATCAGAGGTGTAGAGAGATGTACCCTTGAACCAATCCCTATGTTCGAGAGAAAAGATCGTGGTGGATCATCTAAGAATCATTTGCCATTTTTGTAGACTAAGATTAACTTAGCAGATGTGGGATGAACATCACTTTGAATAGTCAATCCATGGGCCCGGTTGATCTAAGTTAGGGACTTAGCCAACCTGGACTTGATCCACTCAGTTTTCTCTTTATTTGGAAAGAAGTGCTAAGCACTTGTTTGGGCTCAGTCCCTTTTTTTGTGCAAAAAGTGCTGTGCACTTATGTGAGTTCTGAAGCTTACACATAGCCATGTGGGGTTTACAATCATGGGGATTTGCCCAATAAGTGTTAAACACTTTACCCCTTTTGTCTCTACATGGAGTGCTAAGCACTCTTTATGGCGTCCGCGTGCAAAGCACGTGAGGCGCTAGACGCTGCCTAGTGAATGTCAGGCACTTTTGTTCTATGGCGCCCACGTGAGGGACACGTGAGGCACTAGGCGCCGCTCACTAAGTGCTAAGCATTATTTTATTTTGTAGCGCCCACGTGAGAGGCACGTGGGGCGCTGGGCGCTGAGCGCCAGTCACTAAGTGCTAAGCACTTCTTTAATTTTGGAGCGCCCATGTAGGAGGCACGTAGGGCGCTGGGCGCTGAGCGGCAGTCACTAAGTGCTAAGAACTTTTTTAATTTTGGAGCGCCCACGTGGGAGGCACGTAGGGCGCTGGGTGCTGAGTGCCAGTTACCGAGTGTTAAGCACTCCTATATTTTAGAGAGCCCATGTGAGGGGCACGTGAGGCGCTAGGCGCTAATTTTTCCTTGTATGTTCTGTTCTGAGGAGTTCAATTTCCTTGTTCTTTTTTGAATCTTTAATCTCCAAGAACAAGTTCGTCCCGATGAGAATTAAATTCTCAACTTGTGCGAGACTTGTCTTGTGGATCTAAGGTCCAGAGAAAGAACTAAGTTATTCTTTTTTAAAAAGGGTTAAACCCTTCGATAGGTAAACGAGATATTCTGATCTCTTTTCTTTTTATTTACCTAGAGCTTCTTTGTTTTTGAGAAGGAAGGTCTTCTTCTTTCTTCCTTTTTAAAGTTTTCTGCTTCGTTTTTATCGAAGCTTGAGGGGGGAAGGGGTTCCTCTGTATTAGACTTGAAGTCTTGGGTCCTTTATATAGTAGAGGCAAGTTTGTTGATTAGTTGAAGAAATCTCTCATTGAGAGATCCTAATTGATTTGGGGATTTTACCCACCTTTGGATCTTTGATCCAAGAACTTCTGTTTTACAGGAGGTATTTTTCTTATTTTTAATAGATTAGGGAAATATTTTCCCACACAGAATTTATTCTGTAGATTGGTGATTTCTTAATCACCATTGGATTTTTAATCTATCGGTACTCTGTTTTACAGAGAGTAATCTTTCTTGTTTAGAATGATTTGAGGAATATTTTCTCAACAGAATTTAATTCTGCATTCTGATGATTTATCATCTCCGTTGGATTTTTGATCCAACGGCTCTGTTTAACAGAGAGTAGAATTTAATTCTACTAGGCGCCGGTGCTCACGTGCTATGCACGTGCGGTGCCAATAAGAGCTTTTAATTCTGGCGCTGGCGCCCTCGTGGCAGACACGTGAGGCGCTGCCTCTTGAGTTTTGAACAGAGGTTTGCTCTTTTATTGGGGAAACAAATTCCCCCTACCGCTGCGCTCACGTGGCCACGCTCACGTGGCTCACACGTGAGTGCAGCGGTGGCATCTTTTCCACCATTGGTGAAGTTTTGGAATCGGTCCACCTTCTTACTCTGATTCCTATGGGTCAACTATCTTCTTTCCCCATGCCCTTTTTCCCGGCCTTGGAAATATTACCACCATGCATAGAATTTTCCGTGTCTAGATTTGAATGCTTCCCTTTATAATCCGAAGCTATGTCTTCCTCCTTCTTCACAAAGAGACACCCATTTCTATTAACAGAACTCAAGGTAACCATTTTCTAAAGGAACAAACAAAGAGCTATGGCTTGTGATCGTCTTCACGCTTATTGGCAACCATGGGAGGTGCCTATCGAGGAGACTATTCTTCGTTTTGCCACGCGGCTAGCGGACCCCCTTCTCACCGACACTCAATGTGACGCGGTGATGTATGAACTCCTGACTCGTAGGGGCTCCCTGTTCCTATGGGCTCCATTTGGCTTCGGATGATTTTCCTATCCGTGCTTGCCTACATCCCCCCTCATCCGGCAGAGATGACTCCGGCGATTCTTGATGCGGCGGAGGACAAGATCGAGTGCTTTCACGAGGCACGCTTGATTACCCGGTCTTTGAGGGACCATTCGGTTCAGTTGCTAAGCCGGATACGGACTCAGCGGGCTATCATGTCTGCCTTCCCTGATGAGCACAACGCTAACCGATGGGGAGCAACTTCTCGCGAAGACCGCCGCTTCGACACGGTGGAGAGGGCAGAGAGGGAATTGGGGAACTTTTTTTTATTGTTTTATTAACCTCTATATCTCTGATCCCATATTTGGTGATCTTTTCCCTGTAGCATAGTATGTTTATTTCAATGTATTTTTCTTATTATTGAATGTTGAATGTTTTCTGTTGAATGTTTCCTCTTCATTGTATATTTGTACGTGTATCTCTTGCCTCTATGCATGAGCATTATACTTTACCTTTAGGAATTTTTGCTAAGCGCAAATGCCGTTGTTGTGTCATGAGCTAAACCTTCTCACACACACATAAATCAGCACGCTTTGAATGCAGTTGTGAATGAACGCTTAATCGGGTGTGAATCAAATGCTCTCCTTACTACCTCACACAGCACACGTTTGGTGCCCATGGATTGCGCCTTTCTGTCTTGACTTGACATAAAGTAGTTTATGTACTCATTTCGGAATTTGTAGTTTATTCACTCGTTTTGGAGTCTCTAGTTTATGAACTCATTTCGGAGCTTGTAGTTTATTCACACATTCCGGAGTCTCTAGTTTATGAACTCATTTTGGAGCTTGTTTAGTTTAGCTCCTTTGGGCTTGTAGGCAAACTTATCCTAACGTTACAGTTAACCCCCGCTCTTTATGACAGAGGTCTGTTAGGGTCTGTGGTACTAGGGTTTTTTTCCGTCATACCGTCGCATTGGCTGATGCATTCCCCGATATGCAGACTTTACGCTGCTGTTCGAGTAGCCCCGCGACTGTCGTGTCTTTGATCCCTTCGGGGGCTGGACAAGACGTTTTCAAGTAATCTCCTTAGGTCATATTACCGTCGAGAGAGCAAGCGGTAGGAATTTTGCCATGTCGCTTTTTACTTAAGGTTAGGCTCAGTTTGGGAGCCCCGATGAGTCATAACCACTCCGTACTGGTGTGGGATGATCTCCGATAGTCTTTCGGGCTTTATTTGAGTTGCCGCTAAGACCCTGAAGCTAGGAATTTGGCCTTCGCTTCCTTTGTCGACACTGTGTCTGCTGTAATGGGACGAATGTCGAGGTAATCTCTAGGTTGTTTTGTGAACCGTCGAGACTTGGAACTAGGGACTTTGCCATGGCTTCGTTTTGTTTTGACCCTTGGGTCTTTGTTGATGTCGCGTTTGCATCCTGCTGGAGTGAGAAGAAACGCCGCTTTGACACTGCTCTGCTGTAACGAGACAAATGTCGAGGTGATCTCTAGGTTTGTTTGTGAACCGTCGAGACTTGGAACTAGGGACTTTGCCATGGCTCCGTTTTGCTTTGACCCTGGGGTCGTTGTTGACGTCGCATCTGCATCCTACTGGAGTGAGAAGAAACGCCGCTTTGACACTGCGTCTGCTGTAATGAGATGAATGCCGAGGTGATCTCTAGGTTGTTTTGTGAACTGTCAAGACTTGGAACTACGGACTTTTCCATGGCTCCGTTTTGTTTCGACCCTGGGGTCGTTTTTGACGTCACGTCTGCATCCTACTGGAGTAAGAAGAAACGCTGCTTTGACACTGCGTTTGCTGTAACGAGATGAGTGTCAAGGAGGTCTCTAGGTTGTTTGTGAACCGTCGAGACTTGTAACTAGGGACTCTGCCATGGATCCGTTTTGTTTCGACCCTGGGGTCATTGTTGATGTCGCGTTTGCATCCTGCTGGAGTGAGAAGAAACGCCGTTGTCGGCACTGCGTCTGCTATAACGAGATGAGTGTCGAGATGGTCTCTAGGTTGTTTGTGAACCGTCGAGACTTGGAACTTGGGACTTTTCCATAGCTCCGTTTTGTTTCGACCCTGGGGTCGTTGTTGACGTCACGTCTGCATCCTGCTAGAGTGAGAAGAAACGCTGTTGTTGACACTACGTGTGCTGTAACGAGACGAATGCAGAGGTGGTCTCTAGGTTGTTTGTGAACCGTTGAGACTTGGAACTTGGGACTTTGTCATGGCTCTGTTTTGTTGACGTTGCGTCTGCATCCTGCTGGAGTGAGATGAAACGCCGTTTTGACTTCTTGACTTTGGTTGTCGCCGTCAAGATCTGGCTCTCCTTTTGACGGAGCCTGGTGGGAAAATATGGTTCTCTTTTCGTTTATGCCCATGGATTGTATACAGGGGTTGATGTGGACTCACCTGCAGGGCAAAAGTCTCATTTTTTTTCCCGCGGTGCTCTATCATTTCAGCTTTTTATATCGCGAAAGTCACGATTGCCCAATCATTTCGGCTTTTTATCGCGGTGCCCAATCATTTTGGCTATTTTTCTTTTTACTCGCTGCTTTTTATTGTGAGTTGCCCAAACATTTCGGCTGTTTTTATATGTATATATTTTGCTCGCTGATTTTTATTGCGAGTTGCCCCATCATTTCGGCTATTTCATATGCATTTGTTTTTGCTCGCTGATTTTGTTGCGAGTATGGAAATTGAGATCTGATACCAATCTTGGCATCAGCACCGCTGCAACTGGAATGTTGCCAGGAGCGAATCATCATTTGTCGTGAAAGGACTTGGAGTTTGACACCTGTTCAGGCATCAACATCGTTGTGATTGGAATGTTGCCAGGAGCGAATTATCATTTGCCTTGAGAGGACATGGAATAAAGGTGGCTTAGCAAATGGGGTTAAGGTCCTGTCGACTAAGGCTTTTTGACTCTATGAGCCATAGGGGTCTCATAAAAGATTTTCTCCCTACGAGTCGTGAGGATCTTGTAGATGTATTTTCTCCTTAGGAATCGTGAGGATCCCTAAGTGTGCGTTCTCTTATAAGTCATAAGGATCTCATAAGAGTGTTTTCTCCTTAGAAGTCGAGAGGACTTACAAGTGTCGTTCACTATATGAGGAAATTTCTCGTCATTGGTGGAACTTGGTGGTGGAAACGTTTATTTGTGCCCGTGGATTGTATACTAGGGCCAATATTGGACCGCATGTAGGGCATTTTTGGGAATACGATGGCTTAAGAACAGGTCCAGGTCCCTGTAGTTTAAGACTTTCAATCCTATGAGCCGTGAGGGTCTCATAAAAGGGGTTCTCCTTACGAGTCGAGAGGATCTCATAAGTGAAAATTTCACGAGATTGCGCCCTTTCGGGTTTTTACAAGCTCGCCGGTAGCCCTGCTATTTTTACTCACAGTGCCCTTTCGGGTTTTCATCCGTGCCCATTTCGCTTGTGGACGTACCGTTTTTTTAACTACTTGGGTTGCAGTCTTAGCCGTTGGAGCTTTGATTGCAACATAGATCCTAAGAGAAGATATCGCCGAATTTGTGGTGATGTGCCATGTTTGGGGCCGAGTACTAGTTTAAGGACATTTCGGTCCAATGCCAGTTTAAGGACGTAGTGGTCTAAGTTTAGGGACATCTCAGTCCATTGCCAGTTTAAGGACGTAGTGGTCCATTGTTAGTTTAGGGACATCTCGGTCCGCTGCCAGTTTAAGGACGTAGTGGTCCATTGTTAGTTTAAGAACATCTTGGTCGACTGCCCACCATCTTTAGGGTAAAGCTTTAGTTTAAGGACATTACGGTCTGTGTCATGCTTGAGGCGAAGTTTTTCCGAATACTGTTTAGAGTTTTGACTCAGGAAGATAGCGAGCGGACACGAGCGTCGTCATCTATCATTGAACTAAGTCATGACTCGTCAAGCATGGTATTTCTTGAGGAATCGGCCGTTTATTGGCCAGAAAGGTCTTTCGCCATGCATATCTATGAGCAAATAAGCCCCCTACCTTGGTAGACCTTGTCTATGATGTACGTGCCTTTATAGTTCGGCTCGAATTTCCCCTATTTTGTACGATTGGGGATCATAGGTCTTTCAACGACTAGCACGAGTTCGCCTTGGCGGAATGTTCTTGGCCTGGTTAGTCTTTCGTATGAGCGCGTCATTCTTACTTTGTAAGCTTCCAGGTTTTGCTGCGCCATGAGACGAGTTTCATCGAGGGCATCGAGCTCCTCAAGCCGAAGATGGGCATTTTCTTCATCAATAAGCTCGTATCGAACTGCCACTCGTAAAGAGGATAGATCTATTTCCAAGGGAAGTACTGCTTCCGTGCCGAATACCAACGCGAATGGCGTTGTATTCGTGGCCATTTTGAACGTGATTCGATACGCCCAGAGAGCTTCATGCAGTCTCTCGTGCCAGTCTTTTTTATTTCTGGCCACCGTTTTCTTTATGATCTTCATCAAGGTCATGTTGAAAGCCTCAGCTAGACCGTTAGCTCGGGGATTATAGATTGAAGAGTATCTCCGGTCTATATTATGCTGCTGTGTGAAGCGGCTAATCTTATGGCTTCTATAGGCCAGCTCACTATCTGAGATAATCCGTCGCAGAGTGCCGAACTGGTAGATGATGTGTGTCCTGAAGAAATGGAGGATATTCTCCATCTTCACTTCCCTTAGCGATACTGCTTCTGCCCACTTAGAGAAGTAATCAGCCATTGCTGGTATGAACCGATGTTCTTTGGATGACGCTGGTTCGATGGGCCCAATTACATCGGTGCCCCACATTTCGAACGGTCAGCTAGTCAGTGTTGGGTGTAGCGGATTTGGATGTTGGTGGATGAAGTCCCCGTGAATTTGGCATGAGTGACATTGCTTCGCATATTCAAGGTAGTCTTGAATCATCGTAGGCCAGTAAAAACCCATTCTTTTGATCTTCAGCTTCATCTTTGGTCTGGATTGATGAGAACCGGTGGGTTTCTTAGACGACTCTCCTTGCTTCTTCTATTCCCAAGCATCTCAACCATAGGCAGTCGAATGATCTCTTATATAAAGTATCATTGACAAAGGCAAAAGACAGAGCTCGCTTCATGACCTGATGTCTTGATGATGCATCTTCGGGTGTTCGGTGGGATTTGAAGAAATCTATGAAGACTCCCTCCAATCCTCGACCTTTTCTTTGTCTTTTATTCGGATGACTGCTTGTTTGGTCATTTCTTTTCCTTCAGATGGCTCAATTGAATCCTCTGAAGGTATTTCTGCTGGCGCAAGAACCCGACGGTTTTGCACAACGATCCTTATGTTATCGAGATCTTCATCAGCCAGCTCCTTAGCAAGCTTGGCTAACGCATCCGCCTTGCTATTTTCCGCACACAGTATGCTTTCCAGGATATAGGAGGGAATTTGAGTCAGCAGTTGCTGCACTTTTTCGCCATATTTTACCAACTCCGGTTTGCACGTCTGATAGTCGCCATTTACTTGGCTAACGACTAGCTGGGAATCTCCATATATGAGAAGGTTTTCGACTCCCATGTCGACAGCAATCTCAAGACCCACTATTAAAGCTTCATATTCAGTCTCGTTGTTTGTTCTTAGCTCTTTTAAGGAGAGGGTGAAACACATTATCTCTCCTTGCGGAGTCACGAAGATAAGTCCTACTCCAACTTTGATTATGGGGGTGCTTTGCTTTTTCTTCTTCAAGGAAGATGCTCCGTCGAAGTATAGTTCCCATCAGGCATTATTTCCTTCCTTCTCCCCTTCGATTGTGTCAAACGCGTGTTCGTCTGGCAATTCGCAATTTAAGGGGGAGTCGGCTGGTATCGGATGCTCAACGAGAAAGTCAGCGATGGCCTGACCCTTCACCGCCTTGAGGGGTCGATATGTTATCAAGAACACCATCAAGAGGAGGGCCCATTTAGCGAGCCTTAATGTCAGTATGGCTCTTGACATTAAATATTTGAGAGGATCCACTTTTGATATGAGATGGACTTCATGTGCCAATGCATAGTGTCTGAGTTTCGTTATAGCAAAGATCAGTGCCAGACAATGCTTTTCGATGGGGGGTAGTTGTTTTCTGCCCCCAGGATAACTCGACTCAAATAGTTGAGAGCTCTCTCTTTCCCCTGATCGTTCTCCTGTGCCCATAGCGCGCCTAAAGAACCTTCAAGGGCTGTTGTGTACAGGATGAGGGGCTTTTCTTTGACCGGAGCGGTCAGTACCGGCGGATTCTGCAGGTATTGCTTGATCTCATCCAGTGCACTTTGGCATTTATGATCCCAAACGAATGGGGTTCCCTTCTTCATCAGAAGACTGTAGGGGCGGCATTTTCCAGAGAGGTTGGTTATGAACCGCCGGATATATGCGAGGTTTCCTTGGAGAGATCGCAATTGTTTGAGAGTTCTTAGCGTGGGCATTTCCATAATTGCCTTGATCTTTGATGGATCTATTTCGATACCTCGGTGTCGTATGATGTATCCTAGGAATTTGCCTGAGGAGACTCCAAACGCGCATTTCAGAGGATTCATCTTTAAATTGTATTTCCGAAAACGCTGGAACACTATATTCAGATGTTCCCAGCGCTCCTCGTATGATTTGCTTTTTACCACAAGGTCGTCAATATAGCACTCGACAGCCTCATGTATGAGGTCATCGAAGATTTTCGTCATGGCCCTCTGGTAAGTAGCGCCTGTATTCTTCAAGCCGAAGGGCATCACCTTGTAGCAAAATATACCCAACGAAGTCCGGAAGGTAGTATGCTTTTGATCTTCAGGATGCATTTTTATTTGGTTGTATCCCGATGATCCATCCATGAAGGAGAAGACCTCATGAGTGGACGTGTTATCGATCATCAGCTCGGTAACAGGTACTGGGAAATCATCCTTCGGGCAAGCCTTGTTGAGGTCCTGAAAGTCCACGCAGATGCGCACCGTCCCATTTTTCTTCATCACTGGAACGATATTGGTGATCCAGTCGGGATACCGAACTTCTTGGATGAAACCAGAGTCAATAAGTTTCTTGACTTCGGCATTGATACTCATCTCAAGTTTTAGCCGCATTCTTCTTGGCGCTTACTTGACTGGCTTAGCGTCCGGCGATATAGCCAGTTTACGTATCGCTATTTCTGGATCTAGTCCCGGCATCTCGGAATAGTTCCATGCAAAACGGTCTTTATATTGAATAAGTATGTCATTTAGTGTGGCCACCTATTTTTTAGACAACAACTTGTTGACGAACGTTGGCCTTGGATCGTTTTCCATGCCCAAGTCGATTTTCCTTAGATTGTCCACCGTGGTGTGTATCCCATCTTCTAGCTCTTTTGGCGCCGGTGGAAATGCTGAGATCATCTCATCCTCAATCTCCTTTGTGAAGCACTGAGAAAGGTCGTCCATATTCTCGTGCTCTCCCTCATTTGAGAGTGTGATCATGTGGCAGGTACGAGTTCGTTTCCAAGCCCGATGTTGATCTGGCCCTACTCTCACGATATAGGTTGCTTTTGGCTCATGCTTTCACGGTGGGAGAATTTTGTCTGACCTTGTAGCAGTTTGACGCTGTTCCCAGTTGGAACAGCAGCATCTATCATCAGAGTTGAAGCAGGTGGAGTCAACGCTGATGGAGAACTGCCCCCAGCTTGTTTTGTACGATGCCGATATCGATGTCGACCATTTCTTACGGCCGGAATTTGATTAGCTTCAGAATTTTGCTGAGCCTGCCCCCTGTTTTCTTTGAGAGCTTGAATATTCTGCCTTCTGCATCGACCATGGCCTTTAGAAGGTACCAGTTATTTGGAGATCGATTCCGTCGGCGAAGCAGACACTTGAGGAGCCATCCTGTGGAAGACAGACTTCTTCTGGGATTCCTCCTTCGGCATTGAGGTACTGAAGGTTGGAGGTTGGAGCATAGACCCAAATAGAAGCCTATTGATTTCTTAAAGAGCCAGATTGCAGAGATTTGTGGCTGCAAGTGGCCCATACTTGACTCTACCAGATGTGACAGAGCCTGAGTTGCGGTGAGTGAAAGCAAACACCGTTTTAGGGTAGAGACGAAACGCCGGTTTTAGTATCCCATCATCCAAGGGCAACTACAAACATTTATACTGCGATTATTTGATCACGGAAAAACATGACACACGAAGTGTGGAGTGGAAAGAGGAAGAGGTCCCACCGGGCATGCCAGAATCTATTCACCACCAAAAACGGGGACGGACCGCGTAGGTCGTCTTGCTTGAATTTGGGAGTAGATACTATTTAGATTTGTCCGTCCACTTCTCCGAAAATGCCAAGTTGATTTATGGCACCGTATATCGAAGGTTTGGACGGATGCGGCCGTTGTAGCTGATTTCGTCAGATTCCCCCTCGTTTGCGAGGGGTTTTTGATTGTGGGGACGCTCTTCCCTGCAGGCGCAAACCCCTGCAGTTAATTACGTTACCGCATCGCGATAACCACTTTCTCTTGCTCCAGAAGTTCACTTCGTGTCGTGTGTGTTTGTTTTATTTTTTGGTTGCCCGTGGATTGTGTATGGAGACTAATTTGTGCAGTCACCCGTAGGGCGTGGATTAGTCCAAATCCGTATATTCTTAAATTTGGGTTTGGTTTGATTTAAGAATCGTTAATCTCGTTTGAGATTAAGATCAATTTAAATGTATACGAGCAATTGGGGGCTCGATTGGTTTTTTGTTAAGGATACGTTAGTCCAATATGAGACTAAGGTCTCTTATCGCCATTTTGGAGGCGAAGTTTTAGTTTGAGGACGTTTCGGTCCGTAGATAGTTTGAGGACGTTTCGGTCCGTAGATAGTTTGAGGACGTTTCGGTCCGTAGATCACCATTTTGGAGGTGAGAGTTTAGTTTAAGGACGTTATGGTCTATTGTAGTTTAAGAACGTTTCGGTCCATTGATAGTTTAAGGACGTTACGATCCACTGTAGTTTAAGGACGTTTCGGTCCGTTGTCTATCTTGCGTACACGTGTATTTGTTACGTGACGGGATGAGCAAAGGTGACATGGGATGCACCCAGCATGGGATGTGGTTTGATTTGGGATGTGCACGTCAGTTTGGGAAGTGCACCAAAAGCAGTTGGTTGTCGGGACCCGCCACCTCTTTGAAGATGTTGAGGAATTACAACAACATGTATCAGAGATGTAGAGAGATGTACCCTTAAACCAATTCCCGTGTTCGAGGGAAAAGATCATGGTGGATCATCTAAGAATCATTAGTCATTTTTGTAAACTAAGATTAACTTAGGAGATGTGGGATAAACATCACTTTGAATAGTGAATCCATAGGCTCGGTTAATCTAAGTTAGGGACTTAGCTAACCTGGACTTGGTCCACTCAGTTTTCTCTTTATTTGAAAAGAAGTGCTAAGCACTTGTTTGGGCTCAGTCCCCTTTTTGTGCAAAAAGTGTTGTATGTGAGTTCTGAAGCTCACACATAGCTATGTGGGATTTACAGTTATGGGGATTTGCCCAATAAGTGTTAAACACTTTGCCCCTTTTGTCTCTACATGGAGTGCTAAGCACTCTTTATGGCGTCCGCGTGCATAGCACGTGAGGCGCTAAGCGCTGCCTAGTGAATGTCAGGCACTTTTGTTCTGTGGCGGCTACGTGAGGGACACATGAGGCGCTAGGCGCCGCTCACTGAGTGCTAAGCACTCATTTATTTTGTAGCGCTCACGTGAGAGGCACGTGGGGCGCTGGGCGCCAGTCACTAAGTGCTAAGCACTTCTTTAATTTTGGAGCGCCCACGTTGGAGGCACGTGGGGCGCTGGGTGCTGAGCGCCAGTTACTAAGTGCTAAGAACTTTTTTAATTTTGGAGCACCCACGTGGGAGGCATGTGGGGCGCTGAGCGCCAGTCACTGAGTGCTAAGCACTCCTATATCTTTGAGCGCTCATGTTAGTGGCACGTGAGGCACTGGGTGCTGATTTTTCCTTGTATGTTTTGTTCTAAGGAATTCAATTTCCCTGTTCTTTTCTGAATCTTTGATCTCTAAGAACAAGTTCATCCCTATGAGAATTAAATTCTCAACTTGTGGAAGACTTGTCTTGTGGATCTCAGATCCAGAGAAAGAACTAAGTTCTTCTTTTTAAAAAAGGGTTAAACCTTTCGATAGGTAAACGAGATGTTCTGATCTCTTTTATTTTTTTTACCTAGAGCTTCTTTGTTTTTAAGAAGGGATATCTCCTTCTTTCTTCCTTTTTGAAGCTTTCTGCTTTGTTTTTCTCGAAGCTTGTGGGGGGGGGGGGGAGGGATTCCTCTGTATTAGACTTGAAGTCTTAGGTCCTTTATATAGTAGAGGCAAGTCTGTTGATTAGTTGAAGAAATCTTTCATTGAGAGATCCTAATTAATTTGGGGATTTTACCCACCGTTGGATCTTTGATCCAAGAAATTCTGTTTTACAGGAGGTATTTTTCTTGTTTTTAACAAGATTAGGGAAATATTTTCCCACACAGAATTTATTCTGTAGATCGGTGATTCTTTAATCACCATTGGATTTTTAATCCATCGGTACTCTGTTTTACGGCGAGTAATTTTTCTTGTTTAGAAAGATTTGAGGAATATTTCCTCAATAGAATTTAATTCTGCATTCTGACGAGTTATCATCTCCGTTGGATCTTTTATCCAATGGCTCTGTTTAACAGAGAGTAGAATTTAATTCTACTAGGCGCCGGCGCTCACGTGCTGCGCACGTGCGGCACCAATAAGTGATTTTAACTCTGGCACTGGCATCCTCGTTGCAGGCACGTGAGGCGCTTCCTCTTGAGTTTTGAACAAAGCTTTGCTCCTTTATTGGGGAAACAATTTTGATCGATATTTCAAACAACAACAATTCACAGAGAGACTACTTGAGCCTCAAAACAAATGCTCAGAAAGTCCAAAATCAAAAGATGAAGCATCTCAAGAAAACTAGAGATTTAATTCCTCAAATTGGCGGTGGAACCGCAGCCAAACCATGATTTAGGCGGCGTTTCCGCGGTCAATTTTGGGGTTTAGGAGCTCCGTTTTCTTGAGCCTTCCTAAAAATTCCTGCACGATTTTTTGAGCATTTTTAAAATGGGAAAAATTGACGTTTGAAAAAAATGGACAGAAACTTGCTAAGTTTGCACTTAAAACGTCGATCGAACTCTTTAACTTCGTCTAATCTATTCCTAAACCTCTAGCTTGGCTTTGATACCATGAAAGTATGTTTTAACACATCTACTATGTTTTTATGAGTATCAAGTATGCAATTTTAAAAAATCTAGAGGTCTAAGTATACTAAATAAGAATCGAACTAGAGAATTAGGGTTTCAAAGTTAAGAAAACAAGTTCTAAACTAAGTGAAGTGAATCTACAACCTTTGTTGTCTAGTCCTTCACTTTTAAAACTCCAAGTTGTAGTCCCCAGAACTCTTCTTTGACTCCACTTGAAGGATGGAACGAGCTTGCTTATAGTCTTCATCGTCGAAAATGATCCACTTTGAGGCAACTCACACTAAAGCTTACACTTCACTAATCAAAATATTAGTGAAGTTAACAAGCTATACTAATTTGCTAGAGTAGTGTAAGTTGGTGAAGTAGAAATTTTTCTCACTAAAAATATTTCTTTCTTTTTCTTTTTCTCAACCCTAGAAAATATCTAGTGAAGAGATGAAGATGAACTTAGAAGAGAGAATGAACCATTAGCTAAGATGAGATGAGATGAGATGAGAATGACAAATATCTATGAATAATCCAAGACTTGAAGATGAGTTATGGCTTCTCAATACTTCTCCAAGCATCCAAACCTATGACTCTTTCTTCTTTTCTTTTAATTCACAAATGTTTATTATTATCTTTACTCAAATGTGATTCCCACGCATCCTAGTTCTATATATCATCAACCATGATACAATATATATATATATATATATATATATATATATATATATATATAAAGATAAAGAGAAGAAAATCTTAAGTGAGCTTTATATATATATATATATATATAACAAATTATTAAATCAACACTTGATTCAATAATCCGGTTATATCATATATAACCCGGTTAATATCAAATATATATGTATATCAAATTATTAAATCAGTACTTGATTCAATAATCCGATTATATCACATTTAACAGGCTAATATTTAATATTAGTTAATATATATATATATATATATATATATATATATATATATATCAAATTATTAAATCAATACTTGATTCAATAATCCGATTATATCATATATAACTAGGCTAATATCAAGTATATAAACATATATATATATATATATATATATATATATATATATAAATCCAATTATTGAATCAACACTTGATTTAATAATCCGGTTATATCATATATATCCCGGCTGATATCAAAACCGCTAGATTAGATTACGGTATCATATACTCATATTTAATCAAGCTCCCGTACATATCTCCATACGTGCCCCACTTTGTTTCGCTTAAGCTAGGAAAGCTCTATGTGGGACTCTAAAGACTCGTCAATACGCTAGCAGTAGGTAATGATCATATCAGATATCCACAAGCCGTCAGCGGTACTAGCTGGACGTAACGGCTACCCAGGTATTGAACAAATAGAAAATCAACAAGCAAACTTATCCAAACTCTCATAGAGCCGATAAGCAACACTTACAGTACAGTCCGGTCTTTTCTTCTGATATGTCGCATATCGAGTCTGGGGGGTGGAATCGTCAGACCCCAATAACTTGATAAATCATGCCGATGTGTGGCCTATAACCTTTCGAGAAACTATTGATAACACTTATCAGTAAATCTCATCAGCCCTGGCTAGGGACTTAGTGCTATGGCCAATTGAGCATAGCGCAACAGCAACTCCCAATACTGGGAGAGACGAAACCCCTCCTATCGCTCACTACCTCCATGTGACTCGGGACTGTACCCAAAAACCACCTGTTTGAACGACTCATTTGAGCCGTGGTAGGGAAGAAATCAAAGCATTGTTGGAACCACACAAGACACTATGACGATCTCGGGTCTACAGACTAATTTGTACAAGTGTCACCAGAGAACTGCTATCTAACGATAGGTATGGTACCATTTAGGAGTTCTCGGCGAATCCTATTCGGTGTACCCATTCTCCAATGAGCACCTATGTATAATCTTTGATATCAAACACCAATTGTCATGCCCCGCTTCCTAGTGTACGGGTAAGAAGACGCGACGAGGCCCGCTACGTATTTACTCAGAAGTAAACACGCTAAGCGTAACTAAGTAGTATAATGTAAATATACACAAGAAAACATGAAGTGTAAATGAACAACTTTTATTGACTAAACATTTCTTTACAATAAAACTGAAAGGTAAAATACAATGATGAAAGCAATGCCTAAACAATGGCATGAACAAGAAAGTAAAGTAAGTACAAGTGATGACTAATTGTCGTGCTGCTCAATGGTCGGCTCTAAGTGCTCCTGGCTGGTCTCGAACTCCTAAAAGTCGATTCCTCTTGACAACATTCCAAAGAAAGAAGAGAAAGAGGAATGTCGTCAGCGAACAATCGCTCAGTAAGTCCCAAAGAGAGATAGAAATAGAATAGATAGATGAATAGACAGATAGAATATAACTTGCGTATTGTGAATTTGTTATGTTAACGCAGTTGTTTATAGCTTGGTACAGAATATGCCAGTGTATACGAGAGGAGTCCAACTTACAACGTGAACTTTGGTAACCCGTAGTATAAGGCTCCGTCGATAAAATCACGGAACAACGGTAATGGATGTATAGTTACGTCTTTTAGTGACTACCTCATGCCACTTTTAACACATTCTGTACCAGTCTACCCCTTTAAAACCCCATAATGTATTTTGTATTGATTTGTATTGTTTTTCTTAATAGATGTACGACTTGCCGAAACCATGATATTATGTAAATGGTATGGATATAAGTGGATAGTTATATAATTAGAGTATATCCATGGTTCGGTTCAGTCGAGTCATGTTGATATAGATTGAATTCTGGGATAAACGGATTCATGTTGAATTGGAGTTATACTTGAATCATATTCAAGGATAGACCGATCGATTGATTAGACTGAGACTCTGTCTGAGTCAGACACTTTAAAACGAATTGAAGTTCTGAATTAGTTTTGATGTTATCGGTAACTGCTGCACATGGACGACAGGATTTGTGTCTTTTTCCAAGACAATTACCGTATTGATAACACCATTTTAGGTTGTCTATCTTAGATAGTCAAGCACCCATATTCTCCGGCTCTCTGAGGCTCAAGAGAACTGGTCCCGCTTAAACCTATATTTACTAGGGTCCTTATTGTAAATTAATATAACTTGAGGGTTTTTTATGAAAAATAGTTTTGATATATTTTCAAAAATAAACCTCAAGTATTTATTTATCGTCTTTAGGGTTTTCATAGATGTAGTTTTTATAAAATGAAGTTTTCTAGTGAATAGAACCTAAATTTCATTGTATATGGTATTTTAGTGTAATATTAAAATTGTATTGATTTGTAATGGTAGTTTCATGAAATTTATGATTCCTTTGATTTAGAAAAACATGGAATATATATAATATATTTAAAGTAGGTATTTTGATAATATTCATATATATATATATATTTAGTAAAAATAAGTTTTATTTATTAAGTAGAAATCTTATTTTCCTAAAAATTGCATTAAAAATTCCATCGAGATCGGATGCTCCGTGAGGAGTTCTGCATCTCTCTACTAGGCATGAGAATATGCGATAATCCGCACCATCCCGATCGGGATTCCCCAAAATTGGTTGTAGAGGCGCATTTGCAAGGAAATAAATAATGCACTTTTTAAAGAAAACGGTTTTTGAATGTTTATGGTATTTAAATGTAAACTTGTATTTATCCCATAAACTAATGTTCCAAAAGTCATCGTGCTATGTAAAGAATGTGTGTTGTGATGAGGTAGGTCCTTACCTCGTGAGTTTTCTAAAGGTAATATGAGTAAAATGAATAAGCAACGTCGTATGTAAACATGATGGTGTTTACCGTAAAACTGAAATAGAAGTTGCAATACATGTTATTTTGAGATAAAACTTGTTCTCATGTGTTTGTTTATGATTGCTAAACAATATACAAAAAGATTGTAAATTTTTTATTAAGATAAATGGTGTTTTTAGTTAAATTTAGAAACGGAAGTCGGATTAACTCCGCTTCCGACTAGTTTTGAAAATGGAATTTGTTTTAATAGAAAGAGAAGAGGAAAAGTGGGACTTACTGATTAGAAAGAAAGAAGAGAGGTAAAGGAAGCTTATGAAATCGTCGGGGAGTCATTTCGTCTCCGGATTTGTCCCGAAACATCGCCGGAACTTGGCCTTAAGCCAACTCCACTTGTACAACTTTTTGGACTTGAAAATTTTAGAGAGTTTTGATACTAGATTTCAGAATGATGAGGGACAAAGTGTAGGGTTGTATTTATAGGGTACGATTAGGGTTTTGTGAGTGAAGAAAAAATTTAAAATGCATTAAAATTTAGTTTAATGGTGATTTTTAATTCTCTAGATAATTGCAGGGAAAACAAACAGACTGGAGTTAATGGGGGGAGTCCAAGGGGTGTTAGGGCACAAATTGAAGCATTACCGTTGGGGAAAAACCGGCGGCGCCGGCCCATGGCTTAATCTCGCCAGTCCAATCAGGGAATGGGGTGCTTAGATTTCTGCCACGTGTCCTCGTCGTATCATATAGCTTAGTGCACATGTTTGATTTGAGTGACTTTTCATTTTTACGTGCAGTACACGTGTAAACCTTTGGAATTCTAAAAGTTTAAAAGAAAAATCAACAAAAAAAATATGGCTGGGGGGATTCGATCACAGGGGCTTCTTCACAGCAGTGCAAGGTTTTACCAATGAGCTATAAGTGCTTTCTTGCTGTTTAAAAGCAAATTAAATTTATAATTTGTTCTCCGGCTTAGGTATTCCTTTCTGTATTTTGAAAAAAAATTTCTGTACAGAAAGTTCTAGGTTGTTACACCAATGGTTGTGGGATCAACCATCACCCCATACAGAGTCAAGAAATGTACACACTAGTCTACTCTGAAATATCGATGCCCCGTCTCGATACTCCCTCGACTAGAAACTGTTAAGGATGTGATTGTGGACTACACAAGCCCTACTAGTATGATCTGCATCATAGTCCTGATAGTCAAACCAACATCCTAAGGGCTTTATCAACATGTATCAATAAGATAGTAAACTAAAACAAGTGCACATGTTAAGATAAAGAGCAACCAGACAGTATACTATCATGTCGAGGAAGAAAGTCCTCTCTCTCTATATATGTCCAAGAATCCACTATATATATAATAATGGCCTCTAGGGCATACATATTCCTAACACGAATAATTATTTTAACGAAGTTCAGATGAAATTATTATAGGGTTACGGCAGCGCCCCGGCCATCAATCTGTGGCCAAATGCGGAACAAAAACTTTAAAAATCCGGCGCTAACGAAACCATAATCGACGGATCGTACCATTCACCCTATACTAGTTCTATGAAAGGAGTTTAGATAGGTTATACCGATCGATCCGTGTCCTTCAGTCTTCAACCTCTGTCCCAAGCTTCTCGTGGCTTCCCCGATCAAGTTTGATCTCTGGTTTCCCTTCGTCGAAGAAGATCCACATCGAGGGTTCGTAATACGGGCTCCCGCCTCTAAACCAAGCAATTCGAGCATCCAGTTTGCTAGCCTAGATACCCAAGATGAAGTAGAGATAGTGTGTGAATACTTTGTCACTAAACACCCATGTATTTTCAACTCATGAGAGGGAATGGGTGGAGGTTGAAGAAGATACCATTGATGAAGAAGTGTGAGCTCAAGAAAAATAAAAAAGCAAGTGAAGAATAATTGTGTAGTGTTATGTTATCTTTTGTGAGCAATTAAAGAAATGCCCCCTACAAGAAAATATCTGCCATGCCCTCACAAAAAATCCCACAACACACATACACAAATATCTTAACCAAGACAAAAGCCTAGCCATGCCATCATAACTCACAACATGAGTCACCAAGTGTACAAGCTAGATTCATGCCAAGAATGAGTCACACTTTCCACCAAATAAACATTTAAACCAAAATGTTTAATCCAAAAAGAAATGCAACTTCTAAAGTAAACTTGTAACGAATTACAAGAATACCCCTCATCCGTATATACATACCCGCATCCGTATTCCGACTGAATACGAATACTACGAGATGAAAGTAATCCAACAATATAATACTAGGATCCGACTTAAACCAAAGCCCACTAGTATTATCCGTCAGATCATGATTCGTGCACAAGTGCACGTATATGATCGAACCCTGCCATAAAACCATACGGCCTCTACAAGTTTCGCCCGAACCAGGGAAACCTTCTATGTGGGACTCTAAAGACTCGTCAATACGCTGGCAGTGTGTTTAACCATAAGCACGTCTGTGGCACTAGCTGTACGTAACGGCTACCCATGTATTGAGCGAAAGGGAGGCCGACGAGCAAACTCATCCTAAAACCTTACTGAGCCTGACAGTGACACTATCCATACAGTCCGGTCCGTCCGTCTATGAGTATCGCATATCGAGTCTAGGGGGATGGATAAAGTCAGACCCCTAATAACTTGACATTCAGTATCGGTATGAAACCCATCACCGCCTAAGAAACTACCGATCCTAGATCAGTAATTCTCGACTACCTTGGCCAAGGATTTCTGGTGATGGCCATCCATGCACACCTTGACATCGACCCCTAATACCGGAAGAGACGAATCCCCTGACGATCTGCTCACTGCCTCCATGTGGCTCGGGACTGTACCCAACTAAAACCTGTTTGCATGACTCTTTTGAGCCGTGGTAGGGTAGAAATCAAAGAACAGTGGGAACTCACACGAGACAAATGACGATCTTAGGCCGATAGACTAACCTGTACACATGTCACCAGGGAACTGCTATCTGATAATAGGTATAATACCAACTAGCATGTTCCCGGCGAGTCCTTCCGGTGTACTCATAACCCAGTGAGTACCTGTATACATCTTAGGTGAACCAACTGATACCAATGGCTTGTGAGACCGGCCATCGCCCCTCGTCGGGGTCTCGATCCGTATACACTAGGCTACTCTGGAGTATTGATACCCAGTCTCGAAACTCCCATGACTAGTGACACTTTAAGGATGTGCTTATAGACTACCCAAATCCCACGTATATGATCGCCATCATCTGCTGGTAGTCAAGCAAGAATCCTATGGGTTCTATCAACATGTAATAGTGATCTGTAGTGTCACCTGAAGCATGTACACGATGATAAAGACAAACCAGATATCATACTATCATCTCGAGTAAGACTGTCCTATCGGTATAGGTCCTCCCTCAATCATTGCAATCACGTGCCTGCGATCCAATAATTGACTTGAGGGCACTATAGCCAACAATATCCCACTTGCACTTAAGGCTAATTATTGCGGTGTCGCATACTCACAGCCCGTGTGATACCGAATACCCAACTTCTCTACTAATCAGTTTCACAAAGCTCGTTTGTAAAACTATTGCATTCGAGAAATAGCCTTAATGAGTGGATCCGCTCTAATGTTTCTTTCTATGTCTCTCTTTATCTCAAGTTCGCGGAGAAATCTATCTTCCGAAATGAGCAATACCTTTCTTAGAATATGTCTGGATATCTGATGGGACCCAGTTCACAAATAAACTCCAAATCTAGCAAACTTCTTAGACTGTATCATCCACTGAATTTAATCAGTATCCTGCGCCATGCCTCCCTCAGTATCCGTTTGGACCACCTCTCCAAAATACTACCTCTCAAAGGAGGGAAAACTAAAACTCGGACAGTCACTCTGTCATCCAGGTCACCTTGGAAGCCTGGAATGATAACCGTCTCCCGAAGGAGGCTGCCGTTATCAAATCCCTAGAACATTCACTTATGTTCATAAACTGCTTCCGAACATTTTTCCAGGATTGGATTAATATATAAACTTATTGCATCTAGTGCAAAAACAACATCAGGTGTAGTACTTGACATCTCATGATTGATTCAATTGCCTAAGCAAGTGATATGCCAATCATGCACATCCCTCTCCCCTTTAGTCTGTAAGACACCTTTAGAGAGGGTGACTCCATCACCTGCAGGTACACCACCATGCCAGGAGTCGTCCATTCTAAAACACCTTTAGAATACTGTCTAAGTCCCCAGATTGGGAAACTACCCAAATCTAGATCTAAAACCATAGATCTAGTAACCAGAATGCCTGATATAATATCCATATCATATATGGAGAAACCACTGTATGACAACCACATTATAATCGATCGTAGTATAGGAATTTCACTTCCTACAATGTGTATGTCATCCAAATACCAAGACATCACACCCTACTACCTTTTTAACAGATCCATCTCCTATTCCGATGAAGTCAAAGCCTATGACTGTCACATCAAAAATAGATGATCTATCTCCGCTATACTTGCTTTAGTCTATAAATAGACATAAGCTACTTGTCCACTATGCTTCCGCTGCTCCCACTGACGATAACAACCCTTTGGCAGTGTCATATACATGTGCACTTCTAAAGCTAGTTTAGAATGATGCTATACTTATCCTCCTGCCGGGTCTCATAGTCTGGAACAACAGTAGTGTCAAGTCTGGGTAAACAAGAACCTCCCTGTCACCGTCTTTGAGGATACCGAAGTACCTCTCGGGCGCCTGAGGTTACCCACCATATCTGTGGAGTGACTAATGGAATGTCAAACCTGATTGAATCTTTAGCTTCTATTAAATTTTCAGTAATCGTTTGTGGTTCTGGAATCACTTCCAGTTCTACCATACTCCCACTGCTATTTTCTGAAAAAATTCATTTTACTAAAACTGTGGCGAGTCAAGAACAATATCACTATTGATCTTCCAGATGGTAGAAAGTTAACCTTCGTCATGGCCCGGGTTAACCCACAAACTGCCATTACGCAAACATGCCTTGAGTTATCCAGAGTCTGGTTTTAAGCATAAGCCGGACAACTCCATATACCTTAACATCGTTAAGATATGAACCATTCTATATACAATATAGAAAAAGAGGCACTGGTTTAATTGGAACCAGATTCAAATCATGCAGCTGTCTCCAATGCATGTCAACTAAATGGAGAGAGGCCGATCAACATTACTCAACTAGGAGTGCATCCAAATATGAGTAACCTGAAAGAGAAACAAGTTCTCAAAACCATTACTATCAACTGAATACCAACCACAAGTATCTACATTTTCGATCACCTTGAAGAATCCTGATACTTGTAACACATGGTTCTCTACTTTATTCTTGTACCTATAACTTCTCAAAACTTAGACATTGTATTTCTACGAAATACTTGTCTAAAACTGGAGAAGTCACAAGTAAACAGAATATAGTACGAGTACCAACCCCTCTATCCTAATGGACACTGGACAATATACAATACTTTGTATAAGTCCCCTGAGTTAAACAACTCAATGTGCATCGTAGGTTGAAAACTGTACTACGGTTAAGAAGAATTACACCGCTGTTTAATGCTCCTTACCTAATCATTAACTGATATAGGTAAATGTCATGGACATAATTTCAAAAAGTTATATCTCACTTTATAAAATAAACGTACAGATATATCAGTTTGAAATTGGTGCATAACAATGGATATTCAAAACTAAATATTTGCCGTCAGGCAAAACCATAGGCGATTTCCTCAAATATCACCAATTACAACGAATTCCGAAATAATGAGGTTTTCTTCCTTTCCAATAACTTACTCCCACCCATTATCTGTAAAATCATACAGATGTGAGAATCAAGTCTGGTAAATACATACCCCGGAGCAAGGATCTAATTGGGAAATCAGTTTTCAATTAACAACGGACAGTGAAACTGAAACATGAAAATGTTTCGAACGGGTATCCGAGTATTTCTAGTAATGCCTCTTCCACTATCTATATTCATGACCGTGACCGTATATTTCCTTACCATCTCTCCAAATCCCTTTATTTGTCTTTACTCATTACCTTCTATACACCACTCTTAGGCTAAATGGTTTTCTTCCTTTCCTACCGTTCGGTACCAGCCTATGGTTTGGAAGAAGACTATCTAATAAGCGTAATAGGTGTACTCTCCTAATCCTAGGAGTATTCACAACCTGAGAGAAGGTAAAGATAAAAAAGAACTGAATAATCCTTAATCTATTTCTCCTGAACCGGAGAAATGCAAAGGTGAAGTAGGAGTTGCGATGAAATACATGGTTTGGTCGTGAAGGATAGCAGTCGCAATTTACTTTGCCCTCTTTCTAATCCCTTTATTTGTCTTTACTTATTACCCTCTGTACACCACACTTAGGCTAATCGGTTTTCTTCCTTCCCCACCTTTCGGTACCTGCCTATGGTTTGGAAGAAGACTATCCAATAAGCGCAATAGGTGTACCATCTCCTATTCCTAGGAGCCCTCACATCCTGAGAGAAGGTAAAAGGAAAAGACAACTGAATAGTCCTATTCATTTTCTCCAATACCGGAAACCATCCTCGAATCTGAAACAAGTTTCTTCGAGTTCGTATGTAACTATACGATGGTCATATCCATAAAATGTGGATCTTCGTAGTGATACGGAATGTTCCGTAGAAAAGAAAAAGGTGAAAGAAGGGTGGCAATAATGTGTGCAACTCTGACAATCCGAAGGCCTGTGTTTTAAGAAAGTTCGATTAACTTGGTTACTGAGTTCTAGTCTAGGGTCGGGATATGGTTGCTGCCAAAGAGAGAGAGAAAAGAAACACTCAGCGTGCATTCTAACCTAGATCAAAATGGTTAATCACTTTATCTAATCAGGATGTCTCCCACTGTATCCTCAAATTCTCCTCCAAACCCAAAAGAAGAATTAGTCGGGATCATCTAAAATCACCCGAGTAGTAAACCAACTCATCAGTGGAAATCGGGATCCAACTATCATCGCATGATAATGTAACGCTTCGAAAATCGTTAAGGCAGTTTTTCGGTAATCGGCTGAATTAGCAGCTTTTTCCGTAAAAAGTCAAAATAGCTATTTTTCATTATAGGCCTAATTATACAAAATTTAGATAAGATATTGCTATAAATTGGTCACTAAAATGTTACTTAAAATTTTCTAGTTAATTAAAAAAACTTCCTTAATTAATTATTTTTAATATTATTTTAAGCTTTTAAAAATACATTTAATTAGTGATAAATACAAATTTAATTAGGTAAATTACACACTTAGGAACCATTATAAAATAAGATTAAGTATTAAGAAAAATTTTACCAAAACTTTCTAAGATTTGTTGTTTCATGGCAAAAAAATGAATGAAAAAGGGTTTTTTTGTGAAAATTTGATGTGATGGACATTAATTGAGCTTGGGAATGACTTTTTGTGTAGAAATTTCTACACAAATCTCTCACAACTCACCCCTCCTAGCTCTGGCTGAGCCATTCAGCTGCTGCTCCCCACTTTCCCTTCTCATTTTTCCTTCAAATTCTTGAGAAAATCAATGAAAATCCACAAAAATACACCATTTTCTTCATAAATTCAAACCATAATCCTTGTCCACCTCTTTCCAACCCTAATTTTTTTTAAAACAAGGTGAAAGGAGGCATCTTTCAAGGTCAAGTGCAAGTTGGGGTTCACTTGGGAGGTATAAATCCTAAACTAGTTGTTAAATTTGTAGTTTAAATAAGCTAGTTTAGTGTTTTAAAGTGTTAATTTTATTGAAATGGTTGGTTTTTTGAAATTCAAGAGAGGTGGAGATGCCCTAATTAGGGTTTGAAGTTGAATAAGTGTGTTTAGATTAGTTTTGTGGCCATCTAGTGTATTAGGTCGGATGGTTATGCGATGTAGCGATCGCTACACCGTTAAATCGCGACAATTTCATCGATATTACTATGCTAATTGCTTACTAGTTTTTCTAAAATTTTAGGAGGTGATCTAATTGTGTTATTTTGGCAATATAATTAGCATCTCATACAACTATTAGTGTGCGCGAATGCGGGGTTTTGTCTAGTCGGGTTTTAGTTTTGACGATTGCCCCGAAACGGCGATTTTAGTTAAGGTTTTAGCGATTTTCGTGCGTTTTCCGCGCACTGAGTGCACGTTGTGATAAATTAGAGAGTGTCGATCTTTTCATATTATGAGTTGCGTCATTTCATGAACCTATAATCTTATATTGTATGTTATGCAATTATAGGATCGGTCGCGGAAACATCGGACGCGGCGTGCAAAGGCAAGGCGGTAGTCGGATCGGATTAGCGAGGCATTCAGGTGAGTAGATGTATTCATCTATGGGGGAATCGTCTGGATGGCGCGAGGCACCCCCTAGTTAGGATTATCTTATTTCTTGCAAGATTTGCATTGTTAGTTAGCTTACCCCTTCATTTACATTGCATACCCTTATAACTAACCGTCTGTTAGATTGCATGGATATTCATATACACATGTGTGATATCACTTCGTAGGACACGAACACCATTACCATTGGCTTCTATTGCACGCGCACTATTCATGTGACATACACGTCTTTGCTAATTGCCATGCCACGAGCACCATAGAACCTGTTTAGCTTAGTGTCACCACTTGCATTATACATGATATATGAAATCGCATAGCATGTATATATACCTTGCATCATCATCATACTTACATAGATTTCTAGTCACAAATCACATCGCATACCTTGATATCATAGACATTTATCACATACAACATGTTGGGTATTATGATTTTCTTGAGGATTTCAGTATTGCTGCGATTTCTGGATTTTTGGGGAAAACCGCAAGAATTTTACAAAATCTTATATTTATCATTTTTAAAACAAAGTTGCGGTTTTCTCATGATGTATGTGTCGTCCACCATGAGTTTTTCATGTTTTCTGTTGGATTTCGAGACCCGATTCGAGGAGTGGATGAACCGTCTCGGGTACATGGTGGGCCCGGTATGGTACCCCGGGGCAAGAAGATCGAGTTGTAGACGATGAGCCTGGCAGGGGAAGACTACCTACCGGTGATGTCTGGCGCGGCGGATATCCGGAGGATACCGACCGTTGTCGTGAGATTTGATGATATGGGCCGATCCGGACTGACGGAGCCCGATATTTTGAGACATTGATACAGTGAGACATTGAGACAGATGTGATTTCATATTTGGTGTCGATGCTTGACACGGGTTTCAGATGATTTCTTGATGGTATTTAGCTATTATACAGATATTCTTTTTCTAAAGTTAAGAATGCAGAACTCTTAGCATTTAAAACACTTAAAGATTTAGTAATGACATTGCATACATGTGCGTGCATACTAGAGGTATTACATCACATCTGGACATACATGCTGTGACGCATTTGCGTGCATTCTTACGATTGCCTTACTAGATGTTATATTCTACTCACGAGTCGGCAACTCACCCCCGTTTTGCTACAGTGTCTTGCAGGTCAGACTCATCAGCCTAGTAGCGGCGGCTTATCTTGTTAGTGACTTCTTTTGCTCAGACTCGCGACATTGCTCGTAGGTGGGTTGCGAGAGTGCTTTTATCTCTTTTCTTTTGTACTATTTTTGTATCTAGTATTCTCCATCTACCACTTCTAATTAGTATATGCGACCTGGTGATGAGACTGAGAGATTTGTGTATATGTGGTTTCTTTTGGGTCGAGCTCACTTGAGCCGACGTTGCGTTTTCTTACATTTTGCATTTCTTTATACTCTTTTCTGGATATTGCATATATATATTGTGTGGTTGTGATCCGCCTTGGGCGAAGAGCTAGCTCCCGCTTGGGGATGCCATTTTGTGATTACAGGTTATATATCTTATTGTACCCATTTTAGGGGATAGTATTTACAGAGGAGACTCTGCCGAAATTTTCGGAAATTTTTGATTTTTTTTTTAAAAAAAGGGTTCGATACAACTTAATTGATTTAAAAAATCGTTTTCATGAAAGGTTTCCTTCACTCTCTTTGGTTTCTTTTGGTTTAGATTTTCTGGGCTTTGGCTGACTTAGTTTACGTTATGCCTTTAGACGTCTTGTAACCTAAGTGCCAGTCACGTTCCGTACTTTCGGGTCGTGACAAAGTTGGTATCAGAGCGTAGGTTTTACCTTCCTAAGTGTAGGACGACCTTGGTAGATGGAGTAGGTGACTTAAGCAGAGTGGCGTAGCGTGGGTATGATCCGCGGCATACTTACGATATGGTACTCCGCCTAACTGACCTTAGGACATAATTGCTTGTATTTCCTTTCTTGATTCCTTGCATTCCTTGATTCAATTGCAATGTTCTTATCAGTCCTGTTTCTTATTCCAGCTTCGATGCCGCCAAAGACTACGAGAGCTCAGCGGGCTGCCGCTAGGGATGAGATTCGAGCGGGCTCGTTTGAGGCGAGGATCGAGCGGGAGGATACGCCTACCCCTCAGGGTCATATTGATCCGCCTTATCCTGACCGTATTGCCAGATTAGAGGCCGGTATGCAGGAGTTGCGATAGATGATGGGATCTTTAGTTGAGTCCAGTCGGGCACAGAGATCCGAGGACGTTCCTTCCACCGCACAGACCACGATTGTACCTGCTGCACAGATGGTCACTCCTGCTACTACGGAGACTATCCCTGTTTCACTACAGGAGTTTATGAGATTGAGACCTCCAGCTTTTACCGGTACAGATGCGACAGAGGACCCACAGGCATTTCTTGATAGGATGGCTCGGATTTGCCGTTCGTTGAGGTGTTCTGATGATAGATTGGTGGAGTTTGTGAGTTTTCGTCTGGAGGGTCTTGCCCAGACATGGTACGATTCAGTAGAGAGAGGCCGAGCTGCAGGTCTACCTTCTATGACCTGGGACGAGTTTACAGCTGCATTTCTTGCCCGTTTTCTTCCGGAGAGTGTCCGAGATGCTCGAGCCCGTAGTTTTGAGTCTCTGCGCAAGACTCCTGGGACGAAAGTGTCGGAGTATGATATACAGTTTACCCAGTTGTCTCGATATGCTCCGTACCTAGTAGACACAGAAGAGAAGAGAATAAAGAGGTTTGTGCGAGGGCTTGATACACAGCTATTCCTTGCCATCGGCACCCAGCACTTTGATACATACGCAGCCGCAATGGATGCAGCCTTACTTTTGGAGGAGCGTATTTCTGAGACTCTGGTCGTTTCTGGGCCGAAGAGGATCCGTACTGATATGCCAGCTCAGCGGCAGATGGGTAGACACCGCGATAGATTATTTCCGGGAGATGGTGGAGGCAGAGGATTGAGACGAGGTCAGTTATTTGGTTCATATCCACAGACCCAGCAGTCGTCTCCAGGATGTTTTCGGTGTGGGAGTCAGTACCACCGTGTCAGAGACTGTACCATGAGGCGCCAGGGCACGGCGACAGTCCCGCATGTGACCTTACCACCCTCACCACCTCCTCAGAGAGCTCTACTTCCTACTCCTGATGATGCTCCATGCCAGCCAGATGCTCCTAGAGGTCGTGGGCGTGGCAGTCCGGTTCAGAAAGGACGAGGTGACAGAGGCAGAGGCAGAGGCCGAGGTAGAGGCAGAGGGCAGCCAGCTATTAGTGGTGGACAGGCCCGAGTGTTCGCGTTGACTCCTCAGGATGCACAGGCATGCAATGCCGTCGTGACAGGTACTCTGCCAGTATGTTCTTTTGATGCATGGGTATTATTTGATCCAGGCTCCACACATTCCTATGTATCCACGTACTTTGCACCGAGGTTGGGCCGAGAGTCTTCTCCGTTAGATCAGCCGCTTGTCGTTATTACACCGGTAGGCGAGTCGTTTGTTGCCCGTTTCGTGTACCGATCATGTTCTGTTCGTATCAGGGAAAGAGATTTTTCAGTTGATTTGATTCTCCTCGATATGCTAGACTTTGACGTTCTTCTTGGTATGGTCTGGCTAGCTACCTGTTATGCATCCGTGGACTGCCGTGAGAAAGCAGTCAGATTCAGTTTTCCTGGTGAGCCGGTTCTTGTTATTCAGGGAGATCGTAGCGCTATCCTTCCCAGCTTGATTTCTTCTCTTCGCGCTGGTCAGCTTTTAAGGAAAGGGTGTCAGGGATTCTTAGCTTATGTTTGTGATACTAGCTCCACAGAGGTTCCGTTGGACCAAGTCCCTGTTGTGAGAGAGTTTCCTGATGTATTCCCTGACGAGCTGCCCGGTCTGCCACCAGAGCGCGAGATTGAGTTCTGCATCGACCTGATCCCCGGCACGGGGCCTATCTCTATACCGCCTTATCGGATGGCCCCGGCGGAGCTGAGAGAGCTGAAGGATCAGTTACAGGACTTGCTGGACAAAGGGCTTATCCGACCGAGTGTGTCACCTTGGGGTGCTCCCGTCTTGTTTGTTAAGAAGAAGGATGGAAGTATGCGTTTATGCATTGATTATCGTCAGCTGAACCGGGTTACTGTGCGGAACAGATATCCCCTACCCCGCATTGAAGACTTATTCGATCAGCTCCATGGTGTAGGGTTTTTCTCGAAGGTTGATTTACGGTCAGGTTATCACCAGTTGCGGGTTCGGAAGGAGGATATTCCGAAGACCGCTTTCCGTACTCGATATGGTCATTATGAGTTCTTGGTGATGTCGTTCGGGCTCACCAATGCCCCGGCAGCATTTATGGACTTGATGAACCGTGTATTCAGGCCGTATCTCGATCAGTTCATCATTGTGTTCATTGACGACATCTTGGTTTATTCTCGGAGCCGGGAGGAGCATGAACAGCACTTACGTATCACATTGCAGACTTTGAGGGACCATCGGCTGTTCACTAAATTTTCCAAGCGCATTCTGGTTAGACAGTGTCGACTTCTTGGGTCATGTGGTGACGAGAGATGGTATTTGTGTGGACCCGAAGAAGATCGAGGCAGTTCAGCGTTGGCCTAGACCGGTATCAGTTACAGAGGTTCGCAGCTTTCTGGGTCTGGCCGGCTATTATTGACGTTTTGTCCAGGATTTCTCCCGCATTGCTGCACCGTTGACCGGGTTGACCCGGAAGGGGGTTCCTTTCGATTGGACCCAGGCATGTGAGGATAGTTTCCAGCAGTTGAAGACTCGTCTGACTACTGCACCAGTGTTAGCATTGCCTTCAGGATCAGGCGGGTTCGTGGTGTATTGTGATGCTTCTCAAGTAGGGCTGGGCTGTGTATTGATGCAGCACGACAGAGTTATCGCGTATGCTTCTCGGCAGCTGAGGAAACACGAACAGAACTACCCCACCCATGATTTAGAGATGGCTGTAGTGGTATTTGCACTTAAGATCTGGAGACATTAGCTATACGGTGAGTCGTGCCAGATATTCACTGACCACAAGAGTTTGAAGTATATCTTCCAGCAGCGAGATCTGAACCTGAGACAGCGCCGTTGGATGGAGTTGGTGAAAGATTATGACTGCGAGATTCTATACCATCCGGGCAAGGCGAATGTGGTGGCAGATGCTTTGAGTAGGAGGCCCGGAGGTAGCTTATCTTGTTTGAGCGCAGTACAGATGCAGACGACGGCGGATTGGCAGGTTTTATGTGACAGCAGAGTGCAGTTCGAGTTTACTCCTACCGGGGGACAGCTGGCCCATTTCAGAGCACGCCCACAGTTACTTGACCGTATCCGCAAGGCACAATCCAGCGATGCCCATATTTTAGAGATTATTGAGTAGATTCGGCAGGACAGAGTTTCTGAGTTCGTGATTGATGATCAGGGGATACTTCGATTTGGGACTCGACTGTGCGTACCAGATTCTGAGGGACTAAGGCGCGATATTCTCGAGGAGGCACATAGATCAGTATACAGTGTGCATCCAGGTTCCACCAAGATGTACCGTGATTTGAGAGAGGTTTATTGGTGGGACGGAATGAAGAAGGATGTTACAGACTTTGTGTCGAGATGCCTGACTTGTCATCAAGTCAAGGCCGAGCACCAGAGGCCAGCCGGCGAGTTACAGCCTTTGCCCATCCCTGAGTGGAAGTGGGAGCAGGTCTCCATGGACTTCATTGTGTGTCTACCCAGGACCAGTCGAGGGTATGACTCTATTTGGGTGATTGTGGATCGACTGACGAAAGCGGCTCACTTCCTGCCAGTAAAGACCACTTTTGGATTTTCTCAGTACGCCCAGGTTTATATTGATGAGATCGTGCGACTGCATGGCGTTCCGACTTGCATCGTGTCCAACCGAGGCACCCAGTTTACCAGCCGATTGTGGCAGAAACTTCAGGAAGCTCTGGGCACCCGATTGAGTTTTAGCACAGTCTTTCACCCGCAGACCGACGGTCAGTCGGAGCGTACTATTCAGACTCTTGAGGACATGCTCAGAGCTTGTGTTTTAGATTTTGGTGGTAGCTGGGATCGTCATTTGCCCTTGATCGAGTTCTCCTACAATAATAGCTTCCAGGAGACGATTCAGATGGCACCTTTCGAGGCTTTATATGGGAGGAGATGTCGATCGCCTGTATGTTGGACAGAGATCAGGGAGAGCAGTATTTTAGGGCCGCAGATTGTACAGGAGACGACCGAGAAGATACAGCTGATTCGGGACAGGATGAGAGCGGCACAGAGTAGGCAGAAATCATATGCTGACAGGCGCTGTCGCCGACTCGAGTTCGCTGTTGGCGATCATGTTTTCCTGAAGGTCTCTCCGATGAAGGGTGTGATGAGATTTGGGAAGAAAGGGAAGCTGAGTCCTAGATATGTTAGTCCTTTCCAGATCCTAGAGCGTGTTGGCCCAGTCTTTTATCGGTTAGCTCTTTCGCCCAGCTTCCCCGATGTTCACCCCGTGTTCTATGTTTCGATACTCCGCAAGTACCTTCATGATCCTTCCCATGCGATTCAGCACCAGACGATCCAGCTAGAGCGTAATCTTTCATTCACCGAGCAGCCGGTGGTCATTTTGGATCGGCAGGTGAAGAAATTGAGGTCGAAGGTTATACCGTCCGTCAAGGACCTTTGGCGTGGCCCGAACAGCGAGGAGGTCACCTGGGAGACCGAGGTCGAGATGAGGAAGAGATATCCCCATCTTTTTGAAGGTATGCGTAGTTAAATTCTAAATTCGGGGACCGAATTTTTTCAAGTAGGGAAGATTGTAACGCTTCGAAAATCGTTTAGGCAGTTTTTCGGTAATCGGCTGAATTAGCAGCTTTTTCCGTAAAAAGTCAAAATAGCTATTTTTCATTATAGGACTAATTATACAAAATTTAGATAAGATATTACTATAAATTGGTCACTAAAATGTTACTTAAAATTTTCTAGTTAATTAAAAAAAATTCCTTAATTAATTATTTTTAATATTATTTTAAGCTTTTAAAAATACATTTAATTAGTGATAAATACAAATTTAATTAGGTAAATTACACACTTAGGAACCATTATAAAATAATATTAAGTATTCAGAAAAATTTTACCAAAACTTTCTAAGATTTGTTATTTCATGGCAAAAAAATGAATGAAAAAGGGTTTTTTTGTGAAAATTTGATGTGATGGACATTAATTGAGCTTGTGAATGACTTTTTGTGTAGAAATTGTTGGAGATAGTGCCCTCAGAGTCAATTATTAGGTCACAGGTACGTGATTGTAATGATTGATGGAGGACCTATCCCGGTAGGACAGTCTTACTCGAGATGATAGTATGCTATCTGGTTTACCTTTATCATCGTGTACTGTTTTAAGTGACCTGACACGTCGCTATTACACGTTGATAGAGCCCCTAGGATTCTTGCTTAACCACCAGCAGTATGAGGGCGATCATATAAATGGGAGCTGGGGGTCTATAAGCATATCCTTAAAAGGTCCCTAGTCGTGAGAGTTTCGAGACAGGGCATCGATTCTCCATAGTAGACTAGTGTATACAGTCGAGACCCCGACGAGGGGCGGTGGCCGGTCTCACAAGCCACTGGTGTCAGTTGGATCACCTAAGATGTATACAGGTGCTCGTTGGGTTATGAGTACACCGGACAGGACTCGCCGGGAACATGCTAGTTGGTAATATACCAGACGTCAGATGGCAGTTCCCTGGTGACATGTGTGCAGGTTAGTTCATCGACCTGGGGATCGTCATTTGTCTCGTGTGAGTTCCCACTGTACTTTGATTACTACCCTACCACGGCTCAAAGGAGTCGTGCAAACAGGTTTTAGTTGGGTACAGTCCCGAGCCATATGGAGGCAGTGAGCGTATCTTCAGGGGTTCGTCTCTCCCGGTATTGGGGGTGAGGTCGTGCTGTGTCTAGGAGAGCCATTACACGAAGCCCTCGGCCGAGGCAAGGAGATTTATTGGTAGGTATTCCAGTAGTATCTCAGGGTGTTCTGGGCTACACTCCGACACGACTTGTACCGCTTTTGGGGGTCTGACTTTTACCAACCCCCTAGGCCCGCCATGCGATGCTCATAGACGAACGGACCGGACTGTACGGATATTGTCACTGACAGGCTCAGTAGGATTGTCAGGCTGAGTTCGCTCACAGACGTCCCTTTTGGTCAATACCTGGTAGCCCGTTATGTATTGGCTTATACCTCTAACGTGCTAGTGGTTAAATCCACAACCATGGTGTTGACGAGTCTTTAGAGTCCCCCACATTCAGTTACTCAGCTTTCGGGCGAAAGGTTGTAGAGGCCGTATGGAGATATGGCAAGGTCCGATCAGATACGTGCGGTAATGCACGGATCATGATCGGACAGTTTGTATTATAGGCCGTATGGTTATATGGCAGGGTTCGATCAGATACGTGCGGTATTGCACGGATCAGGATCGAACAGATATTACTAGCCGGTTTTGGTATAAGCCGGATCCTAGTATAGTACAGTGTAGATTTTGTCTCATTGCATTTGTATTTCGGTCGAAATACAGATGCGGGTGTGTATGCACAGTATCGGGGTTTTCCTGTAATTTATTACGGGACCAGTTTTCTGGAGTTGCCAGTTTGCTTTCCGTTTCGGCCGATTTCCTTTGTATCGTTCATTGGCCGAAGATTGGTGGAGGAGGGTTTATTTGCATTGTTGCAAATTAGTATTTGTGGAGGGGGTCTTTGCTTTTTGTAGCATCATGATAGTCTTCATGATGGTGCACCATCCATTGACTTGCTTGACTTCATACTTCATGATGGCTTGACTTTGTTAGCATCATGGTTGTTGATGATGGTTGTGTGGAGTGTTGGCATTGCTTTGTGATCATGGTTGATTATGATAGCCATTCCTCTCTCTCTCTTGTATGTTTTGAGTTTGGCCTCTCTCATTTTTTTTTGATGAACTCTCCTCATTCTCATTTTCCACTTCACTCCATGCTCTTCTCCTCACTTGTTTTGGCCGGCCACTTTGGATTGGGGCTGTCCAAAATTGTGTGTGTGTATTTTTGGTTCATATCATGCTCCAAAATACCCCTAGCTCCTCCACATTGTTCTTGTTTCATCCCTCCACCAAATGGCACCTCCATGAACCCCAAATGAGACACAATCCTCTACTACATATTCTACAGCGAACCTTGGGCACGTCGAGTAGCCGGCTTCGTGCCCGAGTTGCCTCGGCATTGAGGTGGGAGCCCGTAAAAGAAGTAGGCGATGTGGTGCACTTCCGGCGACGAGGAGGAGACGGGACATTCCGCAGGAGATCGGGACGATGACGAGAAGACCGGAGGACTTGGATCGTCGGTATATCTCTATTCCCTTTCTTGTTGATAGCTAGGACTAGTTAGTGGTTCGATCCGGGTATTAGTGCGCGGCGGTTTGCCAGTTCAAGAAAAATTAAAGTTTATCACCGCTTCCGCATTTGGCCGTCGGATGGACGGCCGGGGCGCCGCCGTGCACTTACAGTGGTATCAGAGCCTCGCCATTAACTTAGTCTAGCTTGGTTTAATGTGTTTCCATTTCCTATCGATCAAAAAGTTCCAAAACCGTGTTTTTCAAAGTGACAGTTTTCTGTTGAAATTTTTCAGTCTCGAAATTTTTTTCATGTTGTATAAAAGTACTGTACAGGAAGTTCTAAGCTCTCTGGAAAAATTCGACAAAGTGATCTTTTAGGTGGAGTGCGGAACCGCGGCCAAATCCCACTCAGGGCCGCGGTTCCGCCGCAGTTTGGAATCTTCAGTTGGTCGAAATTTTCCAGTGGGCTTCTGGGCTGGAAACAGGGCTTTTGGAATATTAATATTGGGCCCAGAAATTCTTGATGTGCTGCAGTAACACTTGGGGCCCACTTGTTAAAAATTTGATCGGTCGGATATTTTAAACACATTATTTCACAGTATTTACATTATATCTGCGACCGTGAATGTCACTTGATCGGTAAATCCATTCTAACTGCTATAGCCCGGTTGGACGGATTTGCGAACGTGACTTTCACGTTGATGTTCTGTTTTTGCTGTGATGTTGCGGATCGGTCGTGGGGGATAGCCTGGATGCAATGCTAGTACAGTTCTGTTGTATTATGTACATTTGATATTGCGGGGCGAGCGTCCGACATGTGGACTGCCGTCACTGCCTGTTTTGTATTATTATTTTGGGGCACGACCTGGTTGCGGTCGATGTACCCGTTGTATGTATATTTTACTTTCTGTACTAGGATTGCCCCGCGGAGGGGTGCACGGATAGCCGGGTTCTAGAGGGCAACAAGCCCGCATCTCATGGCATTGAGACGGAGGGGGCTTCACTCTAGGATTGGCGGGCTATTCGCCGCACTCGTAGGGGGTACAGGTTGACCCAGGAGGGGTGCCCAAGTTGCCGGATTCCGTGAAGTGCCGGGTGGTCCATTCACGGTGCTGAAGGGGGCTGCCTCGCTTCAGGTTTTGGCGGGTGACTTGCCGCGCCCGTAGGGGTCTAGGATTACATTGCACAGGCTATCCACACGACCAGGGGAACGTCGGGTTTCAGCGGCTCTGTGAAACCCGGGGATCCCAGATATCTGTATTGTTCTGTGATGCTGTACATATCTGTGATGTTGCATTTTATTCACGCCTTGAGCGAATATAATATATTGGTATATATATTAGTAGATGTTGTATATGTTTTACATCCGCGCTAGTCCAGTCCCCGCTCTGTCGTTAGTTAGCTAACCTAACGGGTAATGACGGGACCCAGTGGCGAATGCAGATGGCATATACGTACATCAGTATATTTTTGTTCTTTTTGGTGTGATCAATTGATGGGACTGCATTGATTCGGATCAATGCAAGTTAAAAACAAACCTAATCTGATGTTGTTGGAACACTTTTCAAAAAGCTGTTATTGCAAGGACGTTCTCTTTTGTTTTGCATCGTGGTATTCAGTTGGAATATCCTGCTCCTCAGTCGACGAGGCAAGGGCCGAGATCCCTTCACCGGGAGTGACCCCTTGGACAAAAAGTTTGCGTCAGGGCAATAACTTCACTATAGCCGATTACTTTTGCTTTGCACCGTGGTATTCAGTTGGAATATCCTGCACCTCATTCTACGGGGAAAGAGCCGAGATCCCTTCACCGGGAGTGACCTCTTTAGCGGAAGTTGTCGTCACTATATTTCTAAAAAGCTATCCGTTCCTTCAACGATATCAAGTTCATTACGTTAAAGGTTTTCGCCAGAAACCATTCGTAGCCCTCCGTCATTTCAGTTAAATATTCGGTAGTATTCAAGCTATGTATTTTGACCTCACGCCAAGGCATAGTGATTGGTAGCTGTCGGGTATTTATCTGTTGCATAGATAGATGCGTTGGTTTGGGACAGTCGTACTACTATTTTGGCCTACGTCAAGGGTATGTAGGGGTGGGTTCAGATTAACCTGGATAATGACGGGCAGAACTTGACATGTGACTTATGATATTTTGACCTCACGCCAAGGTCATAAGAGCATGGGGCAGAAATCATATCGGGAGTTTCAAAAGAACTGAAACTTGCCAGATATGCGCATACCTTCTGGAGTGTGACACCGTGAGCGGATTCCGTCACGTTATCATGCGATGAGAGTTGGATCCCGATTCCCACTGTTGAGTTAGTTTACTCCTCGGGTGATCCCGACTAATTCTTCTTTCAGGTTTGGAGGAGAATTTAAGGTACAGTGGGAGGTTTCCAGATTAGATAAATTGGTAACCATTCTGATCTAGGTTAGAGTGCACGCTGAGTGTTTCTTTTCTCTCTCTCTTTGGCAGCGACCATTGACCCGACCCTAAGACTATGACTCAGTGACCAAGTTGACCGAACCTTCTTAACACCGGCTTTTGGATTGTCAGAGTTGCAGACCTCATTGCCACTCCTACTTTTACCCTTTTCTCCAGGACACCCCGTATTACTACGAACGTCCACTTCCATTGGACAAAACCATCGTATGGTTAGATACGAACTCGAAAGAACTTATTCGAGGATGGTTTCCGGTTCTGGAGAAAACGGATAGGATTATTCAGTTGTTTTTTCCTTTTACCTTCTCTCAGGTTGCGAGTACTCCTTGGTTTAGGAGATAGTACACCTATTACTCTTATTGGATAGTTTTCTTCCAAACCTTAGGCTGGTGCCGACCGGTAGGGAATGAAGAAAACCAATTAGCCTAACGATGGTGTACAGAAGGTATTAAGTTCAGACAAAGTAAGGGATTAGTAAGAGGGCAAAGTAAATTGCAACAGATATTCATGACCAAACCAGGTATTTCTTCGCCAATCCTAAAATCACCTTTGAATTTCTCCTGGACACTCCGTATCACTACGAAGATCCACAGTTTATTGGATACTCCATCGTATGGTTATATACGAACTCGAAAGGAACTTGTTCCAGTTCGGGGATGGATTATGGTTCAGGAGAAATAGGAATTAAGTTCATTCGGTTGTCTTTTATCCTCACCTTCTCTCGCATTGCGAGTGTTCCTAGGATTAGGACAGTACACCTATTATGCTTATTGGATAGTCTTCTTCCAAACCATAGGCTGGTGCCGAACGGTAGGGAAGGAAGAAAACCATTTGGCCTAAAGGGGTGTGCAGAAGGTAATGACTAAAGACATATGAAGGGATTTGGAGAGGTGGCAAAGAATTACACGGTTATAGTTGTGAATCTGGATAATGGAAGAGGCATTACTAGGAATACCAGGATACCCCATCGGAACATTTCAATGTTTCAGTTTCACTGTGTAATGTTAAAAGAAAACTGATTTCCCGATTAGATACTTACTCCAGGGTATGTATTTACCAGGTACGATTCTCACATTTGTATGATTTTACAGATGATGAGTGGGAGTAGGTTATTGGGAATTGGGTGATCATCCTCATTATATCGGGATTCGTTGTAATCGGTGATATTTGAGGATATCACCTGGGCTGTTTGCCGGTCGGCAAATATTTGGTTTTGAATATCCGCTGTCATGCACCAATTTCAAATTGATATATCTGTACGTCTATTTTCATAGAGTGAGATATACCTTTTTGAAATTATGTCTATGACATTTACCTATATCAGTGGATGGTTAGGTAAGGAGCATTAAACAGCGGTGTAATTCTTCTTAACCATAAGTACAGTTTTCAACCTACGACACACATTGAGTGAGTTATCAGACTCAAGGGACTTATACAGAGTATTGTATGTTGTCCAGGGTCCATCAGGACAGAGGGGTTGGTCCTCGTACTATATTCGGTTTACTTATGACTTCTCTAGTTTTTAGACATGTGTTTCGTGGAAACACAGGGTCCGAATTTGGAGAAGTTATAGGTATTTGAATAGAGTAGAGAACCAGGTATAGCAAGTATCGGGATTCTTCAAAGAGATCGAAGATGTAGATACTTGTCAATGATATTCAGTTGCTAGTAATGATAAAGAGAAATTGCTTCTCTTTCAGGTTACTCATAATTGGAAGCATTCCTAAGTTGAGTAACGCTGATCGGTCTCCTTCCATTTAGTTGACATGCACTGGAGACAGCTGCATGATTTGAATCTGGTTCAATTAAATCAGTGCCTCTGGTTCTACATTGGATATAGAACAGTTCATATCTTAACGATGTTTAAGGTACGGGGAGTTGTCCGGTTTATGATTAAAACCAGACACTGGACAACTCAAGGCACGTTTCTGTAATGGCTGTTTGTGGGTTGACCCAGGCTATGACGAGGGTTGACTTTCTACCATCTGGATGAACAATAGCGATATTGTTCTAGACTCGCCACAGTTTTATTAAAAATGGATTTTTTCAGAAAACAGTAGTGGGAGTATGGTAGAACTGGAAGTGATTCCAGAACCACAAACGATTACTGAAGATTTGATAAGGAACCTTAAGATTCAATCTGGATTGACATTCCATTGGCCACTCCGCAGATACGGTGGGTAACTTCAGGCACCCGAGGGGTACTCCGGTAGCCTCAAGGACGGTGACAGGGAAGTTCTTGTTTACCCACAATTACCATTGCTGTTGTTCCAGGCTGCGAGACCCGGCGGGAGGATGAGTATAGCGTCGTTCTAAACTAGTTTTAGAAGTGTACGTGTATATGACTCTGCCAGAGGGTTGTCGTAGTCAGTGGGAGCAGCGGAAGCATTGGTGGACAGGTAGCTTATGTCTATTTATAGACTGAAGCACCAGTAGCGGAGATAGATCATCTATTTCTGACGTGACAGTCATGGGTTTGACTTCATCAGAATAGGGGATGGATCTGTTGAGAAGGTAGTAGGGTGTGATATCCTAGTATTTGGATGACATACACAGAGTAGGAAAGGAAACTCCTATACTACAATCGGTTATACTTTGGTCGTCACACAGTGGATTCTCCACAAAGGACTTGGATTTTATATCTGACATACTGGTTACTGGATATATGGTATTAGATCTAGATTTGGGTGGTTTCCCAATCAGGGTACTTGACAGCATTCTAAGAGTATTTAGGATGGACGACTCCATGCACGGTAGTGTACCTGCAGATGATGGAGTCACCCTCTCTAAAGGTGTCTTACAGACTAAAGGGGAGAGGGATGTGCATGATTGGCAGATCACTTGCTTAGGCAATTGAGTCAATCATGAGATGTCAAGTACCACACCAGATGTTGTTCTTGCACTAGATGCAATAAGTTGACATTAATCCAATCCTGGAGAAACAGTCGGAAGCAGTTTTAGAACATAAGTGGATGTTCTAGGGATATGATAACGACAGCCTCATTCGGGAGACAGTTATCATTCCAGGCTTCCAAGGTGACATGGACGACAGGGAGGTTGTCAGAGTTATAGTTTTCCTTCTGACGAGGGGCAGTATTTTTGGACAGTTGTGTTAGTGTATATGCCCTAGAGGCCATTACTGTATCATACTAGTTTGTATATTACTTGATGGAAGCTTGGGATATTCACCTTGTATAAACAATCTTGCTCAATATAGTAGTATGCTACTTGGTTTGTTTCTACTTCAATGTGTACTTGTGTTTATTTCAGTATATCACTTATACGCATTAGTGGAGCCCTTAGGATCTTTGCTTGATTACCAGCGTTGTGATGGCAGTCACACTAGTGGGGGCTGGGTAATCTATAAGCACATCCTTATACAGGTCCCTAGTCGCAGGACTATCGAGACAGGGCATCGATACTCCGGAGTAGACTAGCGTATGCGCTTCTCATCCCAGTGTGGGAGATGGTCTGTCCCACAGCCATCAGTACGTCGTACTGGAGATAGTATACGGGTGCTCGTTGGGTTACGAGTACACTGGACAGGACTCGTCGGGAACTGACAGGTTGGTATTATACCTATCGTCAGTTATCAGTTCCCAGGTGACATGAGTACAGCTTAGTCCGCTGACTTGACACTGGCACTTCGCCTCGAGTGTGTTCCCACTGCACTTTGATCACTACCCTACCACGGCTCAAAGGAGTCGTGCAAACAGGTGGTGGTTGGGTACAGTCCCGAAGCACTTGGAGGCAGTGACGGTTAGACAGGATTCGTCTCTCCCGGTATTGGGGGTTGACATCGCGCTGTGTCTAGGAGAGCCATTACACGAGTAGTCCCTGGCCAGGGCAAGCGAGATATACTGGTAGGTTTCCAGTGTTATCTCAGGGTGTTTTGGGCTTCACTCCGACACGACTTGTACCGCTATTGGGGGACTGACGTTTTACCGCCCCCTAGGCCCGACATGCGATGTATCAGACGAACAGACCGGACTGTACGGAGACTGTCACATTCAGACTCAGTAGGAGTTCAGATGGGGTTTCACCTCGTCAGCCTTCTTGTCGGCATCTACCTGGGGACCGTTACGCACAGCTAGTGCCGCTTGCGGTCTGTGGTTAAACCCACTGCCAGCGTAGTGTCGAGTCTTTAGAGTCCCACACAGAGGGTATTCGCCTATGGGCAAAACAGAGTAGAGGTCGCATGGTTTTGCGACAGAGTTCGTTCTCATCCGCGCACTTGTGCACGTTTGGAGTCCGGACGGATATTACTGGCTGGCTCTGGTTTGAGTCAGATACCGGTATATGTTTTGGGGTTGCTTTTATCTCAGTATTCATGTTCCTCGGAACAAGGATGCAGGTGTGTATGCACGGTTATTTGAAGAAGAGGAAGATGACTTTCATTAGGGTTTCGGAACGGGTGCGTATGCACAGTTGACAGTCGTCTTTTTCCAAACCCTAATGGATTTGTATTATATCTATTAATAATATATAATAAAATGAAATTGTGTCATGGTTGGTTTTTGTTGACTTGTTGACCATGGTTGACTTGTTGACCATGGTTGAAGTTTTGACCATCATCATTACAAAAGAAAGATGCTCTTTGATTCTAGCAAATTCATTTAATGTTTGAAATGATAATGGTCATTCTAAAACTTTCCATCAACCTTTTCATTTTCATTATTATTATTGATAATTCTTTTTCTTTTACATTATGGTTGCAAGAAAGAAAAATGATAGCTCATTCTATCATATTCATTCTCTCTCTTCACTTCATCTTCTTCTTCCTCTAGCTAAAGAGAAACCTTCTCATGTGTTGAGAATCCTTCTCTTTAAAAAGAAAAGCACCCCTTAGACACTCTCTACTCATTCTAGGTTCAAGGTTTAGCAAGCCGGAAACCCTAGTTCACTCAAAGCACGAGGAAGAGCCCAAAGGTTGAACTCTCGAGGTGGATCCATCTTCGACGGAAGAAGGCGACAAAAAGAGAACCATCAACCTCTACAAAGTTTGAAGAAGAAGGAGTTCAAGTTTAGGTATAACCATCTTCATCCGAGTAGCTAACTCTCTTTAGCTAAGTATGCTAGTTTTAGTTTAGTTAAAGATCCCGACTTTGCTTAGTCCATGTTGCCCCTTGCGCTAAAAATTTGATTTTTATACCGTTTCCGCCTCCCCGTAAGAACCGGGGGTCGCAACGTGGACTTACAGTGGTATCATAGACTAACTAAACTTAAACTAGCTTGGTAGTGAAGTGTAACGAAGTTCGGAACCGAAAAAAATCACAAAACCGGAAAAACAAAACCCTAAGTTTCTGTTGAAATTTTTTCTGCTCTAAATGAAATACTTTACACTTGTAAATTCGGCTCAGGGTTTTGTGTGAACACCCAAGAAAAACGATGCAGTGATTCGTTCAAACCGCCGCGCTTCCGCCGCACGAGGTAGGCATGTGCCGCGGAAGCGCCGCCGTTTGTCGTCTTCTGTGCATCATTTTTCGTGCAGTGTGTGTCTGTGTTGGTTTTGGGATTTTTAAAATATATTATATGTGCCCAGATTTTCCAGAACTGAAATTCACTTTTGGGGTCCTATAATTCCGTATTTTTTCCGAACTTCACTGCACTTTGACTATGATGGTTATATCTGTGATGTTTGCATGTATTGAACGTCGGCTAATCGCTATAGGTCGATTAGTCGGGGTTATACATGATCTGTGTTTGATATTGGATTGTGTATATGAATGTGTTGGACTGTCGCGGGTGAATAGCCGGGGTGGATGTGAGATGAGCTTTTGTTTTTTCTTTCATTCATTGTAAATGTAAATTGATGTAATTATTATTTGTTTGGCCGCACAACCGGGTCGGGGTTGTAGCCGTCATTGTATAATTCTTTTTACTGTTTTTGCTCCTAGGATAGACCCATGGAGGGGTGCACAAACTGCCGGGTACTTGGCAGGTAGTTTGCCGCACCCGTAGGGGTCTTGGGTGGGGTATTTGGCTATTCACCGCGACCGTGTTATCCGCTTTTCGTTCCAGGCTCGAAAGGATTGCGGATTGCTAGTATATCCAATGTATTCATCTGTGATCTGTAATGTCTATCATTGCTTTCTATTTAGGCGTTGCTTATGTTTTCCAGCCGCGCTAGCCCAGCCCCCGCTCTGTCGTTAGTTAAGTAACCTAACGAGTGATGACGGGACCCCGTGGCGAATGCGAATGGCATAAGCGTACGTCATATTTTGGTTGTTTTCTGCAATGGTAGGAATTAAATGATGGGACGCATTAAAAGTACTAATGCAAGAATATCACGCATTAAAAGAACTAATGCAAGATAATAAACCAAGCTAAAATCGTTGGAACACTTTCGAAAAACCACTCGGTTCTTTTCAAAACTAACTTTTAAACGCGGAGATTGAGCCACTCCTTCTAAAAGCTATCTCGTTCCATCGATTATATCAAGTTCACTACGTTCACGGTTTTACCAAAACCATTCGTAGCCCTCCGTCGTTTCACATGAATAGTCAATAGTATTCAAGCTGTGTTTGTTGGCCAAAGTCAAGGCATAGTGATTGGTAGCTATTGGGTATTCATGTGCAGCATAGATAGATGCGTTGGTTTGGAACAGTCATACTGCCTTGTTGGCCAAAGTCAAGGGTAGGTACGGGTGGATTCAAATTAACCTGGAGAACGACGGGTAGAACTTGACATGTGACTTATGATTTGTTGGCCAAAGTCAAGGTCATAAGAGCATGGGGCAAAAATCCACATCGGGAGTTTCATAAGTACTGAAACTTGCTAGATTTGCATACCATTTGGAGTGTGGTGATTCTGGTAGGATTCCTTCAGTTTCGTCACGCGATGATATTTGGATCCCGATCCTACTGTGAGTATATGCTACTCCTCGGGAAATTTCTCACTAAACGATCAATGCTATAAACCTAGTAGGTGCCTAGAAAGGTGTTAGCGGGGCTACGCCCCCAGGGAAAAGAGGTTATTTAATTAAGGAACTTCGCGAAAGCGTTGGAAAACCTCCCTCGAAGTACCGACACTGGCCTGGCTGAACGGTTAAGCAAGTATTGTGCGGTGGGATTGATCCCGGCTAATTCTTCCTTTGTGGTTTGAGGGGGGATTCGAGAGACAGTGGGAGCCATCCTGTTTAGACAAATTAAAAACCATTCTAAACTTGCAAGAGCATCGTGCTAAAGTGTTTCTTCTCTCCCCCCTGCAACGACCAAATTCGAAATGACTGGACTTAAGTTACTTCTAGATAAAAACATATTGACAGGGCCAAACTACAAAGATTGGCTCAGGAATGTCAAATTGGCAATCTCTTACGACAAGCTGGGGTATCTTCTTACCACCAAAGCTCCCCCCGTCCCAGGTCCCACCTCCAGCGTCGCGGATAAGGAAATCCGTAAGACTTGGGAGATTGACAGCGCGAAGGCCAGATGCCTCGTACTTGCCTCGATGGACAACGACCATCAGAGGAGGCACGAGAATATGGATTTGGAATCCATATTTATTCATACAAAAGAACTGTATGGAGAGCAGTCTCGTATCGCAAGATACGAAGTGTCGAAGAAGTTATTTTCGACAAAGTTGGCCGTCGGATCATCGGTAGCGGACCACGTGCTTAAGATGATTGGCTACACTGAGGAGCTCGCGGAACTTGGGACCACGTTGGACAGTGAACTCTATACGGATATAATTCTCCAGTCCCTTCCATCCACTTACGCCCAGTTCATACTGAATTTCAACTTGCAAGAAAAGGAAGTTGAACTTTCAGAACTCCTCAACCTGCTGAGGAGCGCAGAGGGCACCCTACAGAAGGGTAGGGATACACCCGCTTTGTTTGTAGGAGGATCTTCTTCCTCTAGGACCAAGGCAAAAGCCAAGGGAAAGAGGAAGAAAGCCCCCGCCAAACCAAGAGGCGGTGTTAGTAAAGTGGGTACGAAGGGAAAGGAAAAGGCAACAAAGATTGCGGGGAAGCTTATTGGAAAGGAAGAGTGCTTCTATTGTCATAAGAGTGGACACTGGAAGAAAGATTGCAGGGCTTGGAAAGCCAGGACACAGGAACTGAAGCAGGTTGCAGCTTCAGCTTCAGGTGTGTATGTTATTGAAAACTGTCTTTCTATAAACTCTACTTCCTGGGTATTGGATACCGGATCAGGATCTCATATCTGTAATTCTTTGCAGGCGTTGAGAAACCGTAGTGTTTTGAAGGCAGGTGACATGACCCTCAGAGTTGCAAAAGGAGCTAGCATGGACGCTAAAGCCGTGGGGGACTATCACCTGGGAATGTCAGATGGGCATGTTTTGGTTTTGCGTAATTGCTTTTTTATACCCAACGCAACTTGTAATATCATTTCTGTATCTTTGGTTTCTAAAGAAGGTTATGAATTTGCGTTTATAAGTAATGTTGTAAACATTCACCTTAATCAAGTTCTGATTGGGTCAGGTACACTGAGCAATGGTATATACGTATTGAACCAACCACAGATTTTCAATGTCCAGAATACACACAAAAGAAAGTCACCAGATATTAATCAGGCTTTCTTATGGCATTGTAGACTGGGTCACATCAATGAGACACGGTTGACTAAGTTACATAAAGAAGGATACTTGGATCCGTTCGAGTATCAGTCTTATGCCACTTGTGAATCTTGTCTCATGGGAAAGATGACAAAGACTCCGTTCACTGGACACGGAGAAAGAGCGAGCGAGCTCTTGGGACTCGTACACAGCGACGTGTGCGGTCCAATGTCTACACATGCGCGAAGCGGTTACTCTTACTTCATTACTTTTACGGATGATTTTTCAAGGTACGGTTATGTCTTCTTAATGAAACATAAGTCCGAGGCTTTTGAAAAGTTCCAGGAATATAAGAATGAAGTAGAGAAACAGACCGGCAAAAGTATCAAGATTCTAAGATCGGATCGAGGTGGAGAATACTTAAGTGCCGAGTTCCTAAATTTCTTAAAAGAGAATGGGATTCTCTCTCAGCTTACTCCTCCATACACTCCGCAGCACAACGGTGTATCGGAGAGACGGAACCGAACCCTATTGGATATGGTACGGTCCATGATGAGTAACGCTGAGTTACCGCGATCATTCTGGGGGTATGCGCTAGAATCAGCTGCGTACCTTTTGAACCGAGTTCCTACTAAGACTGTGCCTACTACACCATATGAGATGTGGAGTGGGAAGAGACCCTATCTTAAGCACATTAAGACATGAGGATGTCCAGCTTTTGTTAAAAAGCAGCATGCGGACAAGCTCGAGGCACGCTCAGTACAGTGTAAGTTCGTGGGATATCCAAAGAACTCCAAGGGATATTTCTTCTACTGTGAAGAGGAACAAAAAGTTCTTGTTTCTCGTCATGCCTACTTCTTGGAAACTGAGTTTTTGGAAAACCAGATAAGTGGGAGCACAGTAGAACTGGAAGAAATTCCAGAATCACGAGCTATTACTGAAAGCTTAGAGGAACCAGAGGGTTCAAAAGAACAGGACATTCCTACGCCGCTCCGCAGGAGTAGTAGGCAGTCTCATCCGCCCGAGAGATACTACGGTTTTCTCATAGACGGGGATCGAGAGGATTGCATCATAGATTATGATGAGCCTACTAGCTTCCAGCAGGCCGTTCAGAGCGTTGACTCGGTAAAATGGCTGGATGCAATGCAGACCGAAATGGAGTCCATGTACACCAACAAAGTATGGACGTTGGACATTGCTCCAGACGGGGTAAAACCCGTAGGATGCAAGTGGATCTTCAAAAGGAAGATTGGTGTAGATGGACAGGTTGAGACCTATAAAGCTAGACTTGTAGCAAAGGGTTTCCGTCAAAGACCTGGCTTGGACTATGACGAAACCTTTTCTCCAGTGGCTATGCTGAAATCCATTCGGATCCTTCTTGCCATTGCTGCCTTCCACGATTATGAGATTTGGCAGATGGACGTAAAGACCGCTTTTCTGAATGGAAATTTAGAGGAGTGTGTCTATATGGATCAGCCAGAGGGTTTCATTCAGAGTGGGAGCAGCGGAAAGGTGTGCAAGTTGCTTAAGTCCATCTATGGACTAAAGCAGGCATCGCGGAGTTGGAACATCTGTTTTGATGAGACGGTCAAGGAATTTGGCTTTATCAAAAATCCGGATGAACCATGCATCTATAGTAGATTTGTAGCAAGAACTGTAGTATTCCTCGTTTTATACGTGGATGACATTCTCTTAATAGGAAATGACATTCCTATGCTACAATCTGTCAAGGGGTTCTTGTCACACAGGTTCTCCATGAAAGACCTGGGTGATGCCTCATACATCCTGGGGATCCGGATCCATCGTGATAGATCCAAGAGGATATTAGGACTTTCACAGTCCAGGTACATCGACACCGTACTGAAAAGATTCAGTATGGAAGATTCCAAGCGCGGTAACCTACCGGCTTGTCACGGGATCACCCTCTCTAAAGAGATGTCTCCCAAGACTGATTTGGAGAGGGATCGCATGTCTATTATACCCTACGCTTCTGCGGTAGGCTCTATAATGTATGCGATGTTATGTACCAGACCGGATGTAGCTTATGCACTGAGTGTGGTAAGCCGGTATCAGTCAAACCCTGGGGAGAAACACTGGATAGCGGTAAAGAATATTCTCAAGTACCTGAGAAGGACTAAGGAGATGTTCTTGGTGTATGGCGGAAAAGACCTCCAGATCGAGGCCTTTGCTGACTCCAGCTTCCAGAGTGACAAGGATGATTCCAAGTCCATGTCGGGTTTTGTCTTTACCCTCAATGGAGGGGCGGTGTATTGGAAGAGCTCCAAACAGGAAACCGTTGCAGACTCGACTATGGAAGCGGAATACATCGCTGCATCTGATGCCGCAAAAGAAGCTGTCTGGATAAGGAAGTTCTTAAAAGAACTTCAGGTGGTTCCGTCCATTGTTGACCCAGTACCTCTGTATTGCGACAACAACGGGGCTATAGCTTTAGCAAAGGAACCCAGGTCCCATCAGAGATCCAGGCACATCTTGAGGCGGTATCACCTGATCAGGGAGATCGTGGATCGCAAGGAGATCGAGGTTCGGAGGGTTGCTTCAGAAGAGAACACTGCAGATCCATTCACCAAGGCCTTACCCCAGACTCAGTTCGAGCGGCTGATCGAGATGATAGGTCTTCGATACGCCAGTACATGGCCTTAGTGCAAGTGGGAGATTGTTAGTGTATATGCCCTAGAGGCCATTACTGTATCATACTAGTTTGTATATTACTTGATGGAAGCTTGGGATATTCACCTTGTATAAACAATCTTGCTCAATATAGTAGTATGCTACTTGGTTTGTTTCTACTTCAATGTGTACTTGTGTTTATTTCAGTATATCACTTATACGCATTAGTGGAGCCCTTAGGATCTTTGCTTGATTACCAGCGTTGTGATGGCAGTCACACTAGTGGGGGCTGGGTAATCTATAAGCACATCCTTATACAGGTCCCTAGTCGCAGGACTATCGAGACAGGGCATCGATACTCCGGAGTAGACTAGCGTATGCGCTTCTCATCCCAGTGTGGGAGATGGTCTGTCCCACAGCCATCAGTACGTCGTACTGGAGATAGTATACGGGTGCTCGTTGGGTTACGAGTACACTGGACAGGACTCGTCGGGAACTGACAGGTTGGTATTATACCTATCGTCAGTTATCAGTTCCCAGGTGACATGAGTACAGCTTAGTCCGCTGACTTGACACTGGCACTTCGCCTCGAGTGTGTTCCCACTGCACTTTGATCACTACCCTACCACGGCTCAAAGGAGTTGTGCAAACAGGTAGTGGTTGGGTACAGTCCCGAAGCACTTGGAGGCAGTGACGGTTAGACAGGATTCGTCTCTCCCGGTATTGGGGGTTGACATCGCGCTGTGTCTAGGAGAGCCATTACACGAGTAGTCCCTGGCCAGGGCAAGCGAGATATACTGGTAGGTTTCCAGTGTTATCTCAGGGTGTTTTGGGCTTCACTCCGACACGACTTGTACCGCTATTGGGGGACTGACGTTTTACCGCCCCCTAGGCCCGACATGCGATGTATCAGACGAACAGACCGGACTGTACGGAGACTGTCACATTCAGACTCAGTAGGAGTTCAGATGGGGTTTCACCTCGTCAGCCTTCTTGTCGGCATCTACCTGGGGACCGTTACGCACAGCTAGTGCCGCTTGCGGTCTGTGGTTAAACCCACTGCCAGCATAGTATCGAGTCTTTAGAGTCCCACACAGAGGGTATTCGCCTATGGGCAAAACAGAGTAGATGTCGCATGGTTTTGCGACAGAGTTCGTTCTCATCCGCGCACTTGTGCACGTTTGGAGTCCGGACGGATATTACTGGCTGGCTCTGGTTTGAGTCAGATACCGGTATATGTTTTGGGGTTGCTTTTATCTCAGTATTCATGTTCCTCGGAACAAGGATGCAGGTGTGTATGCACGGTTATTTGAAGAAGAGGAAGATGACTTTCATTAGGGTTTCGGAACGGGTGCGTATGCACAGTTGACAGTCGTCTTTTTCCAAACCCTAATGGATTTGTATTATATCTATTAATAATATATAATAAAATGAAATTGTGTCATGGTTGGTTTTTGTTGACTTGTTGACCATGGTTGACTTGTTGACCATGGTTGAAGTTTTGACCATCATCATTACAAAAGAAAGATGCTCTTTGATTCTAGCAAATTCATTTAATGTTTGAAATGATAATGGTCATTCTAAAACTTTCCATCAACCTTTTCATTTTCATTATTATTATTGATAATTCTTTTTCTTTTGCATTATGGTTGCAAGAAAGAAAAAGGATAGCTCATTCTATCATATTCATTCTCTCTCTTCACTTCATCTTCTTCTTCCTCTAGCTAAAGAGAAACCTTCTCATGTGTTGAGAATCCTTCTCTTTAAAAAGAAAAGCACCCCTTAGACACTCTCTACTCATTCTAGGTTCAAGGTTTAGCAAGCCGGAAACCCTAGTTCACTCAAAGCACGAGGAAGAGCCCAAAGGTTGAACTCTCGAGGTGGATCCATCTTCGACGGAAGAAGGCGACAAAAAGAGAACCATCAACCTCTACAAAGTTTGAAGAAGAAGGAGTTCAAGTTTAGGTATAACCATCTTCATCCGAGTAGCTAACTCTCTTTAGCTAAGTATGCTAGTTTTAGTTTAGTTAAAGATCCCGACTTTGCTTAGTCCATGTTGCCCCTTGCGCTAAAAATTTGATTTTTATACCGTTTCCGCCTCCCCGTAAGAACCGGGGGTCGCAACGTGGACTTACAAGTTGGTCCAAGGCAATATTAAGGGAAGCATGGCGCTGGATACTGATTAAGTTCAGTTGACGATACAGTCTAAGAAGTTTGGATTTGGAGTTCATTTATGAGCTATGTCCCATCAGACATCCAGACACAATCTAAGACAGGTATTGCTCATTTCGGGAGATGGCTTTCTCCGCGAACTTGAGATATAGAGAGACATAGAAAGAGAAAACAAAGCGGATCCACTCTCTTAGGCTATTCCTCGAACGCAATAGTTTCGCAAACGAGCTTTGTGAGACTGACTAGTAGAGGAGTTGGGTGTTCGGTATCACACGGGCTGTGAGTATGCGACATCGCAATAATTAGCCTTGAGTGCAAGTGGGAGATTGTTGGAGATAGTGCCCTCAGAGTCAATTATTAGGTCACAGGTACGTGATTGTAATGATTGATGGAGGACCTATCCCGGTAGGACAGTCTTACTCGAGATGATAGTATGCTATCTGGTTTACCTTTATCATCGTGTACTGTTTTAAGTGACCTGACACGTCGCTATTACACGTTGATAGAGCCCCTAGGATTCTTGCTTGACCACCAGCAGTATGAGGGCGATCATATAAGTGGGAGCTGGGGGTCTATAAGCATATCCTTAAAAGGTCCCTAGTCGTGAGAGTTTCGAGACAGGGCATCGATTCTCCATAGTAGACTAGTGTATACAGTCGAGACCCCGACGAGGGGCGGTGGCCGGTCTCACAAGCCACTGGTGTCAGTTGGATCACCTAAGATGTATACAGGTGCTCGTTGGGTTATGAGTACACCGGACAGGACTCGCCGGGAACATGCTAGTTGGTAATATACCAGACGTCAGATGGCAGTTCCCTGGTGACATGTGTGCAGGTTAGTTCATCGACCTGGGGATCGTCATTTGTCTCGTGTGAGTTCCCACTGTACTTTGATTACTACCCTACCACGGCTCAAAGGAGTCGTGCAAACAGGTTTTAGTTGGGTACAGTCCCGAGCCACATGGAGGCAGTGAGCGTATCTTCAGGGGTTCGTCTCTCCCGGTATTGGGGGTGAGGTCGTGCTGTGTCTAGGAGAGCCATTACACGAAGCCCTCGGCCGAGGTAAGGAGATTTACTGGTAGGTATTCCAGTAGTATCTCAGGGTGTTCTGGGCTACACTCCGACACGACTTGTACCGCTTTTGGGGGTCTGACTTTTACCAACCCCCTAGGCCCGCCATGCGATGCTCATAGACGAACGGACCGGACTGTACGGATATTGTCACTGACAGGCTCAGTAGGATTGTCAGGCTGAGTTCGCTCACAGACGTCCCTTTTGGTCAATACCTGGTAGCCCGTTATGTATTGGCTTATACCTCTAACGTGCTAGTGGTTAAATCCACAACCATGGTGTTGACGAGTCTTTAGAGTCCCCCACATTCAGTTACTCAGCTTTCGGACGAAAGGTTGTAGAGGCCGTATGGAGATATGGCAAGGTCCGATCAGATACGTGCGGTAATGCACGGATCATGATCGGACAGTTTGTACTATAGGCCGTATGGTTATATGGCAGGGTTCGATCAGATACGTGCGGTATTGCACGGATCAGGATCGAACAGATATTACTAGCCGGTTTTGGTATAAGCCGGATCCTAGTATAGTACAGTGTAGATTTTGTCTCATTGCATTTGTATTTCGGTCGAAATACAGATGCGGGTGTGTATGCACAGTATCGGGGTTTTCCTGTAATTTATTACGGGACCAGTTTTCTGGAGTTACCAGTTTGCTTTCCGTTTCGGCCGATTTCCTTTGTATCGTTCATTGGCCGAAGATTGGTGGAGGAGGGTTTATTTGCATTGTTGCAAATTAGTATTTGTGGAGGGGGTCTTTGCTTTTTGTAGCATCATGATAGTCTTCATGATGGTGCACCATCCATTGACTTGCTTGACTTCATACTTCATGATGGCTTGACTTTGTTAGCATCATGGTTGTTGATGATGGTTGTGTGGAGTGTTGGCATTGCTTTGTGATCATGGTTGATTATGATAGCCATTCCTCTCTCTCTCTTGTATGTTTTGAGTTTGGCCTCTCTCATTTTTTTTTGATGAACTCTCCTCATTCTCATTTTCCACTTCACTCCATGCTCTTCTCCTCACTTGTTTTGGCCGGCCACTTTGGATTGGGGCTGTCCAAAATTGTGTGTGTGTATTTTTGGTTCATATCATGCTCCAAAATACCCCCTAGCTCCTCCACATTGTTCTTGTTTCATCCCTCCACCAAATGGCACCTCCATGAACCCCAAATGAGACACAATCCTCTACTACATATTCTACAGCGAACCTTGGGCACGTCGAGTAGCCGGCTTCGTGCCCGAGTTGCCTCGGCATTGAGGTGGGAGCCCGTAAAAGAAGTAGGCGATGTGGTGCACTTCCGGCGACGAGGAGGAGACGGGACATTCCGCAGGAGATCGGGACGATGACGAGAAGACCGGAGGACTTGGATCGTCGGTATATCTCTATTCCCTTTCTTGTTGATAGCTAGGACTAGTTAGTGGTTCGATCCGGGTATTAGTGCGCGGCGGTTTGCCAGTTCAAGAAAAATTAAAGTTTATCACCGCTTCCGCATTTGGCCGTCGGATGGACGGCCGGGGCGCCGCCGTGCACTTACAGAAATTTCTACACAAATCTCTCACAACTCACCCCTCCTAGCTCTGGCTGAGCCATTCAGCTGCTGCTCCCCACTTTCCCTTCTCATTTTTCCTTCAAATTCTTGAGAAAATCAATGAAAATCCACAAAAATACACCATTTTCTTCATAAATTCAAACCATAATCCTTGTCCACCTCTTTCCAACCCTAATTTGTTTTAAAACAAGGTGAAAGGAGGCATCTTTCAAGGTCAAGTGCAAGTTGGGGTTCACTTGGGAGGTATAAATCCTAAACTAGTTGTTAAATTTGTAGTTTAAATAAGCTAGTTTAGTGTTTTAAAGTGTTAATTTTATTGAAATGGTTGGTTTTTTGAAATTCAAAAGAGGTGGAGATGCCCTAATTAGGGTTTGAAGTTGAATAAGTGTGTTTAGATTAGTTTTGTGGCCATCTAGTGTATTAGGTCGGATCGTTATGCGATGTAGCGATCGCTACACCGTTAAATCGCGACAATTTCATCGATATTACTATGCTAATTGCTTACTAGTTTTTCTAAAATTTTAGGAGGTGATCTAATTGTGTTATTTTGGCAATATAATTAGCATCTCATACAACTATTAGTGTGCGCGAATGCGGGGTTTTGTCTAGTCGGGTTTTAGTTTTGACGATTGCCCCGAAACGGCGATTTTAGTTAAGGTTTTAGCGATTTTCGTGCGTTTTCCGCGCACTGAGTGCACGTTGTGATAAATTAGAGAGTGTCGATCTTTTCATATTATGAGTTGCGTCATTTCATGAACCTATAATCTTATATTGTATGTTATGCAATTATAGGATCGGTCGCGGAAACATCGGACGCGGCGTGGAAAGGCAAGGCGGTAGTCGGATCGGATTAGCGAGGCATTCAGGTGAGTAGATGTATTCATCTATGGGGGAATCTTCTGGATGGCGCGAGGCACCCCCTAGTTAGGATTATCTTATTTCTTGCAAGATTTGCATTGTTAGTTAGCTTACCCCTTCATTTACATTGCATACCCTTATAACTAACCGTCTGTTAGATTGCATGGATATTCATATACACATGTGTGATATCACTTCGTAGGACACGAACACTATTACCATTGGCTTCTATTGCACGCGCACTATTCATGTGACACACACGCCTTTGCTAATTTCCATGCCACGAGCACCATAGAACCTGTTTAGCTTAGTGTCACCACTTGCATCATACATGATATATGAAATCGCATAGCATGTATATATACCTTGCATCATCATCATACTTACATAGATTTCTAGCCACAAATCACATCGCATACCTTGATATCATAGACATTTATCACATACAACATGTTGGGTATTATGATTTTCTTGAGGATTTCAGTATTGCTGCGATTTCTGGATTTTTGGGGAAAACCGCAAGAATTTTACAAAATCTTATATTTATCATTTTTAAAACAAAGTTGCGGTTTTCTCATGATGTATGTGTCGTCCACCATGAGTTTTTCATGTTTTCTGTTGGATTTCGAGACCCGATTCGAGGAGTGGATGAACCGTCTCGGGTACATGGTGGGCCCGGTATGGTACCCCGGGGCAAGAAGATCGAGTTGTAGACGATGAGCCTGGCAGGGGAAGACTACCTACCGGTGATGTCTGGCACGGCGGATATCCGGAGGATACCGACCGTTGTCGTGAGATTTGATGATATGGGCCGATCCGGACTGACGGAGCCCGATATTTTGAGACATTGATACAGTGAGACATTGAGACAGATGTGATTTCATATTTGGTGTCGATGCTTGACACGGGTTTCAGATGATTTCTTGATGGTATTTAGCTATTATACAGATATTCTTTTTCTAAAGTTAAGAATGCAGAACTCTTAGCATTTAAAACACTTAAAGATTTAGTAATGACATTGCATACATGTGCGTGCATACTAGAGGTATTACATCACATCTGGACATACATGCTGTGACGCATTTGCGTGCATTCTTACGATTGCCTTACTAGATGTTATATTCTACTCACGAGCCGGCAACTCACCCCCGTTGTGCCACAGTGTCTTGCAGGTCAGACTTATCAGCCTAGTAGCGGCGGCTTATCTTGTTAGTGACTTCTTTTGCTCAGACTCGCGACATTGCTCGTAGGTAGGTTGCGAGAGTGCTTTTATCTCTTTTCTTTTATACTATTTTTGTATCTAGTATTCTCCATCTACCACTTCTAATTAGTATTTGCGACCTAGTGATGAGACTGAGAGATTTGTGTATATGTGGTTTCTTTTGGGTCGAGCTCACTTGAGCCGACGTTGCGTTTTCTTACATTTTGCATTTCTTTATGCTCTTTTCTGGATATTGCATATATATTTGCGTGGTTGTGATCCGCCTTGGGCGAAGAGCTAGCTCCCGCTTGGGGATGCCATTTTGTGATTACAGGTTATATATCTTATTGTACCCATTTTGGGGGATAGTATTTACAGAGGAGACTCTGCCGAAATTTTCGGAAATTTTTGATTTTTTTAAAAAAAAAAAGGGTTCGATACAACTTAATTGATTTTAAAAATCGTTTTCATAAAAGGTTTCCTTCACTCTCTTTGGTTTCTTTTGGTTTAGATTTTCTGGGCTTTGGCTGACTTAGTTTACGTTATGCCTTTAGACGTCTTGTAACCTAAGTGCCAGTCACGTTCCGTACTTTCGGGTCGTGACAGATAACCTGATGGAATCCACTCAAGTTATCACACTCTAGAAGGTATGCGCATGTCTGGCAAGTTTCCTGTATGTTTGAAACTCTCCCGATGTGATTTTTACCCCATGCTCTTATGACCTTGACGAAGGCCAACAAATCATAAGTCACATTTCAAGTTCTACCCGTCATTGTCCAGGTTAATTTGAACCCATCCGTACTCGCCCTTGATGAAGGCCAACTAGGCTGTACGACTGTCCCAAACCAACGCGTCTATCTATGCAACAGAAAGATAACAAGCAGCTACCATACACTATGCCTTGACGAAGGCCAACAAACATAGCATGAATACTAAGTGCTACCCGTCTGAAATGATGGAGGGCTACGAATGGTTTTTGGCGGAAAACCTTTAACGTAATGAACTTGTTGAAGGAACCGGATAGCTTTTTACAAATATATAGTGGCGAAAACCTTTGCTAAAGAGGTCATTCCTGGTGAAGGGATCTCGGCTATTTCCTCGTAGAATGAGGTGCAGGATATTCCAACTGAATACCGCGATGCAAAGCAAAAAGTAATCGACTATAGTGAAGTTATTACCTTGACGCAAACTTCTGCCCAAGGGGTCACTCCCGATAAAGGCATCTCGGCCCTTGCCTCATCGAATGAGATGCTAGATATTTATAACCGAATACCACTGTGCAAAACAAAAGAAAACGTCCTTGTAATAACAGCTTTTGATAATTTGTTCCAACAATATCGAATAGGTCTGTTTTCCTTGCATTGATCAGAATCAATGCAGTCCATCAATTAATCACACCAGAAAAGAACGAAAATATGATGTACATATATGCCATCTGCATTCTCCACTGGGTCTCGTCATCACCCGTTAGGTTACTTAACTAACGACAGAGCGGGGACTGGACTAGCGCGAGTGTAAAACATATACAACATCTACTAGTATATATATAACAATATATAATAATCGCTCCAGGTATGATAAATGCAACATCACAGACAAGCGATAAGCATCACAGAACAATACAAATAATTTGGAAGCCCCGGGTTTCTTTTGAGCCGCAACTGAAACCCGACGTTCCCTAGGTAATGTGGATAGCCTGTCAATGAAAACCTAGACCCCTACGAGTGCGGCAAGTTACCCGCCAAAACCAGAAGCGAGGCAGCCCACTTCATCAAAGTGAATGGGCCACCCGGCACTTCTTGGAATCCGGTAACTTGAGCACTCCTCCCTGGGTCAACCTGTACCCCCGACGAGTGCGGCGAATAGCCCGCTAATTCTAGAGTGAGGCCCCCTCCTTCTCAACGCCATAAGATGCGGACCCGTTGCCCTCTTGAACCCGGCTATCTGTGCACTCTACCGTGAGTTAATCCTAGTACAGAAAATAAAATATGTACAACGGTGACATCGACCTCAACCCGGTCGTGCCCCAAATAAATAATATATAAATAGGCAGTGGCGGTAGTTCACATGTCGGACGCTCGTCCCGCGATATCAAATGTACAAATAAAACTAAATTGTACTGACATTGCACCCAAGCTATCCACCACGACGATTCCGCAACAACACAGAACATCAACGTGAATGTCACGTGCGCAAACCCGTCTAAAAGAACTATAGCAATTAGACAAGTTGTACCACTCTAATGACATTCACGGTCGCAGATAGAAATGTATGTACTGTAAACATTAAACAGTGTTAGAAATATCGACTTCGAAATAACCCCGAATAGCCCCAAACTACTAGATAAAACCATATCCAAACTGGGCTAAACAAGCAATACCACTAAACCAGTATACCAGAGAATAAACCACACCACAAAAATCAAGTCTAGAAGCATCAACTAAACCGTCCAGCTCAGAATTTTGGGTGATGTGGCCGGTCTAATTTTTGAATCTGGGGTTCGTGTTTGGGGTGTGTTCTAGTTGTCATCAGAGTGGCCTTCTGCAGTTGCTTAAATATTTTTAGAAGACCATTTAAAAATCGACAGAGAATGGAATAAATCGAGTGATATTTCGGAGGTTTTTCGGTTTCGATACTTTAACATTGTCTAAACCAACTAGTATGTGGTTAATGGGTTGGCTCTGATACCATGTAGGGTTACGACAGCGTCCCGGCCATCAATCCATGGCCAAATGCGGAACAAAAATTTTAAAAATCCGGCGCTAACGAAACCCTAATCGATGGATCGTACCATTAACCCTATACTAGTTGTATGAAAGGAGTTTAGAGAGGTTATACCGATCGATCCGTGTCCTTCGGTCTTCAACCTCTTTCCCAACCTCCTTGCGGCTTCCCTGATCAAGTTTGATCTCCGGTCTCCCTTCGTCGAAGAAGATCCACGTCGAGGGTTCGTAATACGGGCTCCCGCCTCTAAACCGAAGCAACTCGAGCATCCAGTTTGCTAGCCTAGATACCCAAGATGAAGTAGAGATAGTGTGTGAATACTTTGTCACTAAACACCCATGGATTCTCAACTCATGAGAGGGAATGGGTGAAGGTTGAAGAAGATGGCATTGATGAAGAAGTGTGAGCTCAAGAAAAATAAAAGAGCAAGTGAAGAATAATTGTGTAGTGTTGTGTTATCTTTTGTGAGCATGTGAGAAATTAAAGAAAAGCCCCTACCACAGGAAAATATCTGCCATGCCTTCACAAAAAATCCCACAACACACATACACAAATATCTTAACCAAGACAAAAGCCTAGCCATACCATCATGACTCACAACATGAGTCACCAAGTGTACAAGCTAGATTCATGCCAATAATGAGTCACACTTTCCACCAAATAAACATTTAAACCAAAATGTTTAATCCAAAAAGAAATGCAACTTCTAAAGTAAACTTGTAACGAATTACAAGAATACCCCTCATCCGTATATACATACCCGCATCCGTATTCCGACTGAATATGAATACTACGAGAAAAAAGTAATCCAACAATATAATAGTAGGATCCGGTTTAAACCAAAGCCCACTAGTATTATCCGTCCGATCATGATCCATGCACAAGTTCACGTATATGATCGAACCCTGCCATAAAACCATACGGCCTCTACAAGTTTCTCCCGGACCAGGGAAACTCTATGTTTGGGACTCTAAAGACTCGTCAATACGCTGGCAGTGGGTTTAACCACAAGCACGTCAGTGGCACTTGCTGTACGTAACGGCTATCCAGGTATTGAGCGAAGGGAAGCCGACGAGCAAACTCATCCTGAAACCCTATTGAGCCTGACAGTGACAATATCCGTACAGTCCGGTCCGTCCGTCTATGAGTACCGCATATCGAGTCTAGGGGGTGGATAAAGTCAGACACCTAATAACTTGACATTCAGTGTCGGTATGAAACCCATCACCGCCTGAGAAACTACCGATCCTAGATCAGTAATTTTCGACTATCTTGGCCAAGGATTTCTGGTGATGTCCATCCGTGCACACCGCGACATCAACCCCCAATACCGGGAGAGACGAATCCCCTGACGATCCGCTCACTGCCTCCATGTAGCTCAGGACTATACCCAACTAAAACCTGTTCACACGACTCCTTTTGAGCCGTGGTAGGGTAGTAATCAAAGCACAGTGGGAACTCACACGAGACAAATGACGATTTCAGGTCGATAGACTAACCTGTAACACATGTTACCAGGGAACTGCTATATGACAATATGTAACAACTCCAATTCTTGTGTACATAGAATTGATTTAAAGTTAATGTATACTTGGGGTATTTACATTTCCTGTGAGTACTATAAGTATTTGATTCAATTTTGAATAGCAAGAAGGAGCTTATAGCTCATTGGTAAGACCTTGCATTGTTGAACCAAAGCACCAGAGTTCAAATCCCATCAGCCACACATTATTTTTATTTTAATTTCTTTTAATATTTTAGAAGCCAAGAGTTTACACGTGCACAACACGTAAACTGAAAAGTCACACATAAAACAAACGAGTCCACTGCAGTAGACCAAGCGATGGGGACACGTGGCTAGGAGACGCGGCCCGACTCGGGCCGGCGGCTCGACTGACTCGGTCGGCGTCGCCGGGTTAACTCGGCCGAAACCCCAATTTTCTTCTTTCCCCTGCACCCTTTGGACTACCCCACTCCCCCTGCACTATTTAAATTCTCTGCAATTAAACTGAGAATTAAAATACCCCCTTTTGATTTTTTTAATGCAAAATTAAATACAATTTTTTTCATACCCTTTCACTACCCTAAACCTTAGATTTTTCCTATAAATACCATACCTAAAATCACCCTTCCTCGCTTCTAAATTCCTTCCCAAACTCTTAAGAAAATTCCCAAGACTTTTTGTGTGCAAGTGGAGTTAGCAAAGGGCGAAGCTCCGACGAACTTCCGACGGCAATCCGAGAAGTTTCCGATGATGAAACGACGCACCGGTGCTTCCCCAATCTTCCTCCTCATCCTCTCTTGACCCTAATGCAGTAAGTCCCCCTTCTCTCTCTCTTTTTCCATCCTCAAATTCTTAATTCTTAAAACGTGTCGGAAGCAGAGTTATCGGGCTTCCGATTCTCTTTTCTTTCAAAAATACAACATTTTCTTAATAACAAACCTATAACTTTTGATATATTGTTTAATACTCGTTAACTAAGATAATAGAACAATTTTGACATTAAAATGATAACCATAGCCAGTTTTATTTTAATTTTACATTAAAATACCTTTATGTTTCATATCGACATGCCTTTAAACCATGCTAGTTTAGAAAACTCACGAGGTAATGACCAACCTCCTCACAACACTCATATGTAACATAGCAAGATGAAATCTAGGAACATAGATTTGGGAAAAATACGACTTTACACATAACTACCTCCGATTTATAAAAACCTTTTTCTACAAGATGTGCATTTTAACAAATCTTTGCAATGCACCTCTACAACCCATTCGGGGAACCCGTTCGGGATGGTGCGGATTATCGCACATTTTCAGGCATAATAGAGAGAGATGCAGACCTCCGCAAGAAGCATACGATCTCGAAAGATTTAAAATATAATTTTCTTTAGAAAATGTGATTTCTATTATAAATAAAACTTATATTTTTAATAAATAAATATATATTTAATTAATATCAAAATATCTATTTTAAATATTTATAATATTCCACATTTCCAAAATTCAAGAAAAACATTCAATTTACAAGAAAATACTATACAATTTCAATATTACAAATAAATACCATATATTATGAAATTAGGTTTTATTCACTAAAAATTTCACATTGATAAAATATACATCAATGGAAACTCTAAAGACGATAATAAAATACTTGAGACGTATTTTGAAAATTATACAAAATTATTTTTATATAAAACCCTTTCAAGTTATACCAAATTACAATAAGGACCCTAGTAAACATAGCTTTAAGCGGGAACAATCTCTTGAGCCTTAGAGAGCCGGAGATATGTGTGCTTGCCTATTTAAGGTAGGCAACTTAACAAACGGTGTTATCAATACGGTAATTGTCTTTAAAAAAGACACAAATTCTGCCGTCCATATGCAGCAGTTACCGATAACACTAAACCTAATTCAGGATTCAATTTATTTTCTAATTGTCTGGCTCAGACTGAGTCTCAATATAATCAATCTGATTTGAATATGATTCAAGTATCAAATTTCAATACAACATGGATCTATGAATCCGTCTTTTCAATCTATATCAATCTACATTGATTGAACCGAACCATGGATATATTCCATCAACATGATCATCCATTATATCCGTTCTATTACTGATATCATGGTTTCGGCAAGTCATCGATCTACATACATTATACAATTCAAACAATACATCAATACAATCAAGACATCTCGGGGTTTATAAGGGGTAGACTGGTACGGAAGGTGTTAGAAGTGGCACGAGACTGTAACCATAATACACCTAACCTGAATTCAATTGCTGTTGTACCGTGGCTGAACGGTTTCTTGTGCTCCGTATACCTTAGTCTCCGGAATAGTGGGACTCCTCTCGTATACACCGGTATTCTTCTGTACCAAGTTACAAACAACAGCGTTAACATTAAATACAACATTATAACAATATACTCTCTATTCTGTCTATTCTATTCTTGTCTATTTTCGGGACTTACCGAGCGATTTGTTCACTGACGACATTCTCTTTCTTCTTCTTTAGAATGTCGTCAGGTGATTCGGACTCACTGGAGATCGAGCCCACCAGCGAAGATTTGGACCAGCTAGCTTTCGACCCACCCAGAGTTTTAGATTCCTTGTACACATTAATATTATGTATTTTCCATTTCTGTTATGCCACTGTTTAGGCATTGCTTTTAATTCCATGTATTTACTTTTCAGATGTATTGTAAAAAGAATGTTAATAAATAAAGTTGCTGTTCATTATATCTTTTCTTTGTCTCTTGTGCATTTTACTTATATTGCTTAGATACGCTTAGCGTATTTACTTCAGAGTAAATATGTGTTAGTTATATGTATGCTCTAGAGGCCATTACTGTACATAGGATGTATATTGTAGTGGATGCTGGGACATATATAGGGAGGACTTTCTTGCTCGACATGATAGTATGCTATCTGGTTGAACTTTACCTTAACATGTATACTGATTGTCTCTCTATTACATGTTGGTAAAGCCCTTAGGATGTGTGCTTGACTGCCTGGACTATGATGCGGATCATACTAGTGGGGACATGGTAGTCCATAAGTACATCCTTCAAAGTCCCTAGTCGTGGGTGTATCGAGACGGGGCATCGATACACCAGAGTAGACTAGCGTATACCTTCTCGACCCATAAAGATGGGCGATGGATGATCCCATATCCATCGGTGTTTGACATCAGAGGAGATATACGGGTGCTCAGTAGAGACTGGGTACACTGGACGGACTCGCCGAGAACTCCCAGATGGTATTATACCTCACGTCAGATGGCAGTTCTCTGGTGACACTGGTACAGAGTAGTCTGTTGACCCGAGATCGTCATAGAGTCTTGTGTGGTTCCCACTGTGCTTTGATTTCCATCTTACCACGTCCAAGAGGGCGTGCAAAACGGTGGTTTTTGGGTACAGTCCCGAGTCACATGGAGGCAATGAGCGATAGGAGGGGATTCGTCTCTCCCGGTATATGGGGGTTGATGTTGCGCTGTGTTCGATTGGCTATAACAGGAAATCCCTGGCCAGGGTTGCTGAGATTTACTGGTAAGTGTTACCAGTAGTTTCTCGAACAGTTATAGACCTAATATCGACACGACTTATTGAGCTATTGGGGTCTGACGTATACCACCCCTAGGCGAGATATGCGACATATCAGACGATCAGACCGGACTGTACGGTAGTGTTACTGGTCGGATTCACTGGAGTGTGAGCGGGCTTGCTCGTCGATCTTCAGATTGCTCAATACCCGGGTGGCCGTTACGTTTAGCAGACCGCTTGCGGCTTGTGGATGTTTGATATGATCATCATCCGCTGCCGGCGTATTGACGAGTCTTTAGAGTCCTACACAGAGGTTTCCTGGCTCAAGCGAAACGAAATAGGAGTGCATATGAGATATGTGCGGGACCGAGAATGATACTAGTATGTGATACTGTATTCGATTCTCGCGATATGTGACATTGATCGGTTATATGCGATATAGCCGGGTTATCGGATCAAGTGTTGATTCGATAAGTTGTTACTTATGATACCAGTCGGTTATGTGCGTCATGACCGGATCGTTAAATCAAGCGTTGATTTAATGATTTAATGCATAATTATATATTTGATATATTACTTTGCATCAACTAGTATCGGTTTACTTAAGATGGATTTTCTCACTCGGGTGTGCGCATTGTATATGCGATATACTTTTATGCACTTGATTGTATCATGTTTGATGATACATGTCATGCTAGGGTTCAAGTGTAAAGATTAAACCTTGGTTAATGAAATGGTTAGGGTTTATTATTTATTATTCATTTATCTTATTTAATTATGCTTTTTATTTTTGATAAATGAATAAAAGAAATGAGAAAAAGAATGGTGGCTTCTTTTGTTCTTTAGTTGAAGCTTCATGAAGCTTTGTTCAAGTCAACCATACTTATCTCATCCTTAACCCTAACCATTCCCACTAACCATGATTCATTCTCTACACTTAACTCTAGTTAAAATTATGATAAGAATTCATTTTCTTTTCATTTTCTTTTAACTTATCATAACTATTTTCCTTCTTCTTCTTCATTCTTCAAGTGAAGAAAACTAAGCTCCATCAATGGTGATTGTTGGAAAAAAGTGAGAAATCCAATTCTAAAGTTAACCCACTTCCTATTTCTTCATCCTCTACCTCTTGCCAAGTAGTAGAGTGTGTTTACTTCACAAGTTTCATGACTTGGTGAAGTTGAGAGCTTGATCTTGCGATGCTTCGACGTAGATCATCTTCGGCATGGACATCGACGACCTAGCTTGCCCATTCTCCGACGAAGCCGACTCTAGAGCCCGGATTTGATTTGGACAGCGGAGACGACATCGTTGCGGAGCCGTGGAGGTGGAGCACCGGATCTACAAAGGTTGTATTTCCGTATTCTCTTTAGCTAAGTTGTTAGCTAGCTTTCTTTTCGCCTAGACATCTAGTTATCGATCCGTACACTAGGGTTTGTAGGCACCATAATTTTTGAAATTGCCATGGTTGATGGCTTGGGAGACCTCACTAGCGTGCCTAGGAACCCTGCAGTGGTATCAGAGCCTGGCTAGAGCCTTAGGCGAAGTCCAGACGGAAATTGAAGTCCGAACGAACCCGAAACCCCGCATCGATATTGCTCTCTGTACAATTTTTAAAAACAGGGATTTTTCCACATTAAAAATGTTCATAAATATCAGCAGGAAATTATAAGAAATATTGTAAAATTCGGATGCCTAATTCCTACAGTACGCCGCGCTTCCGCGGCACAAGCCTGGCTTGTGCGGCGCAAGCGCGGCCATTTTGTCGTTTATGGCATCCCATTTTATACAGTAATTCTTAATGTTCTGTGCTGGTGTTTCTGGGAATTTTTAATAATTTTTCCAGAGTTGAATTTTTCTGAGTCGATTTGGGGATTCGGTGTTTCGATCGGGGTATCAAATTTTGTCTGTGTGGCTTTCCGGATAAATTTTAGAATATGTTAAAAAGTTCGACCGGATATAAATACCCACTTTTTCCCCTGTCGGGAAATTTCCAAGTGTTGGATTTTTCCGTAGTTTGACGACGTTCTAAGTAGTGCAAGTAACGCGATGGTCCCTCTAGAAGACACAAACCTTAACTCGATTATGTGACCGTCTTGAACTGCCCTTTGAACCTTCGGGTTTGGGGCAGTACGGCGTGCCACATGTGAGGCGTTGGCTTGACCCTTCTACGGCTGGATCGTTGGTACTGAGGCACGAACGGAATGTTGTTAGACTTGTTTCATGTGTTGATCAGTTTCGGGAAAACTTGGGTGTTCGATTGTTCGATCGAAAAGTTTAACATTTTCTGTTTATCTGGAATGGGATACAATAATTGGAATTCACAAAAGTTATGTGATAACTAAATGAATGTTATAAACATAGCACTTTAGTCTCACTTGATCGGTTGCCACGGAATTTTGATGTGATCAAAAGTCCGTCGCAATCACGTAGTGTACGCGGATACTCGCCGGGTAAACTTAATAGACAGCTTCACTCCATAGCCCCGACCAAGTGACTGTAGGAGAACCCCGTCGCCGAAAGCATCCGTTCGGGTGCTCGCGGTAGCGGTGTTCCGCCTTGGTGCACTTCGTCGCCGGTATCAGGGGTGCAGCCGCCTATTGAAGTTTGCGACGAGCATTCGATCAGGATGTCGGGAATCTTGTTGAATTGCCCGACTTGATATTGAAAAGTGTTTTCGATTTTGAGACTAAAATGCGGGGTTTATAATTGTTAGGCATGCGATGTCTAAGTAATTCATTTGGTCAGGCATGTGATGTCTGAAGTGATTGCGGATTCCAACTGTTGTAGTTTTACACTTTCTTTTCTGTGACCGTAAGTGTAATATGTGAAATCGCCGGTTTCGTTGCTATATGTCAACGACAATTGGGATGGACATATTTACTTACGTTGATGACATGTGATGTTATGTGTTGCTGGATATGTTATATTGGATCGTCGTGTTTGAATAGCCGGGGGTTTTTATGTGAGATGAGTGTTTTTCATTTTCATTCATGTAAAAAACTTGTATGTAATATTCTTTTATTGGGGCGCTTCCAGGTTGCGGGAGTTGTCACCTGTTGTATATTATTTACTTTTCCGCACTAGGATAGACCCAAGGAGGAGGGCACAAGTAACCGGGTTCTGGAGTCCAGTGGGAGACCAACTCGAGGAGTCGAGTTCGGGTCTCCTAACTCCAGAATTGGTAGGGTCGCTTGCCGCTCTCGTAGGGGTCTAGGGGTGTGGGTTTGGCTATTCATCACGACCGTGGAATCCGTGTTTTATATTGGCTCGTATTGAAAACACGGACGTCCTAGTATATCCAATATTTCATATGTTTCTTCTGCTGCGATATCTGTGATGTGATCATGTGATGTTCTGTGATAGATACAGTATATAGTATATATGATATATTATATAGACGTTACTTATGTTTTACACCCGCGCTAGCCCTGCCCTGCTCTGTCGTTAGTTACCTAACCTAACGGTGCACGAGGGGACATCGAGGCGAATGCGGATGGCATAAGTGTACGTCATATCTATCTGTGATGTTTAGGTACATATTTGATGGGACTTCATTAATGTGATTAATGAAATAAAATAAACCTTAGATGTTGTAGAATCGAATTTCAAAATAAAACAGGTAGCTACAGTTCTTGCTTTGCACAGCGGTATATACGATATATCCTGCACCTTATTCGATGAGGAAAGGACCGAGATCCCTTCACCGGGAGTGACTCCTTTAGCAATAACTGGCAGATGCTACACACACGGTTTGTCTTTTGATTGCTTTTAAGTGTTTTTGCTTTGCACAGTGATATATGTGATATATCCCGCACCTCATTCGACGAGGAAAGGACCGACGATCCCTTCACCGGGAGTGACTCCTTTAGCAAAACTAGAAAAGCTTCAAAAACACTCCATTTTTAAAATCATTCGATCCTACAACGATATAAAGTTCATTACGCAAAAGGTTTTCTTAAAAACCTGTCGTAGCCCTCCGTCATTTCAGATAGGTAATAGTTAGTATTCGTGCTGCGTTTGTTGACTCAGTCAAGGCGTAGTGTGCGGTAGCTGATTATTGCTTATCTGCAAAGCATATGATGCGATTGGATTAGGGTAGTCGTGCGGCCTTGTTGACTCAGTCAAGGGTCGTGCGGGTGGGTTTAATTCAATCGAGAAATGACGGGTTGAACTTTACTTGCGGTCTATGGTTTGTTGACTCAGTCAAGGTCATAGATCGCATGGGGCAAAATTTTATCGGGAATTTCAAGTGTTGAAATTTGCAATGAGATTGCATACCTTCTATGAGATAGTTGGATCCCGATACCCGCTGCGAGTAAGTGTTACTCCAGGGAGAGTTTTATACATTACAATTAGCCGATCAAGTAGGTGTCTAGAAAGGTGTTAACGGGGTTATGCCTCTGGGAAAACGAGGTTTACATTAATTAGGTTCGTGCGAAAGCACGGGGGACCTCCCTCAAAGTACCGACACTGGCCTGGCTGAAAGATTGGCGAACTTGTAGTGTGTAATTAATCCCGGCTAGTCTTTCCTTTTAGGGTTTGAAGGAAGATTTGATAAAAAGCAGTGGGAGCCATCCTGATTAGATAAACTAATAACCAATCTATTCTTGACAGAGCGCACGCTGAGTGTTTTCTTCTCTCTCTCTCAAGGTAGCGACCATATCACGCCTTAATCAAGATAACAAATACGGAATATTGACCGAACCCGCTTGTTATACTGAGCTGGGGAACGTTGGTCCCGCTCCAACTTATAATTGTTATAAGACAGAGCAGGAAATTGGGGAATACCAGATTTCCCGTGCCGCCCAAACGAAGAGAGTGCATGATGATGCATCATCTTCGGGTGTGTTCATTATACAGAACTGTTTCTCAGTATTCTTTACGTCCTGGGTATGTGATACCAGATCAGGATCCCAGATATGTAATCTGTTACATAGGGCTACAGATAGGTAGAGAACTGAGAACGGGTGATAAGTTTCATGAGGCAGAAAACGGGGCAAAAGTTGCAGCCAAGTCTGTCGGTCACTGTCACCCTGTATTACAATACATTGATTCTGAACGAATGTTATTAGATACCGAACCTGATATACAAAATCATATCAGTCTCTTTATTAGTAAAGAAAGGATATAATTTTGTATTGCTGGATAATGTTTTGAACATTTCCTATATCAAAAGTTGATCGGTTCAGGCACGTTATCTAAAAGCGTTGATGTTCTAAATCAAACTACAGTTCTTAGTATATGGAACACACACAAGAAGAACAGTTCAGAAATGAACGGATTCTTCTTGAGGTATTGTAGACTAGGTCATATCAATGCGACCCGACTAGCTAAGTTCCACATAGATGCATATTTAAAACAGTTTGAATCTACATCTTATGAAACTTGCCAGTCATGTCACAAAGATAAGATGACCATAGCTCCGTTTATTGGAAACAGAGAAAGAGTTAGTGAACTCATGGGATGATACATGTTGATGTATGTAGGTCCCCAGTCTACACATGCCAAGACCGGTTCTTTGTACTTCATTACATTCTCTGATAATCTCTCGAGATTCAGACATATGTTCCTGTTGAAACACAAGTCCGAACCTTTTGAGATATTCACAGAATATAAGTTAGAAGTAGAGAACCAAAATACGGGTATAAGTATTATGTCCAATGATGAGATCAAGGAGGAGAATACTTGAGCACGGAAATACTGGACTATTCTAAAGGAGAATGAGATTCTCTCTCAGCATTACTCCTCTGAATACACCATAGCACGATGGTATATCGGGGCGGAGCAATCACACCCTATATGATATGGTGTGCTCTATGATGAGTACTACTGAGTTACCTTTTTCCTTTTGGGAGTTATGCACTTGAGAAGCTGCATACCTATTGAATAGGGTTCCAATCAAATCAGTTGCCTGCCATTTCATATGTGATATGGAAAGGAAGAGCCCATGTCTTAAGCTAGTTAAGATTTGGGGTTGTCCGGCCTATGTCTAAAAGCAAAATCCGGACAAGCTCGAGGCAAGGTCTGTTATGTACAACTGGAAAGGTTCCAGCTATACAAACTACAGCAGATGATTTGGTACAACCAAAGGATTCGATAGTTACCAACGAACCTCAGCCTCTCCGCCGATCTAGTAGGGTTCCTCACCCACCTGAGAGATACTTCGGTTTCTCTATGACAGTGGGAGCGAGGATTGCATCATGAGATGATGACCCAACTAGTTCGAGCTGGCCATCAGGAGTAAGACTCTGTAAGAATGGCTGGATGCTTAGAGATCTGAGATGGAATCCCTATACACCAACAAAGTATGGACTTTGGTTGCTATATCTGAAGGGTTAAATCCCCATCAGGAGCAAGTATATCTTGAGAAGATTACTTGGTGTAGATGGAAAAGTTGAGACTTTCAAAGCTAGACTTGTTAAAGGTTTTCGTCATTGACCAGGCGTGGATAATGATGAAACCTTTTCCAGTACCTATGCTTAAGTCCATCCAGATCCTACTTACCACGGCTACATACCATGACTACGATATCTGGTGAATGGGTGTCTTGACTGCTTTTCTAAATGATGATTTAGAAGAGTGCGTCTATAAGTACACAGCCAGAGAACTCGTAGACAGTGGGAGCAGCGGAAACGTGTGCAAGATGCTTTATAGAATAAAGCAGGCATCGCGGAGTTGGAACATCTGTTTTGATGGATTAGTCAAGGAGTATGACATCATCAAAATGGTAGATGAACCTTGTATTAACAAAAAGGTAGTAGGGAGTATGGTGACGATCCTCGTAGAGTACGTGGATGACATACTCTTGATAGGGAAGGAGTTTCCTATGCTACGCTCAATCAATCTCCGCTTATCACAATGATTCTCCATATAGGATTAAAGTGATACCTTCTAAATCCAGGATTTTGGATCTATGAGATAGATCTAAATGGATGTTAGGATACTCACTAGATGTAGTGGGATGGTATCAAACGATCCTGGGGAGAATCACTGGAAGGGTTCCAGGGTGATAAAGACGACTGAATGTCAGTCGCAGGCATTGTCTTAACCCTCAATAGAAGGGACGGTATGTTGGAAGAGTTCCAAGCTAAGATACCGTGACATACTAGACGATAAAGGCTGGATACATCGCTACTTAAGATGCTACCAAAGAGGCTGTTTGGGTGTATAATGGTTCATGAGATGAACTATGTTCCTCCCATTGTGTGACAATGGAGTTGTGGCTTATGCCAAGGAACGTCCGTCCCATCAGTGATCCAGACATATTCTATGGCAGTATCACCTGATCATGGAGATGATTGATCTCCAGGGAGATCGAGGTTAGGAGAGTAGACTCAGAGGACAACACAGCGGATCCACTCACAAAGGCCTGTTCCCAGAGAGAGACTTTTATGGGATGGTTGAGTATGAGATACTTCAAACCACTGCTACAGATGGCCCTAGTGCAAGTGGGAGATTGTTAGTTATATGTATGCCCTAGAGGCCATTACTGTACATAGGATGTATATTGTAGTGGATGCTGGGACATATATAGGGAGGACTTTCTTGCTCGACATGATAGTATGCTATCTGGTTGAACTTTACCTTAACATGTATACTGATTGTCTCTCTATTACATGTTGGTAAAGCCCTTAGGATGTGTGCTTGACTGCCTGGACTATGATGCGGATCATACTAGTGGGGACATGGTAGTCCATAAGTACATCCTTCAAAGTCCCTAGTCGTGGGTGTATCGAGACGGGGCATCGATACACCAGAGTAGACTAGCGTATACCTTCTCGACCCATAAAGATGGGCGATGGATGATCCCATATCCATCGGTGTTTGACATCAGAGGAGATATACGGGTGCTCAGTAGAGACTGGATACACTGGACGGACTCGCCGAGAACTCCCAGATGGTATTATACCTCACGTCAGATGGCAGTTCTCTGGTGACACTGGTATAGAGTAGTCTGTTGACCCGAGATCGTCATAGAGTCTTGTGTGGTTCCCACTGTGCTTTGATTTCCATCTTACCACGTCCAAGAGGGCGTGCAAAACGGTGGTTTTTGGGTACAGTCCCGAGTCACATGGAGGCAATGAGCGATAGGAGGGGATTCGTCTCTCCCGGTATATGGGGGTTGATGTTGCGCTGTGTTCGATTGGCTATAACAGGAAATCCCTGGCCAGGGTTGCTGAGATTTACTGGTAAGTGTTACCAGTAGTTTCTCGAACAGTTATAGACCTAATATCGACACGACTTATTGAGCTATTGGGGTCTGACGTATACCACCCCTAGGCGAGATATGCGACATATCAGACGATCAGACCGGACTGTACGGTAGTGTTACTGGTCGGATTCACTGGAGTGTGAGCGGGCTTGCTCGTCGATCTTCAGATTGCTCAATACCCGGGTGGCCGTTACGTTTAGCAGACCGCTTGCGGCTTGTGGATGTTTGATATGATCATCATCCGCTGCCGGCGTATTGACGAGTCTTTAGAGTCCTACACAGAGGTTTCCTGGCTCAAGCGAAACGAAATAGGAGTGCATATGAGATATGTGCGGGACCGAGAATGATACTAGTATGTGATACTGTATTCGATTCTCGCGATATGTGACATTGATCGGTTATATGCGATATAGCCGGGTTATCGGATCAAGTGTTGATTCGATAAGTTGTTACTTATGATACCAGTCGGTTATGTGCGTCATGACCGGATCGTTAAATCAAGCGTTGATTTAATGATTTAATGCATAATTATATATTTGATATATTACTTTGCATCAACTAGTATCGGTTTACTTAAGATGGATTTTCTCACTCGGGTGTGCGCATTGTATATGCGATATACTTTTATGCACTTGATTGTATCATGTTTGATGATACATGTCATGCTAGGGTTCAAGTGTAAAGATTAAACCTTGGTTAATGAAATGGTTAGGGTTTATTATTTATTATTCATTTATCTTATTTAATTATGCTTTTTATTTTTGATAAATGAATAAAAGAAATGAGAAAAAGAATGGTGGCTTCTTTTGTTCTTTAGTTGAAGCTTCATGAAGCTTTGTTCAAGTCAACCATACTTATCTCATCCTTAACCCTAACCATTCCCACTAACCATGATTCATTCTCTACACTTAACTCTAGTTAAAATTATGATAAGAATTCATTTTCTTTTCATTTTCTTTTAACTTATCATAACTATTTTCCTTCTTCTTCTTCATTCTTCAAGTGAAGAAAACTAAGCTCCATCAATGGTGATTGTTGGAAAAAAGTGAGAAATCCAATTCTAAAGTTAACCCACTTCCTATTTCTTCATCCTCTACCTCTTGCCAAGTAGTAGAGTGTGTTTACTTCACAAGTTTCATGACTTGGTGAAGTTGAGAGCTTGATCTTGCGATGCTTCGACGTAGATCATCTTCGGCATGGACATCGACGACCTAGCTTGCCCATTCTCCGACGAAGCCGACTCTAGAGCCCGGATTTGATTTGGACAGCGGAGACGACATCGTTGCGGAGCCATGGAGGTGGAGCACCGGATCTACAAAGGTTGTATTTCCGTATTCTCTTTAGCTAAGTTGTTAGCTAGCTTTCTTTTCGCCTAGACATCTAGTTATCGATCCGTACACTAGGGTTTGTAGGCACCATAATTTTTGAAATTGCCATGGTTGATGGCTTGGGAGACCTCACTAGCGTGCCTAGGAACCCTGCAATATGTAGCGGCCAGTCGCGTCCCCTTCGCCGTACACCGGGAAGCGGGGTGTGACAGGTTTTTTTGGTGGCCCATGCAGGTCAGAGCTGTATGGAACCCTACCATGCAGTTCAGTTCTGCATAGACAATCTAATAAATATAACACAAGAACCAGCAACTGAAAATATTGTTTACAATTCATATTCCTTGAATCTTATCATTTCATATACTTTGAATCTGTCCTAACCTAAATTTTTCTTTCAAGATTATGGATTCCCCAAACAACACCAGCACGAATGTCAACAACACTCCCCCACCACTACCACTCATACCTGCCGTCGCTGCTCCGATCAACGAGCAGACGGTTCTTCTTGAGGCAATCCGTAGCCTCCTAGAAGGACAGCAGCAGCTGACTGCTATCCTGATGAACCGACCAAAGGCAGAAGCACCTGGAGTGAAGCAATTCAGAGCTTTGCACCCCAAACAATTCTCACAAAAAGAGAGCCCTCTGGAAGTGGAGGAATAGGCTCAAAGCATCGAAGATGATCTGGCAGCGGCATAAGTGCCAGAGATAGCTTGAGTCCGAGTTGCGAAACTGCAGCTCACGGACAATGCACGGGTTTTGTGGAAGGCGGAAGAAAGCCATTTTGATCAACCCATCGAATGGAAGACTTTCCGTGACATGTTCGACGCAAAGCACTTCCCTGAGGCTTCCAGGTTCGACATGGAACAGCAGTTCATCCATCTGCAATAAGGTTCAATGTGGACCAAGTCAATAGATGAATATGACGCTGAGTTCACCATGCTCAGTCGGTAAGATATGTCTCAATAATTCGAATTTTCAATATATCATAAACTACACAGCTAACACAATACTTTAACAGATTTGCGGCACACCTGATACCGACGAATGAGATCAGAGCCCGTCGATTTCAACAAGGGTTAGACTCGGAGATCCAGGCTGCATTAGCCACAGGATATTTTCCGACTCATGAATCGGCTCTGAAAGCTGCCCCCCGTTATGAGGCAGTGGTAAAGATGAGGGTCAGATCTCAATCTGCTGGAGTTAGCGCCCTGCCAACCAGATGGCAGGAGGAGCCTCATCAAGGCCACCATTTGTGTCCAGGAGACCGGGAGTACCAGTCAACCAGCCCAGCCCAGCTCAGCCTTTTGTACCTACTGCAAGAGAGATGGACATTTGGCGAAAGACCGCCGGCGAGCCAACCGTCTTTTCTTAGTCTGCGGCTCAGCTACTTATGATATTAGGTCTTGTCTCTAAAGACACAACCCAATTGCTGCACTCAGGCCAGCAATCACTTACCAGCTGTAAGCCCGCGGCGGCGCCCCGGCCGTCGATCCGACGCCGGAAACGCGGAAACAAAAACTTTGCAAAACTTGCAACCGGCACCACCGCGCACTTTTCACCCGGATCGGGCCATTAACCTAGCAACTAGCAAAGTAAAATACGGGTAGAGAAGTATACCAAGCGATCCGTGTCCTTCGGTCTTCGTCTCCACTCGAATCTCTTGCGGAAACTCCGTCCATCACCTCCTCGTCGGAAAGGGCACCACGTAGCCGGAATCTTTTACGGGCTCCCACCTCTTGACTGAGGCAACTCGGGCGCGAAGTTGGCTAGCCGACGCGTCCAAGGTTTGCTGTAGACTAGTGTAGAAACTTGTCTCTATGGGGCTTGTGGAAGTTGCCATGTATGGAGGGATCAAGAAAGAACTTTGGAGAGAGGTACATGAAATTGTGTAGCAAAAGAAAAATGAGATGAACAAAGTTTTCCCTCATCAAAAATGAACTCACCCTCTCACTCCTCTCTAAGTGGCCGGCCTCTCATGAATGAGGAGGGGACAAAAAGAAAGAATAAATCCAAGAGGAGAAAAGCAAGAAAGAATAAGAAAATGGTCACACCAATTTCTATTCTCATCATAACAAAGCACCATCATATGAAAAGCAACGAGTTGATTAAAAAGGAATCTCATCATGAAAGAACACTCATGATGCCTCACATAAGCAAGAAACCCCTCCCCTAAAAAGTTATTTTCACAATTGCAAATAACCCCCTCCATCGAAAGTCCGGCCGTGAAGGAACAAAGGAAAACCGGCCGGAACGGAATGCAAACTGGCAACTACAGAAAACTGATCCCGTAATAAATTACAGGAAAACCCCGCTACTGCAAATACATGCCCGCATTTGTATTCCCACTGAACACAAATGCAAAGAGACAAAATCTATACTATCTAATACTAGGATCCGGCTTAAGCCAAAGCCGGCTAGTAAAATCCGTCCGATCACGATCCGTGCAATACCGCACGTATCTGATCGAACCCTGCCATATCTCCATACGGCCTCTACAGCGTTTCTCCCGAAACCTGAGTAACTGAGTGTGGTGGACTCTAAAGACTCGTCAATACTATAGCTGTGGATTTAACCACTAGCACGTCAGAGGTATCAGCCATACGTGACGGGCCACCAGCTATTGACTAAAAGGGACGTCGATGAGCGAACTCATTCTGACACCCTACTGAGCCTGTCAGTGGCAATATCTGTACAGTCCGGTCCGTTTGTCTATGAGCATCACATGGCGGGCCTAGGGGGTTGGAAAAGTCAGACCCCCAATAGCGGTACAAGTCGTGTCGGAGTGTAGCCCAGAACACCCTGAGATACTACTGGAATACCTACCAGCAAATCTCCTGCCTTGGCCAAGGACTTTTCATGTTCTGGCTCTCCTAGACACAGCGCGACCTCACCCCCAATACCGGGAGAGACGAACCCCTGCAGATCCGCTCACTGCCTCCATATGGCTCGGGACTGTACCCAACTAAAACCTGTTTGCACGACTCCTTTGAGCCGTGGTAGGGTAGTAATCAAAGCACAGTGGGAACTCACACGAGACAAATGACGATCTCAGGTCGATGAACTAACCTGTACACATGTCACCAGGGAACTGCTATCTGACGTCTGGTATAATCCCAACTAGCAGGTTCCCGGCGAGTCCTGTCCGGTGTACTCATAACCCAATGAGCACCTGTATACATCTTAGGTGAACCAACTGACACCAGCGGCTTGTGAGACCGGCCACCGCCCCTCGTCGGGGTCTCGACTGTATACACTAGTCTACTCTGGAGTATCGATGCCCTGTCTCGAAACTCCCACGACTAGGGACCTTTTAAGGATGTGCTTATAGACTCCAGCTCTCACTTATATGATCGCCCTCATACTGCTGGTAGTCAAGCAAGAATCCTAGGGGCTCTATCAACGTGTAATAGCGACTCGTAAGGTCACCTAAAGCAGTGCACGATGATAAAGATAAACCAGATAGCATACTATCATCTCGAGTAAGACTGTTCTACTGGGACAGGTCCTCCTTCAATCATTGCAATCACGTGCCTGTGATCCAATAATTGACTCTGAGGGCACTATCTCCAACAATCTCCCACTTGCACTCAAGGCTAATTATTGCGATGCCGCATACTCACAGCCCGTGTGATACCGAACACCCAACTCCTCTACGAGTCAGTCTCACAAAGCTCGTTTGCGAAACTATTGCGTTCGAGGAATAGCCTCAGTGAGTGGATCCGCTCTGATGTTTCTTTCTATGTCTCTCTTTATCTCAAGTTCGCGGAGAAAGCCATCTCCCAAAATGAGCAATACCTGTCTTAGAATGTCTGGATGTCTGATGGGCCTAGCTCATAAATGAACTCCAAATCCAAACTTCTTAGACTGTATCGACAACTGAACTTAATCAGTGTCCTGTGCCATGGCTTCCCTCAGTATCCACTTGGACCATTGTCCAAAATACTGCCCCTCGTCAGAAGGAAAACTATAACTCTGACGGCCTCTCTGCCGTCCATGTCACCTTGGAAGCCTGGAATGATAACCGTCTCCTAAAGGAGTCTGACGTTATCATATCCCTAGAACATCCACTTATGTTCTAAAACTGCTTTCGACTGTTTCTCCAGGATTGGATTAATATCAACTTATTGCATCTACTGCAAGAACAATATCTGGTGTGGTACTTGACATCTCATGATCAACTCAATTGCCTAAGCAAGTGATCTGCCAATCATGCGTATCCCTCTCCCCTTTAGTCTGTAAGACACCTTTAGAGAGGGTGACTCCATTACCTGCAGGTACACTACCGTGCCAGGAGTCGTCCATTCTAAATACTCATAGAATGCTGTCTAAGTACCCTGATTGGGAAACTACCCAAATCTAGATCTAAAACCATAGATCTAGTAACCAGAATGTCTGATATAATATCCAAATCCTATGTGGAGAAACTACTGTGTGACGACCAAAGTATAACCGATCGTAGTATAGGATTATCACTTCCTACTCTGTGTATGTCATCAAATACCAGGACATCACACCCTACTACCCTCTTAACAGATCCATCCCCTATTCTGATGAAGTCAAACCTATGACTTCACATCAGAAATAGATGATCTATCTCCGCTATATCTGCTTTAGTCTATAAATAGACACAAGCTACTTGTCCACCAATGCTTCCGCTGCTCCCACTGACTACGACAACCCTCTGGCAGAGTCATATATACGTGCACTTCTAAAGCTAGTTTAGAACGACGCTATACTCATCCTCCTACCGGGTTTCACAGTCTGGAACAACAGCAATGGCAAGTCTGGGTAAACAAGAACCTCCCTGTCACCGTCCTTGAGCATACCGAAGTACCTCTCGGGTGCCTGAGGTTACCCACTTTATCTGCGGAGTGGCCAATGGAATGTCAAACCAGATTGAATCTTTAAGTTCTTATCAAATCTTCAGTAATCGTTTGCGGTTCTGGAATCACTTCCAGTTCTACCATACTCCCACTACTGTTTTTCTGAAAAAAATCCATTTTTATTAAAACTGTGGCGAGTTAAGAACAATATCACTATTGATCTTCCAGATGGTAGAAAGTCAACCCTCGTCATAGCCCGGGTCAACCCACAAACAGCCATTACAGAAACGTGCCTTGAGTTATCCGGAGTCTGGTTTTAAGCATAAGCCGGACAATTCTCCGTATCTTAACAATGTCAAGATATGAACTGTTCTATATCCAAGAAATAGAGGCACTGATTTAATTGAACCAGATTCAAATCATGCAGCTGTCTCCAGTGCATATCAACTAAATGGAAGGAGGCCGATCAGCGTTACTCAACTTAGGAATGCTTCCAATTATGAGTAACCTGAAAGAGAAGCAAGTTCTCTCAACCATTACTATCAACTGAATACCTTATACAAGTATCTACATCTTCGATCACCTTGAAGAATCCCGATACTTGCAATACCTGGTTCTCTACTTTATTCATATACTTATAACTCCTCAAAACTTAGACCATGTGTTTCTACGAAATACATGTCTAAGAACTAGAGAAGTTAAAAGTAAACAGAATATAGTACGAGGACCAACCCCTCTGTCCTAATGGACACTGGACAACATACAATACTCTGTATAAGTCCCCTGAGTCTAATAACTCATTCACTGTGTGTCGTAGGTTGAAAACTGTACTTATGGTTAAGAAGAATTACACCGCTGTTCAATGCTCCTTACCTAACCATCGACTGATATAGGTAAATGTCACGGACATAATTTCAAAAAGGAATATCTCACTCTATGAAAATAGACGTACAGATATATCAATTTGAAATTGGTGCATAACAACGGATATTCAAAACCAAATATTTGCCGACCGGCAAACAACCCAGGCGACTTCCTCAAATATCACCAATTATAACGAATCCCGATATAATGAGGATAGTCACCCAATTCCCAATAACTCACTCCCACTCATCATCTGTAAAACCATACAGATGTGAGAATCAAACCTGGTAAATACATACCCTGGAGCAAGTATCTAATTGGGAAATCAGTTTTCATTTAACAGTACACAGTGAAACTGAAACATTGAAATGTTCCGATGGGGTATCCTGGTATTCCTTGTAATGCCTCTTCCATTATCCAGATTCACAACTGTAACCGTATAATTCTTTGCCACCTCTCCAAATCCCTTTATATGTCTTTAGTCATTACCTTCTGTACACCCCTTTAGGCCAAATGGTTTTCTTCCTTCCCTACCGTTCGGCACCAGCCTATGGTTTGGAAGAAGATTATCCAATAAGCATGATGGGTGTACTGTCCTAATCCTAGGAGCACTCGCAATGCGAGAGAAGGTGAAGATAAAAGACAACCGAATGAACCTTATTCCTATTTCTCCTAAACCAGGATCCATCCCCGAACTGGAACAAGCTCCTTTCGAGTTCGTATATAACCATACGATGGATTATCCAATAAACTTGGGATCTTCGTAGTGATACGGAGTGTCCTTGAGAAATACAAAGGTGATTTAGGATTGGCGAAGAAATATTTGGTTTGGTCGTGAATAGCAGTCGCAATTTACTTTGCCCTTTTACTAATCCCTTTCTTTGTCTTAACTTAATACCTTCTGTACACCGTTTAGGCTAATTGGTTTTCTTCATTCCCTACCGGTCGGCACCAGCCTAAGATTTTGAAGAAGACTATCCAATTTGCGTAATAGGTGTACTACTCCTAAACCAAGGAGTACTCGCAACCTGAGAGAAAATAAAAGGAAAAGACAACTGAATAGTCCTATCCGTTTTCTCCAGAACCAGAAACCATCCTCGAATAAATTCCTTCGAGTTCGTATATAACCATACGATGGTTTTGTCCATTGGAAGTGGACGTTCGTAGTAATACTGGGTGTCCTGGAGAAAAGGGTAAAAGTAGGAGTGGCAAAAAGGTTTGCAACTCTGACAATCCAAAAGCCAGTGTTAAGAGGGTTCGGTCAACTTGGTCACTGAGTCATAGTCTAGGGTCGGGTCAATGGTCGCTGCCAAAGAGAGAGAGAAAAGAAACACTCAGCGTGCACTCTAACCTAGATCAGAATGGTTATCACTTTATCTAATCTGGAAACCTCCCACTGTAACGTCAAATTCTTCCCCAAACCTGAAAGAAAAATTAGCCGGGATCACCCGAGGAGTAAACCAACTCATCAGTAGGAATCGGGATCCAACTATCATCGCATGATAACGTGACGGAATCCGCTCACGCTATCACACTCCAGAAGGTATGCGCATATCTGGCAAGTTTCGGTTCTTTTGAAACTTCCGATGTGGATTTTTGCCCCATGCTCTTATGACCTTGACTAAGGCCAACAAATCATAAGTCACATGTCAAGTTCTACCCGTCATTGTCCAGGTTGATTTGAACCCACCCGTACAAGCCCTTGACTAGGGCCAACAAGGCTATACGACTGTCCCAAACCAACGCATCTATCTATGCAGCATATGAACACCCAATAGCTACCAAACACTGTGCCTTGACTATGGCCAACAAACACAGCTTGAATACTATTGACTATCCATATGAAACGACGGAGGGCTACAAATGGTTTCTGGCGAAAACCTTTAACGTAATGAACTTGATATCGTTGAAGGAACGGATAGCTTTTTTAAAAAATATAGTGACGAAAACCTTTGCTAAAAAGGTCACTCCCGGTGAAGGGATCTTGGCTCTTTCCCCGTAGAATGAGGTGCAGGATATTCCAACTGAATACCACGATGCAAAGCAAAAGTAAACGGCTATAGTGAAGTTATTGCCCTGACGCAAACTTCTGTCCAAGGGGTCACTCCCGGTGAAGGGATCTCGGCCCTTGCCTCGTCGACTGAGAAGCAGGATATTCCAACTGAATACCACTATGCAAAACAAAAGAGAACGCCCTTGCAATAACAGCTTTTTTGAAAAGTGTTCCAACAACATCAGAATAGGTTTGTTTATCTTGCATTGATCCGAATCAACGCAGTCCCATCAATTGATCACACCACAAAGAACGAAAATATACTGATGTACGTATATGCCATACGCATTCGCCACTGGGTCCCGTCATCACCCGTTAGGTTAGCTAACTAACGACAGAGCGGGGACTGGACTAGCGCAGATGAAAAACATATACAACATCTACTAGTATATATATAATATATAATTTTCGCTCAAGGAGTGATAAAAAGCAACAGCACAGAAATGTACAGCATCACAGAATAATACAGATATCTGGGATCCCCGGGTTTCACAGAGCCGCTACTGAAACCCGACGTTCCCCTGGTCGTGTGGATAGCCTGTGCAATGAAAACCTAGACCCCTACGGGCGCGGCAAGTCACCCGCCAAAACCTGAAGCGAGGCAGCCCCCTTCATCAACGTGAATGGACCACCCAGCAGTTCACGGAATCCGGTAACTTAGGCACCCCTCCTGGGTCAACCTGTACCCCCTACGAGTGCGGCGAATAGCCCGCCAATTCTAGAGTAAAGCCCCTTCCGTCTCAATGCCATGAGATGCGGGCTCGTTGCCCTCTAGAACCCGGCTATCCATGCACCCCTCCTTGGGGTAATCCTAGTACAGAAAGTAAAATATACATACAACGGGTACATCGACCGCAACCTGGTCGTGCCCCAAAAGAATAATACAAACAGGCAGTGACGGCAGTCCACATGTCGGACGCTCGCCCCGCAATATCAAATGTACATATAAAACAAAACTGTACTACCACTGCAACCAGGCTATCCCCCACGACCGATCCGCAACAACACAGCATAACACAGAACATCAACGTGAATGTCACGTTCGCAAATCCGTCTAACCGGGCTATAGTAGTTAGGCAGGATTTACCGATCGAGTGACATTCACGGTCGCAGATATAATATAAATACTGTGAACTAGCATGTTTAAAAAGTCCGATCGAACAAATTTTATCAAGTGGGCCCCAAGCAGCACTGTAGCACTTACAGAAAATCTGGGCCCAAAAATAATATCCCAATACCCATATTTCCAAATCTAAAGCCCTCTGGAAAAATTTGGCACGATGAACAGTTAAAATCGCGGCGGAACCGCGGTCCAAGCATGGCTTTGGCCGCGGTTCCGCGGTGTTATGAAGAGATCTCGCGACCAATTTTTCCTAGATTTCTTATATTTCCATGCACAGTATTCTGAAACAACCTGAAAAATTTTTGGAGCTGAAAAAATTTCGACAGAGAACACATGTGCATACAAAATACGGTTTTTAGGGAATTTTTGTTCGATCGAGTTCTAAACATACTAGAGCAAGCTAGGCATGGTTAATGGCGTGGCTCTGATACCAATGTAAGCCCGCGGCGGCACCCCGGCCGTCGATCCGACGCCGGAAACGCGGAAACAAAAACTTTGCAAAACTTGCAACCGGCACCACCGCGCACTTTTCACCCGGATCGGGCCATTAACCTAGCAACTAGCAAAGTAAAATACGGGTAGAGAAGTATACCAAGCGATCCGTGTCCTTCGGTCTTCGTCTCCACTCGAATCTCTTGCGGAAACTCTGTCCATCACCTCCTCGTCGGAAAGGGCACCACGTAACCGGAATCTTTTACGGGCTCTCACCTCTTGACCGAGGCAACTCGGGCGCGAAGTTGGCTAGCCGACGCGTCCAAGGTTTGCTGTAGACCAGTGTAGAAACTTGTCTCTATGGGGCTTGTGGAAGTTGCCATGTATGGAGGGATCAAGAAAGAACTTTGGAGAGAGGTACATGAAATCGTGTAGCAAGGGAAAAATGAGATGAACAAAGTTTTCCCTCATCAAAAATGAACTCACCCTCTCACTCCTCTCTAAGTGGCCGGCCTCTCATGAATGAGGAGGGGACAAAAAGAAAGAATAAATCCAAGAGGAGAAAAGCAAGAAAGAATAAGAAAATGGTCACACCAATTTCTATTCTCATCATAACAAAGCACCATCATATGAAAAGCAATGAGTTGGTTAAAAAGGAATCTCATCATGAAAGAACACTCATGATGCCTCACATAAGCAAGAAACCCCTCCCCTAAAAAGTTATTTGCACAATTGCAAATAACCCCCTCCATCGAAAGTCCGGCCGTGAAGGAACAAAGGAAAACCGGCCGGAACGGAATGCAAACTGGCAACTACAGAAAACTGATCCCGTAATAAATTACAGGAAAACCCCGCTACTGCAAATACATGCCCGCATTTGTATTCCCACTGAACACAAATGCAAAGAGACAAAATCTACACTATCTAATACTAGGATCCGGCTTAAGCCAAAGCCGGCTAGTAAAATCCGTCCGATCACGATCCATGCAATACCGCACGTATCTGATCGAACCCTGCCATATCTCCATACGGCCTCTGCAGCGTTTCGCCCGAAACCTGAGCAACTGAGTGTGGTGGACTCTAAAGACTCGTCAATACTATAGCTGTGGATTTAACCACTAGCACGTCAGAGGTATCAGCCATACGTGACGGGCCACCAGCTATTGACTAAAAGGGACGTCGATGAGCGAACTCATCCTGACACCCTACTGAGCCTGTCAGTGACAATATCCGTACAGTCCGGTCCGTTCGTCTATGAGCATCGCATGGCGGGCCTAGGGGGTTGGTAAAAGTCAGACCCCCAATAGCGGTACAAGTCGTGTCGGAGTGTAGCCCAGAACACCCTGAGATACTACTGGAATACCTACCAGCAAATCTCCTGCCTTGGCCAAGGAATTTTCATGTTCTGGCTCTCCTAGACACAGCGCGACCTCACCCCCAATACCGGGAGAGACGAACCCCTGCAGATCCGCTCACTGCCTCCATGTGGCTCGGGACTGTACCCAACTAAAACCTGTTTGCACGACTCCTTTGAGCCGTGGTAGGGTAGTAATCAAAGCACAGTGGGAACTCACACGAGACAAATGACGATCTCAGGTCGATGAACTAACCTGTACACATGTCACCAGGGAACTGCTATCTGACGTCTGGTATAATCCCAACTAGCAGGTTCCCGGCGAGTCCTGTCCGGTGTACTCATAACCCAATGAGCACCTGTATACATCTTAGGTGAACCAACTGACACCAGCGGCTTGTGAGACCGGCCACCGCCCCTCGTCGGGGTCTCGACTGTATACACTAGTCTACTCTGGAGTATCGATGCCCTGTCTCGAAACTCCCACGACTAGGGACCTTTTAAAGATGTGCTTATAGACTCCAGCTCTCACTTATATGATCGCCCTCATACTGCTGGTAGTCAAGCAAGAATCCTAGGGGCTTTATCAATGTGTAATAGCGACTCGTAAGGTCACCTAAAGCAGTGCACGATGATAAAGATAAACCAGATAGCATACTATCATCTCGAGTAAGACTGTCCTACTGGGACAGGTCCTCCCTCAATCATTGCAATCACGTGCCTGTGATCCACTAATTGACTCTGAGGGCACTATCTCCAACACCAGCAGAGACCAGCCCTTCAGGCACCTGCTCCAAGACTCGCTCTTCCTGCTTCACCACATAGAGGACCACCGATTGCACCTCCTCCTCATCAGTTCCATCAAGCTCAACAGAACGTTCCGAGGAATGCTCCTCCGGCCAGGAGGAATGTACCACGGCGACAGGCTTTCATGATGACCGTGGAAGAAGCTGAGGCCATTGGCCAAGTCATCACTGGTAACCCTTTATTTTCAAGCTTTTCTTTCAGTCTTAACACCCACCTACATATTTTTCTCTATACCTAAAACCTATCCCATACCTTAGGTACAATCTTAGTAGCTTCACTTCCTGCACTATCACTCTTCGATACTGGAGCATCTCATTGCTTTATGTCACAACGGTTCGTCCCAACTCATGCGATTCCAGTTACACCGCTTGTATCTAGTTGGAATGTCAGTTCAGGGAACGACGTTATAAAGGCAACAATAGGATACAGCTTGTGTCCAGTAGTCTTCTGCAGTAGAGATTTCTATGCTGACTTCAAGGTATTGAACATATCGAACTTCGATGTGGTTCTAGGTATGGTTCGGAACATTTTATGCTACCATTGACTGTCGTCAAAGGAGGGTAGTATTCGAGATTCCAGACCATCCAGTTTTCTATTTCAAAAGTGGAGACCGTACCCTGGAGCCAAGTACTTACAAGGCGAAACCAAAGAAGGCAGTGATTGCAGCAATTCAGGCAGAGGAAGGATCAAAGCCAGAAGTGGTTCGAGAGTTCGACGATGTGTTTCCTGACGATATATCAGGTTTTCCTCCCGATCGAGCTCTTGAATTCAGCATTGATTTAGTACCAGGAGCAACACCGGTGATCAAAGTATGGTATCGATTAAGTCCGGAAGGTTTGAAGGAAGTCCGAACTCAGTTGGATGAATTATTGGCGAAAGGATGGATTCGTCCCAGCACTTCATGTTGGGGATCACCAGTACTGCTTGTGAAGAAGAAGGAAGGTTCATATCAAATGTGCATTGATTATAGAGCCTTGAACGAAGTAACTATAAAGAACAAGTATTCGCTACCGCGTATTGACAATCTGTTCGATCAGTTAAGTGAATCTTGTGTTTTCTCTAAGTTAGATCTTCGTTCAGGTTATCATCAGGTGAAGGTCAAGGAAGCTGATATTCATAAAAACTCGCTATAGTCATTAAGAATTTCTTGTGATGCCATTTGGAGTGACCAACGCACCAGCAATATTCATGAACCTGATGAATCAAGTTTTCCGGGAGTACTTAGATAGGTTTGTTGTCATCTTTATCGACGACATCCTGGTGTATTCAAAGAGTCGGAAAGAACATGCCGAGCACCTACGAATTGTCCTGGAAACTCTACGACAACATCAACTCTACGCCAAGTACAGCAAGTTCGAGTTTTGGCTAGATCAAGTTTGTTTTCTTGGACATATTGTATCAGGCGAAGGAATCTCTATGGATCCAGCGAAAGTTTCAGCAGTAAGCGAATGGCCGACACCAAAGTCAGTGAAGGACATTAGAAGTTTCTTGGGTCTAGCTGGATATTACAGAAGGTTCATTGAAGACTTTTCAAAGATAGCAACACCTCTGACCAAGCTCACACGTAAAGATGAAGAATTCGTGTGGTCAGAAGCATGCGAACAAGTTTTCGTAGAACTCAAGTCAAGGTTGATATCAACGCCTATTCTCGTTATACCGGACCAATCTGGAGGTTTTGAAGTGTATTGTGATGCATCCGGTAAGGGATTAGGATGTGTTTTATATCAGCACAGTAAGGTTATGGTTTATGCTTAAAGACAGCTAAAGATTCATGAGCGCAATTATCCGACGCATGATTTGGAATTGGCAGCCGTTATCTTTGCTCTTAAGATTTGGCGCCATTATCTTCTTGGTGAGCGAGTGAACATATACACAGATCACAAGAGTCTGAAATATGTGTTTACTCAGAAGGGGCTTAATATGCGGTAGAGACGATGGTTAGAACTCATGGCGGACTTTGACATCAACCTGCAATATCACCCAGGGAAGGTGAATGTGGTACCTGATACCCTTAGTCGCTAACCATTAGCATTGAATCTCACCGCACAATGGAAGCTTCAACAAGACTTGCATCAGATGGAGATTGAAGTGATCATGCCAGGTAACGCTTCAAGTTTGATGAATCTACAAGTTCAATCTACTATTGTCAATCAGATCAAAGCAGCTCCAGTAAGTGATGCTAAGTTATAAAAGATCAGAGAACAAGTAGAGAATAGACTCAGAACAGACTTCATCATCCATGAAGACGGATCTTTGAGATACGACAGCAGATTATGTGTACCAAAAGGTTCTGTTCGGGAAGAGTTAATGAAAGAAGCTCACAGCTCTCCCTACTCAATACACCGTGGAGGTAAAAAGATGTACAAAGATCTACATCAGAATTACTGGTGGCATAGAATGAAGCGTAAAGTAGCCAGAAGTGTCGCTAAATACTTGGTGTGTCAACAAGTAAAGGCTGAACATCACAGGACAACTGGATTACTTAAACTGTTACCTATCCCAGAATAGAAGTGGTAACACATCACAATGGATTTCGTGACTGCACTTCCTCGCAGCACGAAGGGTAACGATGCGGTATGGGTTATTGTGGATTGACTCACGAAGTCGGCTTACTTCATCCCATTTCGAGTTGGCCAATCTACTGAGACATTAGCAAAGAAGTACATAGAGGTAAGAATCTAAGTAAGATTTAAACTCTTCAAAATGTACTATCTCTGATACCCATGAACTCATACAGGAAATTATGAGACTTCATGGAGTACCGGTCTGTATTGTCTCCGATCGTGACAGAAGATTTCGATCACAATTTTGGCAAAGTATGCAAGCGGGCTTAGGAACAAGTTTGAACTTCAGCAGGCTTATCATCCACAAACAGATGGTCAGTCTGAGCGAACTATTCAAATCTTGGAAGATATGCTCAGAGAGTGTATGTTAGACTTCGGAGGATCGTGGGAAGATCACCTACATCTTGTAGAGTTTTCATACAACAACAGCTACCAAGCAAGTATTGGAATGGCACCTTTTGCAGCACTTTATTGAAGGAAGTGTCGATCTCCATTAAGTTAGGACGACATCGGTGATAGGGAACTTCTTGGACTTGAGATGATAGTAGCAACTGTTGATGTGGTTCGTACTATCAGGGAAAGAATGCGCATAGCCCAAGATCGACATAAGCATTGGGTTGATGAAAAGCGCCGTCATTTGGAGTTCCAGCCGGGAGATCATGTATTTCTGAAGATATCTCCAAACCGTGGAGTGGTTCGATTTGGAAGACGGGGTAAGCTAAGTCCGAGATACATTGGACCGTTCGGCATACTCGAACGAGTCGGTGAAGTGGCATACCGGTTGGCACTTCCACATTCATTGGAAGGAGTGCACAAAGTGTTCCACATATCCCAACTCAGAAGGTATGCGAGTGACCCCAGCTATATTCTCGATCATTTCGAGCACACTGTACATCCTGTCTTATCTTGTGAGCAACAACCTGTTGAGATCCTGGACAAGAAAGTGAAGTCATTTCGGAACAAGAAAGTCAACTTGGCTCGAGTGATGTGGAGAAAAGACACTCCAGGAGAATCCACATGGGAAAGAGAAGATGAGATGCGTGCAAAATATCCTCACTTATTTGTAAACTAGTCCTTAAAATAAATTATAAATTTTGAGGACGAAATTTTTGTAAGGAGGGTAGACTGTAACAACTCCAATTCTTGTGTATATAAAATTGATTTAAAGTTAATGTATACTTGGGGTATTTACATTTCCTGTGAGTACTATAAGTATTTGATTCAATTTTGAACAGCAAGAAGGAGCTTGTAGCTCATTGGTAAGACCTTGCACTGCTGAACCAAAACACCAGAGTTCAAATCCCATCAGCCACACATTATTTTTATTTTAATTTCTTTTAATATTTTAGAAGCCCAAGAGTCTACACGTGCACAACACGTAAACTGAATAGTTACACATAAAACAAACGAGTCCACTGCAGTATACCAAGCGACAGGGACACGTGGCAAGAAGACGCGGCCCGACTCGGCCAACTCGAACCGGCGACTCGGCTGACTCGGCCGGTGCCGCCGGGTCAACTCGGCTGACGCCGCCGGGTCAACTCGGCCGAAACCCCGATTTTCTTCTTTCCCCTGCACCCTTTGGACTACCCCACTCCTCCCGCACTATTTAAATTCTCTGCAATTAAACAGAGAATTAAAATACCCCTTTTTGATTTTTTTAATGCAAAATTAAATACAATTTTTATCACACCTATTCACTACCCCAAACCCTAGATTTTTCCTATAAATACCACACCTAAAATCACCCCTCCTCACTTCCAAATCGCTGCCCAAACTCTCAAGAAAATTCCCAAGACTTTTTGTGTGCAAGTGGAGTTAGCAAAGGGCGAAACTCCGATGAACTTCCGACAGCAATCCGAGGAGTTTCCGGCGATGAAATGACACACCGATGCTTCCCCAATCTTCCTCTTCCTCCTCTTTTGACCCTAATCCAGTAAGTCCCCTTTCTCTCTCTCTCTTTTGCCATTCTCAAATTCTTAATTCTTAAAACGTGTCGGAAGCGGAGTTATCCGGCTTCCGATTCTCTTTTCTGTCAAAAATACAACATTTTCTTAATAAAAAACCTAAAACATTTGATATATTGTTTAATACTCGTTAACCAAGACAATAGAACAAGTTTGACATTAAAATGATAACCATAACCAGTTTTATTTCAATTTTACATTAAAATACCTTTATGTTTCATATCGACATGTTTATACCTTTAAACTATGCTAGTTTAGAAAACTCATGAGGTAATGACCACCTCCTCACAACACTCATATGTAACATAGCACGATGAAATTTGAGAACATTTATTTGGGAAAAATACGACTTTACACATAACTACCTCCGACTTATAAAAACCTTTTTCTACAAGATGTGTATTTTAACAAATCTTTGCAATGTGCCTCTACAACCCATTCGGGGAACCCGTTCAGAGTGGTGCGGATTATCGCACATTCTCAGACTTAGTAGAGTGAGATGCAGACCTCCGCAAGGAGCATACGATCTCGAAAGATTTAAAATACACTTTTCTTTAGAAAATGTGATTTCTATTATAAATAAAACTTATATTTTTAATAAATAAATATATATGTAATTAATATCAAAATATCTATTTTTAATATTTATAATATTCCACATTTCCAAAATTCAATAAAAACATTCCATTTATAAGAAAATACCATACAATTTCAATATTACAAATAAATACCATATATTATGAAATTAGATTTTATTCACTAGAAATGTCACATTGATAAAATATACATCAATAGAAACTCTAAAGATGATAATAAAATACTTGAGGCGTATTTTGAAAATTATACAAAATTATTTTTACATAAAACTCCCTCAAGTTATACTAAATTACAATAAGGACCCTAGTAAATATAGGTTTAAGCGGGACCGGTCTCTTGAGCCTCAGGGAGCCGGAGATATGGGTGCTTGCCTATTTAAGGTAGACAAATTAATAAACGGTGTTATCAATACGATAATTGTTTTTGAAAAAGACACAAATCCTGCCGTCCATGTGCAGCAGTTACCGATAACACTAAACCTAATTCAGGATTCAATTTATTTTCTAATTGTCTGGCTCAGACCGAGTCTCAATAGAATCAATCTGACTTGAATATGATTCAAGTATCAAATTTCAATACAACATGGATCTATGAATCCGTCTTTTCAATCTATATCAATCTACATTGACTGAACCAAACCATGGATATATTCCATCAACATGATCATCCATTATATCCGTTCCATTACTGATATCATGATTTCGGCAAGTTATCGATCTATATACATTATACAATTCAAACAATACATCAATACAATCAAGACATCGCGGGGTTTATAAGGGGTAGACTGGTACGGAAGGTGTTAAAAGTGGCACGAGACTGTAACCATAATACACCTAACCTGAATTCAATTGCTGTTGTACCGTGGCTGAACGGTTCCTTGTGCTCTGTATACCTTAGTCTCTGGAATAGTGGGACTCCTCTCGTATACACTGGCATTCTTCTGGACCAAGGTACAAACAACAGTGTTAACATTAAATACAACATTATAACAATATACTCTCTATTCTTTCTATTCCATTCTTGTCTATTTTCGGGACTTACCGAGCGATTTGTTCACTGAAGACATTCTCTTTCTTCTTATTTGGAACGTCGTCAGGTGATTCGGACTCACTGGAGATCGAGCCCACCAGCGAAGATTTGGTCCGGCTAGCTTTCGACCCAGAGCTTTAGATTCCTTGTACACATTTACATTCTGTATTTTCCATTTCTGTTATGCCACTGTTTAGGCATTGCTTTCTATTCCATGTATTTACTTTTCAGATGTATTGTAAAAAGAATATTAATAAATAAAGTTGTTGTTCATTATATCTTGTCTTTGTCTCTTATGCATTTTACTTACATTGCTTAGATACGCTTAGCGTGTTTACTTCAGAGTAAATACGTAACGGCCAGTCGCGTTCCCTTCACCATACACCAGGAAGCGGGGCATGACACAATAGGTATAATACCAATTAGCATGTTCCCGTCGAGTCCGTCCGGTATACTCATAACCCAATGAGCACCTGTATACATCTTAGGTGAACCAACTGACACCAATGGCTTGTGAGACCGGCCACCGCCCCTCGTCGGGGTCTTGATCCGTATACACTAGTCTACTCTGGAGTATCGATGCCCAGTCTCGAAACTCTCACGATTAGGGACACTTTAAGGATGTGCTTATAGACCACCCAACTCTCGCGTATATGATCGCCATCATACTGCTGGTAGTCAAGCAAAAATCCTATGGGTTCTATCAACATGTAATAGTGATATGTAGTGTCACCTGAAGCATGTACACAATGATAAAGACAAACCGGATAGTATACTATCATCTCGAGTAAGACTGTCCTACAGGTATAGGTCTTCTCTCAATCATTGCAATCACGTGCCTACGATCCAATAATTGACTTGAGGGCACTATACGCAACAATTATAAACTAAATTCTTCAAATATAAAGAAACAGAGATTAAGAATAATCTAGAATCGTTCTAATTTGTCATCGTCATTGTTATTTGGCATCGTCGTCGTTGTTGTTGTTGGGTTGCTGAGATGGTGGTGAATGATACTCAAATAGAGGAGGAAGAGGAGGGTAGTTGGCATGCGAATATTGATATGCAAAATGATAATCTACCTTTGCATTGAGGTCATCAAACCTATAGTTCATGTTGACGGTGAGATCTTGAAAGCTTCGTAACATTTGGTTTGAGAAGTCTTGGAAATATTATGATGGTTGTTGGTATGGATATTGAGAAGGTGGTTGCTGTGGTTCGTGATGTTGCTGTTGTTGTTCGAAAGGGAGTTGTTCTTGATGAGGATAATGATATGGAGAAGAAGGTGCTTGAACACCGAAATCACTGAGTCTGTCACGCCCCGCTTCCCAAAAGAAGGTGAAGGATGACGTGGCAAAGTCCGCAACCTAACTGTATTGAAGGTGGTCTATTCAATACAGTTACGTTAAGCGTATGAATATATAATAAGCAGGATGTGTACCAAAACAAAAATAATAAAAGCGAAAGGCATTTATTTCCATTAACCAAACTTTATTACATCCCAAAAGAAAGAATAAAATAAACTAAGTAGTTTAATTACATCAAAGGAGAAACAAAAGCCCTAAACATGTGGGCAACAACAAAAATTAAATCTAGCTAATCTTCCATCATCCAGTCTGCATAATCTTCATAAGCTGGCTTCACACCTTGATCCTCACCATAATACTCATTCTTATCTGACGGACATTCCAAAGATAGAGGAAGAGAAGGAAGTTCCGTCAGCGAGTTATATTCGGGTAGGCTTGCCTCATAAGAAAGTAAAGGTATAGAAACGAACAGGTGTATATAATGAATATGATGTACATGTGTATAAAAGGTATGAGGTTATATACAAATGAGATACGTGAATATGAGTAGGTTGTGTGAGGTATATGTTTGGTAAAGGTTCAAGTCAAGTCAAACGGATATTCAGTCTAAGAGTTAGATCAGGTTAAACAATATGTGTATGGATGGAATTGACGGGTGATCATACTCGTATCCTTGAGGTATCCCATGACTAGCTGGAAGCAGTATGAGCCGGTGCTCGTACCTGGGATGACAATCAATGTGGTAGCGTGAACATCCCCGAAAGGTGTCCCATGACTACGATGGAGCTTTGTCTAGCGTGAATATCACTCAAGTGCACAGGTATTACCACCCTTCAGTTCCATAATAAATAACAAGTCTAAATTGGTAAACTATCCACATCCAAGATACTGAATAACTCATGTCTCAGAAAGAAAGGTAGATAAGATAACAGGTAGGTATAGCATATGATGTGAGTTTGGTGTTGAGTATTAATAGGTATTGTAAACGTTTTAGTTTGTTAAACAAGGGTCCGGATACTCGCGATTATTCCGTTGTGGCCACGGAACAACAACTGGGATCGAGTAGTAGGGGAATTCGAGTTCCGATATCTCCTTGCCTAATCAAACTACCCATCCCCGTGGTTCAGTATAAAGGTTTTGACGAATTAGAGTTAGTGCGTATACCTCTAGGCATGGAATTTCCACATTGTATAGTCGCCCACATATTACCTGAAATATCGGGATCTTCATATTTGTATAGTCGCCCATATATTAGACTGGTCACCCGGAATATCGGGATCTTCATATTTGTATAGTCGCCCATATATTGGACAGTCACCCGGAATATCGGGATCTTCATATTTGTATAGTCGCCTATATATTGGACTGGTCACCCTGCCTGCAGGGATCTTCATAATAAGTATTCCATAACTAGGTCCGCGCATTCTAACCCTAACCGTATCATGTTTTGTATATGTCATGTTGTCAAAAACTGGATATTTAAAAAGTATTGATCTCGTTTAATATGGCCTTCCACAACCACTCGTTTTATTTTCTAAAGTTCGTAAAGTACTTCGTGTCATCTTAGTGAATGATTAGTAAAAAGAATAATAGTTTTTAATTATCTTTTATTACTTCTAAGAAAAAGCATGAGGTTTGGGATATTTACCATTTTGGAAAAACATAATGTTTTACGGAAAAATATCCTTTCGATAAAAGATTGTGGTGTCTATTTGAAAATCTTTTGCAAGAGATTTTTATAAGGACAAGTTGCAAGAGGTTTTTATTTGAAAAACTAGACTGCTCCTAGCCGTTCCAAAGGGCAAGTTGTGAGATGCTCAAATCGCCTCTTCACCGCCAATTGTGGCCAGGTAAGCACAAGTGAAGAAAGGAGGGATCCGCTTACGAATCACCGTGAGACGGGCCTTTTAAAATTACCTTTCCCACTTGTCTAGCCTAGGCACCATAAAGTCTGGTTTAGATAAACGACCGATACCTACAACCTTTCCTTTGTCCTAAATTGGTGTTATTTTAAAATTACCTTTTAATAAGGTACTAATTATTCCTTTTGAAAAGATGTCGTTATACGGATTATGGTCCTTGTTGAAAATGGCCCTTTAATAAAGGTCGAGGTATTTAAATGAAATTAAGAATTTTATGAAATTATAGTGTTTTAGATTCGTGGTAACATTTTAGAAAATACGTTCGTTTTTGGAAAAACCATAAGCCGTTATTTAAATTTTGTATTTTCTTCTTTAAAAAGGTTGAAGGGGGTTTAACAACATTATAGTAGTTGATGAAAAAGTGTAAGTAAAATATATGTATGTCGTATCTAAAATATTTATTCCACATATCTTATCTCTTATGGATATTTTAAACAAATATAATATTTTAATTAAACGAGGGTATTTTGTGGAAGTAACCTATTTCGAGATCATTTTGATAGTATGGATTGTTGGGGTAAAAATTTACACCCCGGTTGACCAAGTCAAAATCAAAGTCAACCCCAAGCCAAGTGGGCCCAAGCCCAGATCCAGTGGGCCCATGCCCGGGTCGAGCCCGAACATGAAGCGGCCGGCCTCCCCCCATGCCAAGATAAAAATTTTGTAATAAATAATTTTGTTGTATTTATTTTATTTTATTTTATGGATAAATGTAAGAAAAATAGGCATAAAGCCAAATTTTTGTAAAGCCCATGGCTTATGTGCAAAAAGAAATGACACATGAGCCATGGGATAGGCAAAATGCCATTTTTGAAGCCCAAGGGGCTATGTGTAAAGTGTATAGCCTATAAAGGCAAGGATAATGAAAATATCACGATAACATTTTCTCTCTCCAAAAAATTTTTAGATCTGAGATCTTTTGTCCTTCTTCAAGGTTCCAAAACCTTCTTCTTTCTTTTGAATTAAATCAAGAGTTTTACTCTTCATTCTATAAAACTAAATAGTTTTTCACCACAAAACACATAAAGGGGAACTCAGATCTTCCATTAGATCTCAAAAAGAAGAGATTTTTAAAATCTCATATCTCTTGATCTTCAAGATCCAGCAACCAGAGGAGAAAGAAGAAGAACCCCTTTCATCAACCCCAAAACATCTTAGGAGTTTAACTCCACCCTAATTTCTCTTTCGAGAATTTCTGGGGCTAAAAGCCTCTTTTTCTCGCCTGCGCCCAAGCGCTCAAGCGCCAAGCGCCCACGTGCCGACACGTGGCGCGCTAGCGCTCGAGCGCAAAGCGCCCACGTGCCGACACGTGGCGTGCTGGCGCTCGAGCGCCTGGCGCTCCAGCGGCTTGCGCTCCAGCGCAAAGCGCCCACGTGCCGACACGTGGTGCGCTTGCGCTCCAGCTTCCAGAGCAAGCGCAAAGCGCCCACATACCGACACGTAGCGCGCTTGCGCTCCAGTGCCCCGCGCTCAAGCACAAAGCGCCCACGTACCGTCACGTGGCGCGCTTGCGCTCAAGCGCCCTAAGCGCACAGCACCTAAGCGCACAGCGCTCAAGGCGCTGACCCCACGCGTCCTTTGGGCGCTTTTTCCCTTTTTATATATATATATATACATGTATATATATGTACAGATACACACACACTCCACAACATTGTCCCCCCCAAAAATTTTTTGGGCCGGGGCGCTGCCCCGCACCCTGTAAGGGGGCTGCTAGCCCCCTTGACCCCCAGCCCGGTATCCGGGTAGCGGGACCCCCGTAAAAACTCTGTGTGGCTCCCGATATATCCAAACTCCCCTCCAAAACAAAACACACGTACACTGTACATTGAGTTCGCATGACCAGTTTAACCCGTTAATCGGAGGTTCCCTCGCCCCAAAGGCGAGGGGTAATTAACGGCAGCTTAGTCCGCGGCTGCCAGAGATTCGGATCCCCATAATCATTAAACCCCGGCCTACCCTAGGCAGGGGGAATTTGTAGTACGCTTGACAAGCGCGCGCGTATTCCCATCTCAATGGGGTGACGAAAAACACCCTACAGATTCTGGCACGCCCGGTGGGACCAATCTCTCCTCCTATATTTCGGGTTAAACGTTCATACGAACTCAATCAATATACATATCGATTGCCTATAATGAAATGATGTTTCTTTTTCCGTGCAGCAATCAACATTGGAAGACAATGTCTCCCAAGACGAATTCAGCTTCCAACGCAACCCCGATCCCGTACGTGGTCAAGGTCAATGCTCGTGTGGTTCTCCCTATAAGCCTCAGTCGACAGTGGAAGGAACTGCCCCGCCAGTTTTGTTCCGTCATCATCTACCCTGCCGGAAGCGCTCATCTGGCAGAAATCCCGGCGAAACAGGCGGCCAAGCCGGTCTCAAGGGGCAAGAGGCCGAATGTCGTGATTGCCAAGGCACCACAACCGAAACTTAAGACGGTGTCTGAACGATTCTCTGGTGCTCCAGCGGGGGGCAAGAACTCCGGTACAAAGGGCAACATCAAATGTTGCGGACGAGCTCAGGCGATGACTCCTACAAATGCACAATCGAGCATATCTCCAAAATCTTCTATCGTCCAGTCTACTGCGTCTTCCCAAAGAGCCGAAGTTTGCCAGGTGCTTAGAACAGAAAAGTTAAGCCAGAAGCGGTTCAGGTATCGAGCCAACAAGAGGGCCAGGGCTTCGGCCAAATGGAATCTTGTGAAGTTCCAAGTGTAGGGTCGCCCCGCGACGACGGCTGAGTCGGACGTAAGAATCAGCAATTCCTTCGAGCCTCTGAAGTGGGTTCAGAAAAATGCCATGACCGCCAGAATCAAGAAGACAGCGGTCCGAACAATACTACAAAGAGACATGTCCCGGCCCTAACAGAAAAAGTATGACACTGTCTCTTCAAGAGTCTATCAGGCGCTCTGTGCCGCACGAAAGCAGCGGGGCAAATCCAGAAAAGAAGTGCCAGCACCATTCAAGAATCCAGCCAGGCTATCCGCCTTCAACCGACTGCCCGCTACTGAAACATGGGGGTCAAGGCAGCGATCTGTGAAATCAGCCGCCGATAATAAAAAGACGGCTGGATATATTATCCATACGGTCTATATGGCGGGCGGGTGCCCTAGCGACAACCTTCGCAGCAAAAGCAAGGATGGGGCCACCACATCCCAAGCCCAATCTGGCTTGATGTGGTCGCCGCTGCCCAAGAACAGCCGCCTCCGCTGGATGAAGAAAACCCTCTCGATAAGGATGATAGGTAGAAAGACCTCTCAGTCCATGCAGAGTCAAACTTGGACAGTGAGGAAGAGCCGACTTTCCGCCCCAGGACCGCGGAGCAAGAGCTGCTTCAAGAGCTTCGAAAACAGCTCAGGAGTAAGGATAAAGAGATGGCCAAGCTCTATTTGAAAATTGACGACCTAACAAACGTTGTGATGAAGCTTACGGATCAAATTGCTCGAGCGCCTCCCAATCAAGCACAAGTCGCTACTAATCAGCCGGGTGATGACAATCCGAAGCAGCCAATGCCTGTTCCTTTGGGTCCAAGACTGGCCGAGCCGCACGAAAGACGGCCACATTCCGCTTCTGGGGATGCCTTGGCCCCAGATGGCACTATGTCGCTAACACAAGATCGAATAATGGATTTGGTCACCAGCAAAGTTAAAACATTGGTGGCTGAAGCTGAAGCTCAGAAAGAAATTGGCAGTAGTGGGCAGCCATATCCCGCATAGTACGATCTGATCGAGTTCCTGAGCGGCTACGTCATTCCTAAGTTCAGAAGATTTGACGGAACGGGGAATGCAAATCAGCACATCGCCCACTTCAAAGCATCGTGCGGAAATACAGGGGGCAATGACACGCTCCTTCTTCGTCAGTTTGTCAACAACCTGACCGGTGTCGCCTTCGACTGGTACGTGAGTATACCAGAAGGGTCCGTTATTACCTTTGCCCAAATGGAGCCTCTGTTTCGACAAAGGTTCATGAGCGTCAGTAATAAAATCTCCATTGCCGACCTTGTGAGGACCAAGCCGGGGAAGAATGAAAGCAACACCGACTTTATCGCTCGATGGCGTAATCTCACAGTCAAGTGCGAACCGCCGCTGGAGCAGGACCAGTCCGTCAGCCTTCTCATTGGGAACCTCAGCAATTGGATGGTCCCATTCTTGTGTACAGCGGGCCTCAAGACATTTCAGGAGCTAACCAAGAAAGTCCAAATGCTAGAACGCTCGAAGCAAGAGTCCCCGCCGGACTCTCAGAGAGACAAAACTTGGAAAAGCAAGCAGAACGACAACCGTAAAAGTGGGAGTTCCAGCAGTACCAATGTCTTCAATACGTCCGACAATGAAGACAAGCGAAGGGCGGGCGAATCCAAAACCAACCGGTCTCGAAAGCCATTGCTGGGAGGAGATGGGCCTTCCCTAGAGGAGAAGAAGAACAAGGTTTACTCTTTTAGAAGGGACAAGGTCCGTAAGATATTTAAAGATGCCTTGAACAACGGCCTACAATTGCCGGAGTCGAAAAGACCCCAAGAAGCAAAAATGACCGACAATCCCCTGTATTGCCCGTACCACCGAGTAGTGAGCCATGCGATCGAGGATTGCTATATCTTCAAGGACTAGGTCGAGAAGCAGTACAAGACTGGAGAGATCGAGCTGTCCAAAAGCGTGTTGGTGAATAATCAAGTTGCAACCGCCAACTTTATACAGACAGAAGTTGAAGCCTTCTGGGAACAGACAGCTGAACCCGGTGCCCTGACAAACGAAACTGACTCATCGCGGCCTCCGTGGAGTACGCACATATCTAATAAGACGAAGAAGATGATAAAGCTACTTCGGAAAGAGCCCAGGACGGAATGGGAAGGGCAGAAGAAGCCTACCAGTCCAGCTGCCAATGCGGCTCCATCAGGCTCAAAATCCAAAAAACTTAAGAAGAAGAAAAATGCAGCTCGGCGCGAAAAGGAATTTGTAGGGAGATCGACCATTCAAAAATATATCGATTCCCTCGAAGAATATGAACAGAAAGAAAGAACTCTGATTCAATTGAAGGAGTTCTTCCCTGTACAAGCGGCTGAAATTCTGGAGGAGTTAGAAGAAGACCCCAATGAAGAGATCCCAGTAGTGACCTGCTACGCCATCCATCTTAGCAGCGACTCTGAGGAGAAGCTCTGTTTTCCCGAAGAGGACGAGGAGCTCTCCACAAAGGCCAATCAAATCCAGCTCAGAAGCGGCAGGGCTCTACCGCCAAATCAGGGCAACGCCCCAAAAGGGAGGGAAAAACAGGTGGCTAATGATGAAGATGGCAGAGAACCGGCTGATGAAAACTCAAGTCCTTCCCCAGTAGACTATAATGTTTTGGCTCACCTCCGAAAGCTTCCGTCTCTCCAAGGCATCTACGATGCCTTGGTTCTATCTCAAGAGCTTAGAGATGTTCTCATTCATGCTCTACAAAACCCTGAGTGGTATCAGGCTCGCTTTGCAGAAATTAATATGAAAGAAGCTCGGTACACTTTGCAAGCCGCCGTAGTCACGTTTAAGGATGAAGACTTGCTACTGGGAACGGCTGAGCATAATCGGCCGCTTTACGTGACCGGGTACAGCGACGGGGATCGGATTAATCGCATATTGATTGATTCGGGGTCCTCAGTGAACATCATGAACTTGCGAACGCTGAAGAGTTTGTCAATGGACGTCCGACACCTGTCAAGGGAAAGGATTGTCATTCAAGGCTTCAACCAAAATTGCCAGCAAGTTCTGGGGTGTATAGCTCTGCCAATCAAATTCGGGGATCTGCAAATTGAAGCTAAGATATACGTGATCGACGTCGACACGTCTTATAAGATTCTCTTGGGACGGCCGTGGCTCCACGATTACGGCATCGTCCCGTCAATTCTCCATCAATGAATGAAGTATACTAAAAATGGCGAAGAAAGATGCATTGACGGAGACATCCAGCCGTTCGGTGTGCATGAAGTCCGATATGAAGATTCTCGGTACTTTATGAACCACCAAAATGCTAAGCCATAACTGACCGAGGATAGAGCAGCCCCAAGACTCAAAGACAAATCTGAGCCGGCTGTCACTTTCAAAAGCAAAAATGCCCAAGTACGCCCGCATTTCGGTAGTGACACTGATGAGTCCGACGCTGGAAGTCCGTCCTTATGTAAAACTCGCCCTCGTTTCGGTAGCGATACGGATGAATCTGTTACTGAAGGCCCATCTAGCAGCAAAGTCCGCCCTCATCTTGGCAGCGACACTGAAGAGTCGGAGGAAGAGGACCTGCCGTGCAACAGCGGTGCAGATTGGACCCCCATGCAACAAGCGAAACTACGAGAGACCTTCGAAATTGCGGAAGGGTCCTTAGCCGTCACAAGGTTACCAGAGCAGATGTGCAAAGAGCTCGATGCGTTGTCGGTCTCCACCGTGGACCAGCTGAAAAATTTCTACGTTCCCGGGAGGAAAAGTGGACAGAAGGGCATCCTGTTTTATGGGTCAAACCCCGTTGTGCACCTGGACGATTTGTCTGTCGCATGCCTTCCATACGAAAGAGGCATAAGGGCCGTCCTCAATCCCAGATACTATGCGCCCGAGATGCGGGAATACTTCAAAAAGTGCGGATGCCGGTTATATCAAACGGAGTCTGAAGCAAAGTTTTACGAAGCGCTATGGCATCCACCTCAGGTCCGAGCACTTATCGATAGACGAATTCCAGATAGGCGGGGCATAGGTTTCATCCAGCCTGATTCTAAGGCATGCTATATGACCCATATCGGGGAAGCCAGCGAAGAGTCAAATGATGAAGACGAGCTAACCAAGCCCGAAGAAGCTCCTCAAGAGCTCGAAGATAGCGGACAAGCAACCTTTGACGAGCTAACCGAGATTGACTTAGGAACGCCTGACGATCCAAGGCCGACCTATATCAGCTCACTTTTGTCGGAGGAAATGAAAGCGTAGATAATCTCCCTGCTGCACGAGTTCGTCGACTGCTTCGCGTGGACATATAAAGAAATGCCTGGACTTTCCCCTGAAGTGGCCGTGCATAAGCTGGCTATATCTCCTGATACTAAGCCAGTCAAACAAGCTCCTCGAAGAATGAGAAGGGAACTAAAAGAAAAGGTCATCGAGGAAACCAAGAAGCTCATCGATGCTGGCTTCATCAGGGAAGAGAAATATGCGGACTGGATCGCATGCATAGTTCCAGTGAAGAAGAAAAACGGGCAGATCCGAGTTTGTGTCGATTTCAGGGACCTCAACAAGGCATGTCCTAAAGACGACTTTTCGCCACCGGTCATGGAAATGATGGTCGATTACACCTCAAATTACGAGTTGTTCACCTTTATGGATGGCTCGTCTGGATATAATCAGATCAAGATGTCGCCTGAGGATGAGAAACACACAGCATTTCGAACCCCGATTGGAATATACTGCTACAAAGTGATGCCGTTCGGACTAAAGAACGCAGGTGCTACATATCAGAAGGAAATGACCAATATCTTTGATGATCTAATCCATAAAGTCGTCGAATGCTATGTTGATGATCTGGTCGTCAAGACTAAAGCCAAGGCCGATCATATCCAAGATCTTAGGACCGTTCTCACCAGACTGAGGGAATACGATCTAAAGATGAATCCTCTGAAATGCGCTTTTGGCGTGTCATCAGGAAAATTCCTGGGTTTTATAGTCCGGCATCGAGGGATCGAAGTTGACCCATCAAAGATAAAGGCCATCATGGAGATGCCCCCTTCGAAGAGTCCGACACAGATAAGATCTTTTTAAGGCAAGCTTGCTTATATACGAAGGTTTATCTCAAATTTATCGGAAAGGTGTAGGCCCTTCTCAAAGCTCATGAAGAAAGGAGCTCCTTTTATCTGGGATGCCGAATGTCAAGCAGCGTTCGAAAGCATCAAGCAATACTTGTTGCACCCTCCAGTGCTGGCCACCCCCATTCCAAATAAACCGCTGATTCTCTACACTGCCGCACTAGATGAGTCACTCGGTGCGCTCCTTACCCAGAATAACGAGGAGGGAAAAGAAAATGCCCTCTACTACCTCAGTCGAACTCTAGTCGGGGCGGAACACAACTATTCCCCAATCGAAAAGCAATGCCTGGCTCTGATATTTGCTGTGAAGAAGCTGAGGCACTATTTGCTCGCTCATCGGGTTATGCTGATCTCCAAGGTCGACCCGCTCAAACACTTGATGACCAGAGCGAGCCTAGCCGGCAGAATGGAAAGATGGGCTGTTATGCTACTTGAGTTCGACATAGTTTATGCTCCTCAGAAAGTAGTAAAAGGGCAAGCTCTTGCAGACTTTCTCGCTGCTCATCCCAAACCAGAAGGGTCGCCGCTAAATTGTGAGTTACCCGACGAACAAGTGCTGCACCTCGAGGGAGATGAGCCATGTTGGGAGCTCTACTTCGATGGGGCCTCATCAATAAGGAGCTCCGGCAGATTAAGCGTCCCGGAGGTAAAAGCGGGGATAGGATTGGTGTTCATCACGCCATCAATAGGAACCCTACGGCGTTCTTTCGCTCTCACCGAGCCTTGGACAAACAATGAAGCTGAGTATGAAGCTCTAATAGCTGGTTTGGAGCTCGCCATAGAAATGGAAATCCTTCGGCTACGGGTTTACGGTGACTCCCAGCTTGTCGTCAGCCAAGTAAGCGGCGACTATAAGATATACAAACCCGAATTAGCTCGGTACAGAAACCGGGTGGTGGAACTCATGAAACGGTCCACTCACATTGAACTAATGAGAATCCCCAGAGCGTTGAACGGAAAAGCCGACATACTCGCTCGCCTAGCCAAGGAGCTGGCTGATCCTGACATGGACGAAATTCTGATCACAGTCAGAAGCCAGAAAATTCTACCCCCAGTCTCTCTACGAGAAGTGGAAAGCGCGGAATAGAAAAGCAGTTCTGCCGAAGAAGCTTCGATCATCTAAGACGAGCCCGATTGGAGAGAACCCTTCATAGAGTACCTCCGATACGACAAGCTGCCCAAAGAAAAATCTGCGAGGATTCAGCTGAAGAAAAGAGCTCTCCGATACGTGTTTGTAAATAACACGTTATACCGCAGGTCCTATGATCAACTATGGCTCAGGTGTCTGTCATTGGCCGAAGCCCAAAAGGTTATGAAAGATGTTCACTCGGGCTTTTGCGGTGCTCACCAATCTGGCCCCAATATACGACTTCAAATCAAACGGCTTGGGTATTACTAGCCCACCATGATACGGGATTGCGGAGAGCATGCAAAGAAATGTCAGATCTGCCAAATCCATGGTGATTTCATTCACAAGCATCCCAATCCGTTGCATCCTACGGTGGCGTCGTGGCCCTTCGAAGTCTGGGGCACCGACATTGTTAGCCCAATTGATCCTCCGTCATCCAAAGGCCACCGGTTCATACTGGCCGCGACAGACTACTTCTCCAGATGGGCTGAAGCTGTCCCGCTAAAAGAAGTCAAGACAAAAGATATTCTGATATTCTTCCAGTATAATATTCTATACCACTTCGGTACACCAAGAAGAATCATTTCTGACTACGGGCCTTCTTTCAAGAGCTTCAATGTCTCAAGGTTCGCTAATCAGCACAAGATAGACCGGAGATATACAAGTCCACGGTAGCGCCCCGACCGTCTAAAAGACACCAAATGCGGAACAAAAACTTTTACAACTGGCGCTATCGCGTACTATAACCCGGATCTGCCATTAAAGCTAAACTAACAAACTACAAAGTGGGTAGAAATGTTATACCGAACGATCCGGGTCCTTCGGTCTTCAACCATCATCCCACGCTTTGTTGCGGCTGCTCCGATCTCCTGAATCTCCAGTCTTCTCGTCCAGGTGGCACCACATCGACGGATCTTTAAACGGGCTCCCGCCTCTGAACCGAGACAACTTGATCATCAAGTTTGCTAAAAGAGATGACCAAGATTGATGTAGAGAATGAGTAGAACACTTTGTCTCGTTATGTCCAAGGCTATGGATGAACGGTTAATGAAGTTGCCTTTTGGATCGAAATGAAATGAGAAACTTTTCTATCTAATTTCCATGAACTAAATATCTATCATGTTTTCCAAAATTAATAACCATCAGAGTGAAGAGGAGGGGAGGGCCGGCCACTTTTAACAAGAGGGGAGGTGAGTGTAGGAGGGAAGTGGTGACCATTAACACTAAGTAAAAAGCATGAGTCAAAGAACACCTTGCACAAATCATTTAATGGAAGTGATGAATCACTAACCTTGTCATCTAAAACATTAAATGAACATTTAAAGCACTAATGACTCACTAGCCTTATCATCACTTCTAGAACCTTCTAGAAGCATGACTCACCCTTATGACTCACCCAAGAAGGACAGATAAATCCGCATTTAACCGAATGTTAAATACGGCCAATAGAAAACTGGAAACTGGAAACTAGCAACTTCCAAAAGCGATCCTGAAACGAATTTAAGGATAACCCCGTATCAGTATAAACATACCCGCATTTGTATTACGACCGAATACAAATGCAACTGAGACAAAGATATTATATCTATACAGTATAATACTCGGATCCGGCTTAAACCAAAGCCGACCGGTATTATCTGCCCGAAAAATGACACGTGCGAAAACGCACGTGCATTTTCCGAACCTTGCCATAAAACCATACGACCTCTACAACGTTTCGCCCGAACTTGGGAAACTGTCTGTGGGGGACTCTAATGACTCATCAACACACTGGCACTGGGTATAACCACTAACACGTCAGAGGTACGAGCTGTACGTAACGTTTGCCTATGTATTGATTGGAAGGGAAGCTGACGAGCGAACTCATTCATAAACCCTACTGAGCCTAACAGTGACAATATACATACAGTCCGGTCCGTTCGTCTAAAGAGCATCGCAAATCGAGTCTAGGGGGGTGGATAAAGTCAGACCCCTAATAACACGATAATTCGTGTCGGTATGAAGCCCATCACCTCTGAGAAACTACTGATCAGTAATTCTCCACTACCTCGGCCGAGGATTTCTAGTGATGGCCAGCCGTGCACTGTGAGACATCAACCCCCAATACCGGGAGAGATGAATCCCCGACGATCCGCTCACTGCCTCCATGTGGCTCGGGACTGTACCCAAAAAATACCTGTTTGCACGTCTCCTTTGAGCGTGGTAGGGTAGAAATCAAAGCACAGTGGGAACTCACACGAGACAAATGACGATCTCAGGTCGACAAACTAACCTGTACACATGTCACCAGGGAACTGCTATCTGACGATATGTATAATACCAACTAACATGTTCCCGGCGAGTCCTGTCCGGTGTACTCATAACCCAATGAGCACCTGCATACATCTTAGGTGAACTAACTGACACCAATGGCTTGTGAGACCGGCCACCGCCCCTCGTCGGGGTCTCGACTGTATACACTAGTCTACACTGGAGTATCGATGCCCTGTATCGAAACTCCCACAACTAGGGACACTTTTAAGGATGTGCTTATAGACCCCAGCTCCCACGTATATGATCGCCATCATTCTGCTGGCTGTCAAGAAGAATCCTATGGGCTCTATCAACATGCAATAGTGAACTAAAGCATGTATACGTTGATAAAGACAAACCAGATAGCATACTATCATCTCGAGCAAGACTGTCATATGGTATAGGTCCTGCATCAATCATTGTAATCACGTACCTGCGATCTAATAATTGACTTTGAGGGCACTATATCCAACAATCTCCCACTTGCACTTAAGGCTATTATTGCGATGTCGCATACTCACAGCCCGTGTGATACCGAACACCCAACTCCTCTACTAATCAGTTTCACAAAGCTAGTTTGTAAAACTCTTGTGTTCGAGAAATAGCCTCAGTGAGTGGATCCGCCCTGATGTTTCTTTCTATGTCTCTCTTAATCTCAAGTTCGCGGAGAAAGCCATCTCCCGAATTGAGTAATACATGTCTTAGAATATGTCTGAATATCTGATGGGATCTAGTTCATAAATGAACTCCAAATCCAAACTTCTTAGACTTTATTGATAACTGAACCTAATCAGTATCCAGCACCATGCCTCCCACAGTATCCTCTTGGACCATCTGTCCATAATACTGTCCCTCGTCAGAGGAAAAACTATAACTCTGACAATCACTCTGTCATCTATGTCACCTTGGAAGCCTGGAATGATAACCGTCTCCCGAAGGAGGCTGCCGTTATCAAATCCGTAGAACATACTCTCATGTTCTAAAACTGCTTCCTTATGTTTCTTCAGGATTGGATTAATATAAACTTATCGCAACTAGTGCAAATACAACATCTGGTGAGGTACTTGATATCTCACGATTGACTCAATTGCCTAAGCAAGTGATCTGCCAATCATGTATATCCCTCTCCCCTTTAGTCCGTAAGACACCTTTAGAGAGGGTGACTCCATCATCTGCAGGTACACTACCATGCCAGTAGTCATCTATTTTAAATACGTTTAGAATATTGTCAAAGTACCCATATTGAGAAACTACCCAAATCTAGATCTAAAACCATAGATCTAGTTACCAGAATGTCGGATATTATATCCATATCCTTTGTGAAGAAACAACTGTATGACGACCACAGTACAACCGATCGTAGTATAGGAATTTTACTTCCTACTCTGTGTATGTCATCCAAATACCAGGACATCACACCCTACTACCTTCTCAACAGATCCATCCCCTATTCTAATGAAGTCAAAGCCATGACTATCAAAATTAGATGATCTATCTCCTCTTTATCTGCTCAAGTCTATAAATAGACATAAGCTACTTGCCCACTATGCTTCCGCTGCTCCCACTGACTACGACAACCCTCTGACAGAATAATATATACGTACACTTCTACAGCCAATTTAGAACGACGCTATACTTAATCTCCTACCGGGTCTCATAGCCTGGAACAACAGTAGTGTCAAGTCTGGGTAAACAAGAACCTCCCTGTCACCGTCCTTGAGGGTACCGGAGTACCTCTCAGGTGTCTGAGGTTACCCACCATATCTGCGGAGTGGCTATTGAAATGTCAAATCTGATTGAATATAAAGGTCCTATTAAATTTTCCGTAATCGTTTGCGGTTCTGGAATCACTTCCAGTTCTACCATACTCCCACTACTGTTTTCTGAAAAAAATCCATTTTACTAAAACTGTGGCGAGTCAAGAACAATATCACTATTGATCTATCAGATGGTAGAAAGTCAACCCTCGTCAAAGCCAGGGTCAACCCACAAACTGCTATTACAGAAACGTGCCTTGAGTTATCCAGTGTCTGGTTTTAAGCATAAGCTGGACAACTCTCCGTACCTTAACATCGTTAAGATATGAACCATTCTATATACAATATAGAAATAGAGGCACTAATTTAATTGGAACCAAATTCAAATCATGCATCTGTCTCCAGTGCATATCAACTTAATGGAAAGTGGCTACTCAGTATCTACATCTTTGATTTCTTTGAAGAATCCCGATATTTGCGACATCTGGTTCTCTACTTTATTCTTATACCCACAACTTCTCAAAACTTAGACATTGTATTTCTACGAAACTCTTGTCTAAAAACTAGAGAAGTTACAAGTAAACAGAACAGAGTACGAGGACCAATCCTTTTGTCCTGATGGACACTGGACAACATACAATACTCTGTATAAGTCCGCTGAGTTGAATAACTCAAACACCTGCGCATCGTAGGTTGAAAACTGTACTTATAGTTTAAGAACTACTCCGTTGTTTAATGCTCCTTACCCAATCGTCAACTGATATAGGTAAATGTCACGGACATAATTTCAAAAAGTTATATCCCACTTTATAAAAAATAAACGTACAGATATATCATTTTGAAATTGGTGCACAACAACGGATACTCAAAACCAAATACATGCCATCCGGCAAAAACCCAGGCGACTTCCTCAAATATCACCAATTACAATGAATTCCGATATAATAAGGATGATCACCTTATTCCGAATAACCTACTCCCACTCATCATCTGTAAAACCATACAGATATGAGAATGAAACCTGGTAAATACATACCCTGGAGTAAGTATGTAATTGGGTAATCAGTTTTCCTTTAACAATGCACTGAAACATGAAAATGTTTCGTAGGGGTATCCTGGTATTCCTAGTAATGCCTCTTCCATAATCCAATTCATGACTTTAACCGTATATTTTATTGCCATCTCTCCAAATCCCTTTGTTTGTCTTTATTCATTACCTTCTGTACACTATCGTTAGGCTAAATGGTTTTCTTCCTTCCCTACCGTTCGGCACCAGCCTATGGTTTGGAAGAAGACTATCTAGTAAGCATAATAGGTGTACCCTCCTAAACCAAGGAGTACTCACAACTTGAGAGAAGATGATGATAAAAGACAACTGAATAATACCTTATTCTATTTCTCCCGAACTGGGGAAAAAGCAAAGGTGAAATAGGAGTGGCGATGAAGTACGCGGTTTGGTCGTGAATGATAACAGTCGCAATTTACTTTGCCCTCTTTCTAATTCCTTTATTTTGTCTTTAGTTATTACCTTCTGTACACCCTACTTAGGCTAATTGGTTTTCTTCATTCCCTACCTTTCGGCACCTGCCTATGGTTTGGAATAAGACTATCCAATAAGCGTAATAGGTGTACTCTCCTAAACCAAGGAGCCCTCGCAACCTGAAAGAAGGTGATAATAAAAGACAACTGAATATTCAATTCTATTTCTCCTGAACCTGGATCCATCCTCGAAGAAGTTCCTCCGAGTTCGTATATAACCATACGATGGATCTATCCAATGGAAGTGGATGTCCGTAGTAATACGGGGTGTTCTGAGAAATACAAAGGGTAAAAGAAGGAGCGGCAATGACTTATGCAACTCGGACAATCCAAAAGCCAGTATTGTAAGAAGGTTCGGTCAACTTGGTCACTGAGTCATAGTCTAGGGTCAGTCAAAGGTCGCTGCCAAAGAGAGAGAGAGAGAAAAGAAACACTCTGCGTGCACTCTAACCTAGATCAGAATGGTTATTATTTTATCTAATCAGGAAACCTCCCACTGTAATCTCAAATTCTCCTCCAAACCTGAAAGAAGAATTAGTCGGGATTACCCGAAGAGTAAACCAACTCATCAGTGAGAATCGGGATCCAACTATCATCGCATGATAACTCGATGGAAGCAACTTAAGTTATCACACTCCAGAAGGTATGCGCATGCCTGGCAAGTTTCCTGTGTGTTTGAAACTCCCGATGTTTATTTTTGCCCCATGCTCTTATGACCTTGGCGTTGGTCAAAATATCATAAGTCACATGCCAAGTTCTACCCGTCACTATCCAGGTCAATTTGAACCCACCCGCACATGCCCTTGATGTAGGCCAAAATGGCAGAACGACTGTCCCAAACCAACTCATCTATCTATGCAACAGATGAATACCTAGCAGCTACCAAACACTATGCCTTGGCGTTGGTCAAAATACATAGCTTGAATACTACTGAATACCCAAAAGAAATGACGGAGGGCTACGGCTGGTTTTTGGCGAAAAACCTTTAACGTAATGAACTTGATCTCGTTGAAGGAACCTGATAGCTTTTTATAAAAATATAGTGGCGAAAACCTTTTGCTAAAGAGGTCACTCCCGGTGAAGGGATCTCGGCTCTTTCCTCGTGGAATGAGGTGCAGGATATTCTAACTGAATACCGCGATGCAAAGCAACTTGTAATCGACTATAGTGAAGTTATTACCCTGACGTAAACTTCTGCCCAAGGGGTCACTCCCGGTGAAGGGATCTCAGCCCTTGCCTCGTCGAATGAGGTGCGGGATATTCTAACTGAATATCACTTTGCAAAACAAAAGGAAACGTCTTTGTAATAACACTTTTTAAATTAGTTCCAACAACATCAAATATAGGTTTGTTTTATCCTTGCATTGATCAGAATCAACACAGTCCCATCAATCAATCACACCAGAAAAGAACGAAAATAAAATGTACGTATATGCCATCTGTATTCGTCACTGGATCCTGTCATCACCCGTTAGGTTACTTAACTAACGACAGAGCGGGGACTGGACTAGCGCGGGTGTAAAACATATACAACATCTAATAGTATATATACTAATATACAATAATCGCTCCAGGCATGATAATATGCAACATTACAGAAAAGTAATAAGCATCACAGAACAATATAGATAATCTGGGATCCCCGGGTTTCACAGAGCCGCTACTGAAACCCGACGTTCCCCTGGTCGTATGGATAGCCTGTGCAATGAAACCTAGACCCCTACGGGTGCGGCAAGTTACCCGCCAAAACCTGAAGCGATGTAGTCCCCCACAGCATAGTGAATGGAACACCCGGCACTTCACGGAATCCGGTAACTTGAGCACCCCTCCTTGGGTCAACCTGTACCCCCTATGAGTGCGGCGAATAGTCTGCCAATTCTAGAGTGAAACCCCTCTGCCTCTCAAAGCCATAAGATACGGACCCGTTGCCCTCCAGAACCCGGCTATCCGTTCACTCCGTCGCGGGATAAACTTAGTACAGAAATAAAAATATGTACAACGGGTACATCGACCTCAACCCGGTCGTGCCCCAAAAGAATATTATACAAACAGGCAGTGACGGCAGTCCACATGTTGGACGCTCGCCCCGCAATATCAAATGTACAAATAAATCCAAACAGCACTATCATTGCACCCTGCTATCCACCACGACAAATCCGCAATATCACAGCACAACACAAAACATCAACGCGAATGTCACGTTCGCAAACCCGTCTAAAAAGGACTATAGCAATTAGACGCGGTTTACCGCTCAAATGACATTCCCGGTCAGAGATATAAAGTAAGTACTGTAAAATAACAAGTTAAAAATTTCGATCGACAAAATTTCCCGAAGTGGGCCCCACAAACATCTGCTGTACAGTAACAAAATATGGGCCCAAACGAAATCTTCCAGAAACCACAATTTACAATTAGAAGCTACTGTAGAAATTTGACTAATTGATCTCACTTTCTGGCAGCGGATCCGCGGCCAAACCCTAGCTTGGGCCGCGGATCCACAGCAGAACAGTTATATCACATGGTCGAATTTCTCCAGTTTTCCTAAAAAACCCTGCTCGATTTTCTGGTATGTGCAAAATAATTTTTAGACCCTTTTAAAAATCGACAGAAACTTTAACATGGAATTTTGCGGTTTTCGAAAATCCGTTCGATCGATATTTTAAACACGTTAGCACAAATTAGTGAAGCCTAATAGTGAGTCTCTGATACCACTACAAGTCCACGGTAGCACCCCTGCCGTCTAAAAGACGCCAAATGCGGAACAAAAACTTTTACAACTGGCGCTATCGCGTACTATAACCCGGATATGCCATTAAAGCTAAACTAACAAACTACAAAGTGGGTAGAAATGTTATACCGAACGATCCGAGTCCTTCGGTCTTCAACCATCATCCCACGCTTTGTTGCGGCTGCTCCGATCTCCTGAATCTCCAGTCTTCTCGTCCAGGTGGCACCACGTCGACGGATCATTAAACGGGCTCCCGCCTCTGAACCGAGGCAACTCGATCATCAAGTTTGCTAAAAGAGATGACCAAGATTGATGTAGAGAATGAGTAGAACACTTTGTCTCGTTACGTCCAAGGCTATGGACGAACGGTTAATGAAGTTGCCTTTTGGATCGAAATGAAATGAGAAACTTTTCTATCTAATTTCCATGAACCAAATATCTATCATGTTTTCCCAAATTAACAACCATCAGAGTGAAGAGGAAGGGAGGGCCGGCCACTTTTAACAAGAGGGGAGGGTGAATGTAGGAGGGAAGTGGTGACCATTAGCACTAAGTAAAAAGCATGAGTCAAAGAACACCTTGCAAAAATCATTTAATGAAAGTGATGAATCACTAACCTAACATTAAATGAACATTTAAAGCACTAATGACTCACTAGCCTTATCATCACTTCTAGAATCTTCTAGAAGCATGACTCACCCTCATGACTCATCCAAGAAGGACAGATAAATCCGCATTTAACCGAATGTTAAATACGGCCGATAGAAAACTGGAAACTGGAAACTGGCAACTTCCAAAAGCGATCCTGAAACGAATTTCAGGATAACCCCGTATCAGTATAAACATACCCGCATTTGTATTATGACCGAATACAAATGCAACTGAGACAAAAATATTATATCTACACAGTATAATACTTGGATCCGGCTTAAACCAAAGCCGACCAGTATTATCTGCCCGAAAAATGACACGTGCGAAAACGCACGTGCATTTTCCGAACCTTGCCATAAAACCATACGGCCTCTACAACGTTTCGCCCGAACTTGGGAACGGTCTGTGGGGGACTCTAATGACTCATCAACACACTGGCACTGGGTATAACCACTAGCACGTCAGAGGTACGAGCTGTACGTAACGTTTGCCTATGTATTGATTGGAAGGGAAGCTGACGAGCGAACTCATCCATAAACCCTACTGAGCCTAACAGTGACAATATACATACAGTCCGGTCCGTTCGTCTAAAGAGTATCGCATATCGAGTCTAGGGGGGTGGATAAAGTCAGACCCCTAATAACGCGATAATTCGTGTCGGTATGAAGCCCATCACCTCTGAGAAACTACTGATCAAAATCAGTAATTCTCCACTACCTCGGCCGAGGATTTCTAGTGATGGCCACCCGTGCACTGTGCGACATCAACCCCTAATACCGGGAGAGACGAATCCCCGACGATCCGCTCACTGCCTCCATGTGGCTCGGGACTGTACCCAAAAAATACCTGTTTGCACGTCTCCTTTGAGCGTGGTAGGGTAGAAATCAAAGCACAGTGGGAACTCACACGAGGCAAATGACGATCTCAGGTCGACAAACTAACCTGTACACATGTCACCAGGGAACTGCTATCTGACGATATGTATAATACCAACTAGCATGTTCCCGGCGAGTCCTGTCCGGTGTACTCATAAACCAATGAGCACCTGTATACATCCTAGGTGAACTAACTGACACCAATGGCTTGTGAGACCGGCCACCGCCCCTCGTCGGGGTCTCGCCTGTATACACTAGTCTACACTGGAGTATCGATGCCCTGTCTCGAAACTCCCACGACTAGGGACACTTTTAAGGATGTGCTTATAGACCCCAGCTCCCACGTATATGATCGCCATCATACTGCTGGCTGTCAAGCAGAATCCTATGGGATCTATCAACATGCAATAGTGAACTAAAGCATGTATACGATGATAAAGACAAACCAGATAGCATACTATCATCTCGAGCAAGACTGTCATATCGGTATAGGTCCTGCATCAATCATTGTAATCACGTACCTGCGATCCAATAATTGACTTTGAGGGCAGTATATCCAACAAGATATTCCTCCATCTATAATCTAAGAGCCAATGGGCTAGCCGAAGCCTTCAATAAGACTCTATGCAAGCTCCTGAGGAAAAATGCTTCAGCCAACAAGAGAGACTAGAATCTCAAACTTCACGAGGCATTGTGGGCATATCGTACCACGCACCGTACTCCAACTCAGTCCACTCCATACTAATTGCTCTTCGGAGTGGAGGCAGTCCTCCCCCTCGAAGTCGAAGTTCCAAGCTTAAGAATGGCCGTTCAGCACGAGTTGACGGAGGAGGAAAACGTGCTCCTTCAACTTGAAGAGCTCGATGCCCTCGAAGAAAAGAGGCTCGTGGTACAGCAAAATCTGGAGCTATACCGAGCCTAAATATTACGGGCCTATGACAAGATAACCCGTCTCCGCGCTTTCAAGAAAGGTGAATTGGTGTTGGTCCTCAAAAGACCGATCATCCCCAATCGACATGCCAAGGGAAAATTCGAGCCAAACTGGGAAGGACCATACGTCATCGAGAATGTGTTCGACGGAGGATCCTACTAACTAATAAGTGCCGAGGGAGAAAGGCCCATGCCACCCATCAATGGACGATATCTCAAGAAATACTACACGTGAATGTTCCAAGTCGCAGGCGAATTGAGCACATCAGCCCTACGGTCTGGATCATACATCCTGCAAAACCGTATACAATCCACGGACGTAAATGACCCATATCTCTTCCAAATCCTGCCGGTGAGACTACTTTTAAAGTCCCACCAGCGGCAAAAAAAAGAAAAAAAAAAGAAGAAAAAAAAGGAAAAAAGAAAAAAGAAAAAAAAAAGCTATGTCCACAACCAAAACGGGCATGGAGGAAAACCTGAAAGGGCTCCGTGAGTAAAAACAGCAGGACTACCGGCGAGTTTGTGAAAACTCGAAAGGGCGCTAACTCGTGAAAAGAGATGAAATACACTCGCAAAGTCCTCTCGACCTTATGAGGAGAAAACCCCTGCGTGAGATCCTTACGACTCACAAAGGAGCAACACACTTAGGAATCCTTACGATTCCTAAGGAGAACATACACCTGTGAGATCCTCTCGACTCGTAGGGAGAAAATGCTTTTATGAGACCCTCACGGCTTATAAAATTGAAAAGCCTTAGGTGATAGGGACCCAAACCTGTCTCCTAACCCACCGTTCCCCAACGGGCAACGGCAAATGATGAGTCGCTCCTGGCATTTCACTTCAGTGTTAGCGGTGCTGATGCCGACCAAAAACCCAAATCCCAAGTCCTCCCAAGGCAAATGATGAGTTGCTCCTGGCATTATTCCAGTGCAGCAATGCTGATGCCAAACAAGATCCAAATTCCACGTCCCCAAACGGCGAATGATGAGTCGCTCCTGGTACCATATTCCAGTGTAGCGATACACACGCCAACCAAAATCCAATTTCTCAAAATTCTCCAGCCCTATGGCCAGTCCCCAAATTGACTGCCGTATACAATCCACGGGCTCAAATAATTCTCGTCATACCCATGCCCCACCACAATCACCAGTTACGCGGCTGGTCTCCGCCTTTGGAATTATGCTCCATTGAGAAGACCCACTCATGTGTCCTCACGATACATGAGGAGGACAAACCTTTGTGGGATCCTTACGACTCATAAAGGAAAAACACACTTAGGAGTCCTCACGACTCCTAAGGAGAAAATACACCTGCGGGATCCTTACAACTCGTAGGGAGAAAATGCTTTTATGGGACCCTCACGGCCCATAAAATTGAAAAGCCTTAGGTGATAGGGACCCAAACCTGTCTCCTAAGCCATTTGTAATACCCAGTCCTTTTGAATACCAATATCCGTATTTTTGTCACTCTCAAAATTTATTTATTTTATAATTATTATTTGTATTATTCTAAAAACCCAAATCCTAATCTAATCTCATATCTTTTAATTTTCCCTAACCCAAACCCTCATTCCCTTCCTCTTTTATTATCCCCTTTCTTGTTCATTTTTAGCCCAGTCGTTACTTTTCCCAAGCCCAAAGCCGGCCCACTCCTCTAATCCTTTTCTCATTCACTTAAAATCCCAAGCCCGGCCCCTTTCTTTTCCCTACTATCTTATCCCTTGGCCCGAGCCCATTTTCCCTCCCCAGCCCATTAAAATAACAATTATCCCACCTCATTTCTTTTAAATCCCTTCAAATGCAAACACAAATTTCCTCTATAAATTCCTATTAAACCACCAAGTTAATACCTCTTTAATCCCAATTAATTTCCCCCATTAATCCCTTTTAAAATCCTATTAATCACCACTTAATTCTCATTCATTCTATTCCCTCTCTCTCATCTCACCCATGTTCTTTCTCTCTAATTCCCTCTCTCTCTCTCAATTTCTCTAATTCTCTCTCTCTTTCTAATTCTCCCCCCTCTCTCTCTAATTCTCTCTTCCTCTCTCTCTAAATTTCTCTCCCTTTATCAACGTCTCACCCTCCCTCACATCAAATCAAGGAACAGCGTGAAGCAGTGAAGAAAAGAAGGGCACGAAGAGCAGCTAGATCGAGTGAAATTGTCGGATTCCAAAGGACTGAGCCGGTGCTGCGTTCGTGGCGCGATCGTGCTGATACCACTGCAGTATTATTGTCGATACATTTTCAGGCAAGTTCTCTACTTGCTACATACTACTTTATGATAATTACAAATTACAATCGTGTATACCCCATGTTTTACTTTTCTGTTAAATATTATGTCGCAACTGTTCGATGCATGTTCTCAATGGAAATCATCATTTAAATTGGCGGAATTCAATTGTATAATCTGGCCCGTATGGCTATGAATCTAGTGTGTGAATTTCATTGGAAAATATGACCGTTAATGACTAAAACGACTACCCCCAAGTTTACCTGTAAAACTGGAAATTCCCCATACCTGAAAACCGTTAAAATCACCATAAATTATATATATACTGGAATGATGCGTTCGAGGGCTTAAATCTAAGCCGACTCGACGAACTATAACCCTATGCAAGTTTCTAATTGTTTCTGTACCTAAACTGTGACAATATTTGGATCGGAGTGCGACTCTGGACTGCAGTCCAGAGCGACTCTGTTTACTGTGTGCTGTCCCGTGATGAGCACCACACTGTTTCCTTAACTCGTAGGTTGCGGAACTCCACTGTTTATAAAAGGTGAAACTGATAGCTAGGTAACACAAGTGGTTTCATTCTGTTTCGTCATCGTTTGCTATTTAATCTGTAATTTAAAAGATCGGGACGCATAACAGTCCCAACAGAATCAGAATTGACATACTAGTATTAAACAGTGTATATCTCCTGACGTACAGACGCGATTGAGAATCCGTCTATTGCGTTGAAAACCTTACTGAAAACCCTAAATTTCATTCAACAGTAGCGTCGCTAAAATCTGATCCCAATTGGAATTAAAATGCGTTGCGAAACGGACTTCTGATTCTGAAACCGGATTTCCAGCCGCGAATGCTTAAAATGAAATGGCTATAACTAATGATCCGGGAACCCGATTGGCATGAAACCAAATTCGCTGGATAGATAACTGAACATACTATTTATTCTCCGTTCATTGTTTCACTAAACTGTAACCGTATGATTTATGATATATTATTCAAGTGGTAGATTACTAATTCATGACATCCTAAACATGCTTTATATACTGTTTACGCATCATGTCATACACGTCACAGCATTGATAACCTAGTGATAACGTGCATTTACCCAGTGTTAGGTATTAGTGATGATTGTGGCAAGTACGTTAGTGTTCGTGTATCAGTGAATAAGTGAAAGTGATACGTACTTGTACACAATCAGTGAACCTTATTATTCTATTGCATTGTCGACGTCTGTGGGACGCGTGTACGTGTGACTATAAGTGGTATGGGACACTTATGGAAGCTCATGCACGGGTGTCACAGATAAGGCACCAGACACTGCCATTTATCTTAGGTATTAGTCGGGACATGCTTGATGGAGGTCCTGCCTCCAGTTCTCGTGCAGACTTGTCACCGACCGATTGGTATTTAGGGTTATGGTTAGTGTTTGATGTAGACCACGAGGTGTGGGGTAGTTTGAGTGTGAGTTCAACAGAATCTCGGGAGTCCCATGCCGGCTTATATATTTAGGGAGATATATGGAGATTTACAGGGTACATGATTATTACCGTGATATACATGTTGGGCCCATGGTCCCTTGCCCTTGGGTTCTACCCTTGGGTGGAGGACACTCGCGAGTGGTTGACTCTCACACTTGGACTGACGTTAGGCTTAGTGACCTGTACAGTGAGACTTAGAGACTGATAGGGATACTGGCATTGATATATCTTACTTACTGTGTTGACATACGTGGCATATCATTCCACTGCTTTTACTGTTCCGCTGCATTGATTACTGCATGTTCATACCCATACTGCCATTGATCTACTGTTATATATAACTATTATCACTGCTAGAATTGTCACATGGTTTTATATATTATATTGCTATTGTGCCGCTCTGACGACCTGAGTATGCATGCTCAGTGTGAGGAGAAGATTTAGCCTGGACCTGGACTAGACGCACATCACGGACATCTTGTTTAGCTATCCAGAGTTATATCTTTTGTTTCTCATCAGATCAGTTCATTTTACTGTTTTGTTCCAGTTACTGCATTTCTCATTACCTGCGCATTATTTACTGTTTACCATGCAAAACTAGAAGCCGAAGTGTGACTACGGCAGGACACTTCCTTAACCGTAGGAGCATGGCTAGCCTTGTCAACCCCTTGTATTCCGTATTTTGGGAAGCGGGGCGTGACATGGTTTAGTTGGTATCAGAGCCCAGGTTGCTTCGATTGGGATTGCAGTTTTCCGTGTAGAGCTTGACAATCTATGACATCCCTCAGTCTAGATTGTAAACTTGATATCCTTGATCCTTATTCACATTGTGTATCCTGTTATCCATCCGTTAGGGTTTCGGGCGACTTGGCAGAGTGACGAGGTTGTAATTGTGAACTACCTCATAGTTACAATACTGTACCCGGTTCAAGTGACTTAGAGCCCTACAGTTGATTTCCACTTGTAATGAATCTTATCACATCTGATATTCTTGAATCCTTGCCCAATCCGTATTCTATTTTGATTCTTATAGCTTGTGCCTTATATCGTCCTCAAAATTATTGTTTCAAGATCACGTCGTCCAACGACTCTTTCTATATCTCTACTCCCCAGAATCAGACCGTTGAAATTCTGAGGGTACTGCAAGGTCTGAAGGGAGCCCAGGAGCGAACGAACAACTTATTAGCGGAAGGACTGAGAAGGCAGGTGAATCAGGCACCAGTGGGAGTCTCCAGTCGTAAAGGGATCCCCGTTAGACGAGGAAAAGAGAAGAAGATGAAGCGCCCATTTGTTCCCCGAGACAGAAGCAGAAGAAGACCCAATGTTGTGGGTACTGCAGGAGGCTAGGACATCTTCAGAGGGATTGTCGCCGTGCCCAGGGGAAATGCCTGATTTGCGGATCCAACGAACATCTTATCAACGGTTGCCCTAATAGGAAGGAGCTACAAGGAGGCAGTTCGCCCACACTCCCCACTCCTGCTAATTGATGGATATTTCGTAGATCGAGCTTCGAGGATAGTGCGGACCCAGCTTAGAATTCAACCCGTGTGACGAGATTGCAGTGGTCCAGAAATCAAAAAAGAGTTATTATGTTTTCTGCTTTCTATAATAATGTTGTTACCCCTTTTGTAAAAATTTCCTTTCGTTTGAAATCTCGTATCCGTCGAACTATTAGTTGAATGCAATAAAACTTCGAATCATGATGTATGTATCATTCACTTACTTTCCCCCTTATTTATACTAATCATTACAGCAGCATTTTTATTTTTGATTTTTCAGTCCTTGCCTACCGCATATTTTTCTTGTACTCTCTATACTGGGTTATTTACTCAGTGTGTCCCACTATCTAATCATGACTCTTTCTTTTCAGGCCATGGCCCACCCTGGAGCAGCGCCGCATCCAGATGAGGATGCGCAGTCATGTGTTTCCTTAGACCGCATGCTGGTGAGCTCGGACGACGAGATCAACGGCCCCCAGGTCATTTTCGGACACAGCGATTCCGAGGACGAAGGAGCCGCCGCCCCAGAGGTTGACATGATCGGCGATTCCGACGAGGAGGAAGGAGACCCTGAAGAGAACCCGATAGAGGAAGATCCCGAGGAAGACCCGATAGAAGAAAATCCAGCGGAGGAAAACCCCGTGGAAGAAAATCCAGAAGAAGAAAATCACATGGAATCAGACCTCGATGAAGAAGCTCTATCCGAGAAAGAAGGACCAGAAGATCAAGACCCTGCTGTGGAAGAACTCCCAATGGCGATCCCTGCGAGGCGATATGGGAATGGACGCCCCTATCTGAGCGCGCGAGCCTACCGCAACCTGCTGAATCTCCACAACCGCGACTGACGGGATTCCTTTTTGATGTTGTCTTTCTGGCCAAATAAAACTGTGTATAGTTTAGGGACACCTTTCATCTTTAAGAATGCTTTGTTTAGAATTTCCTGGAATGAAATAAATTGCTGAGTTCGCTAATCCTTCGATCTTCTTAATTCCCTTAATGCTTGATTATTTCTTTTATACAATTATTTTCCTACTGAGATCTGTTCACCCCTACTCCTTACATTGTTCTAACCCTCACTGAGATTAACTAGTACCACACCCGATCTTTTAGAGGTCCACCCTCCATCCTCCGTCCGTACCTCGCTTGAGATCCTTCTGAGAGGAGAAAATTTTAGGGAAATTTCCGAGTTCGCTAACCCTTCAAATTTTGATTCGTGTGATGTATCGACTGTTGTTTCCCCCATACTTTTCCTCTTGTATTCCTTTGTTGCTCATCCTTACTTCCTGTGCTGACATAATCACAGTCTCCTTGATCTTCAGCCTAAAGCCGCCACACACCGACCTTCTTAATGAGCCACACTTCTTTGTAATCACTACCCTAGCCAGCCCTAAATCTCTTTGTGTTTTCCTATTACCCTAAATATTTATATGGGCATTATTACTCGAAAATTTGGTTTTCATTATTTTATATTTATCGAAGAGTGTGTGATATCGACTATTCCCGTTTTACGCATTTCAAGTACTCCACTACTAGCTTTCACATTACTTTCAGTAGCGCAACCTTACACCGTGCATATTTTGTTCCATGTTTCTTATTTTCACTATATGAGTTTTCTAAGTTATTTTAAAACTATTTGATCGATACACTATCCTAAAATGTTTTAATCTACCGACAAATCTTTCACTACTTTATCATCGTTACTATATTTTCGGGTGTTGTGCCTATGTTTACTATTATAAATGATTGTGTCTTATACTTATTACTTCTACCTTGATATACTTATATGAGCACACATTTGGGTTTCGATTTTTATTGAACACGCCTTGATTATTTTTGTTTGTTATTGTTATCGATATTCTCGTGTACTTGTAGTTCGTCCTTATAGTTGTTCCTGTCGTATACTTATTTAAATCCACCCTTTTGTATGTTGTTCTTGCATATATACATCTTCAAAAAAAAAAAATTCATCCACCCGTTTTAAGTAAACCATTATGAGTTAGTTTGTGATATGGTAGCTTTCGCTTTTGATTTTACAACTTATCGTTTAGTTTTAAATTTCGAGGACGAAATTTTTATAAGGGTGGTATGATATAATACCCAGTCCTTTTGAATACCAATATCCGTATTTTTGTCACTCTCAAAATTTATTTATTTTATAATTATTATTTGTATTATTCTAAAAACCCAAATCCTAATCTAATCTCATATCTTTTAATTTTCCCTAACCCAAACCCTCATTCCCTTCCTCTTTTATTATCCCCTTTCTTGTTCATTTTTAGCCCAGTCGTTACTTTTCCCAAGCCTAAAGCCGGCCCACTCCTCTAATCCTTTTCTCATTCACTTAAAATTCCAAGCCTGGGCCCTTTCTTTTCCCTACTATCTTATCCCTTGGCCCGAGCCCATTTTCCTTCCCCAGCCCATTAAAATAACAATTATCCCACCTCTTTTCTTTTAAATCCCTTCAAATCCAAACACAAATCTCCTCTATAAATTCCTATTAAACCACCAAGTTAATACCTCTTTAATCCCAATTAATTTCCCCCATTAATCCCTTTTAAAATCCTATTAATCACCACTTAATTCTCATTCATTCTATTCCCTCTCTCTCATCTCACCCATGTTCTTTCTCTCTAATTCCCTCTCTCTCTCTCAATTTCTCTAATTCTCTCTCTCTTTCTAATTCTCCCCCCTCTCTCTAATTCTCTCTTCCTCTCTCTCTAAATTTCTCTCCCTTTATCAGCGTCTCACCCTCCCTCACATCAAATCAAGGAACAGCGTGAAGCAGTGAAGAAAAGAAGGGCACGAAGAGCAGCTAGATCGAGTGAAATTGTCGGATTCCAAAGGACTGAGCCGGTGCTGCGTTCGTGGCGCGATCGTGCTGATACCACTGCAGTATTATTGTCGACACATTTTCAGGCAAGTTCTCTACTTGCTACATGCTACTTTATGATAATTACAAATTACAATCGTGTATACCCCATGTTTTACTTTTCTGTTAAATATTATGTCGTAACTGTTCGATGCATGTTCTCAATGGAAATCATCATTTAAATTGGCGGAATTCAATTGTATAATCTGGCCCGTATGGCTATGAATCTAGTGTGTGAATTTCATTGGAAAATATGACCGTTAATGACTAAAACGACTACCCCCAAGTTTACCTGTAAAACTGGAAATTCCCCATACCTGAAAACCGTTAAAATCACCATAAATTATATACATACTGGAATGATGCGTTCGAGGGCTTAAATCTAAGCCGACTCGACGAACTATAACCCTATGCAAGTTTCTAATTGTTTCTATACCTAAACTGTGACAATATTTGGATCGGAGTGCGACTCTGGACTGCAGTCCAGAGCGACTCTGTTTACTGTGTGCTGTCCCGTGATGAGCACCACACTGTTTCCTTAACTCGTAGGTTGCGGAACTCCACTGTTTATAAAAGGTGAAACTGATAGATAGGTAACACAAGTGGTTTCATTCTGTTTCGTCATCGTTTGCTATTTAATCTGTAATTTAAAAGATCGGGACGCATAACAGTCCCAACAGAATCAGAATTGACATACTAGTATTAAACAGTGTATATCTCCTGACGTACAGACGCGATTGAGAATCCGTCTATTGCGTTGAAAACCTTACTGAAAACACTAAATTTCATTCAACAGTAGCGTCGCTAAAATCTGATCCCAATTGGAATTAAAATGCGTTGCGAAACGGACTTCTGATTCTGAAACCGGATTTCCAGCCGCGAATGCTTAAAATGAAATGGCTATAACTAATGATCCGGGAACCCGATTGGCATGAAACCAAATTCGCTGGATAGATAACTGAACATACTATTTATTCTCCGTTCATCGTTTCACTAAACTGTAACCGTATGATTTATGATATATTATTCAAGTGGTAGATTACTAATTCATGACATCCTAAACATGCTTTATATACTGTTTACGCATCATGTCATACACATGTCACTGCATTGATAACCTAGTGATAACGTGCATTTACCCAGTGTTAGGTATTAGTGATGATTGTGGCAAGTACGTTAGTGTTCGTGTATCAGTGAATAAGTGAAAGTGATACGTACTTGTACACAATCAGTGAACCTTATTATTCTATTGCATTGTCGACGTCTGTGGGACGCGTGTACGTGTGACTATAAGTGGTATGGGACACTTATGGAAGCTCGTGCACGGGTGTCACAGATAAGGCACCAGACACTGCCATTTATCTTAGGTATTAGTCGGGACATGCTTGATGGAGGTCCTGCCTCCAGTTCTCGTGCAGACTTGTCACCGACCGATTGGTATTTAGGGTTATGGTTAGTGTTTGATGTAGACCACGGGGTGTGGGGTAGTTTGAGTGTGAGTTCAACAGAATCTCGGGAGTCCCATGCCGGCTTATATATTTAGGGAGATATATGGAGATTTACAGGGTACATGATTATTACCGTGATATACATGTTGGGCCCGTGGTCCCTTGCCCTTGGGTGGAGGACACTCGCGAGTGGTTGACTCTCACACTTGGACTGACGTTAGGCTTAGTGACCTGTACAGTGAAACTTAGAGACTGATAGGGATACTGGCATTGATATATCTTACTTACTGTGTTGACATACGTGGCATATCATTCCACTGCTTTTACTGTTCCGCTGCATTGATTACTGCATGTTCATACCCATACTGCCATTGATCTACTGTTATATATAACTATTATCACTGCTAGAATTGTCACATGGTTTTATATATTATATTGCTATTGTGCCGCTCTGACGACCTGAGTATGCATGCTCAGTGTGAGGAGAAGATTTAGCCTGGACCTGGACTAGACGCACATCACGGACATCTTGTTTAGCTATCCAGAGTTATATCTTTTGTTTCTCATCAGGTCAGTTCATTTTACTGTTTTGTTCCAGTTACTGCATTTCTCATTACCTGCGCATTATTTACGCTTTACCATGCAAAACTAGAAGCCGAAGTGTGACTACGGCAGGACACTTCCTTAACCGTAGGAGCATGGCTGACCTTGTCAACCCCTTGTATTCCGTATTTTGGGAAGCGGGGCGTGACACCATTGTTCCACAACGGGCGTGGCACGTGTGCTTCAGTGTTAGCAACGCTGATGCCTACCCTAACCCCAAAACTCCAAACTCCAATCCAATAGACCTCTAAGTCTTCAAACTGGGAACAGATGACCTCTAAGTCGTTAAACTGGGAACAGATGACCCCTAAGTCGTTAAACTAGGAACGAGGGAAATTCCCTCGCGGTAAATAATGATTCTCTCCTGGTACCATATTCCAGTGTAGCGATGCTGATGCCAAACCAAAACCAAAATCCCCAAATCCTGTCATGACAAATGATGATTCGCTCCTGGTACCATATTCCAGCATAGCGATGCTGATGTCAACCCAAATCACATCAAGTCAGCAAAACAACCAATGACCTCCCTGGCAGAATCAAATTCCACTTCGGAAACAAGTCAACTTCATCCCTGACGCCGCAAGAAGCGGGGCAAGTCAAATCCAGAACCGACCGTCCACGTCGCTAAAATGGCAGCACCGACCGTCCATGTCACTAAACTGGCAGCATCGACCGTCCAAGTCGCAAAAAGGGCAGAACCGACCGTCCAAGTCGCAAAAAGGGCAGAACTGACCGTCCACGTTGCTAAAATGGCAGCACCGACCGTCCACGTCGCTAAAATGGCAGCACCGACCGTCCACGTCGCTAAAATGGCAGCACCGACCGTCCACATCGCTAAACTGGCAGCATCGACCGTCTAAGTCGCAAAAAGGGCAGAACCGACCGTCCAAGTTGCAAAAAGGGCAGAACCGACCGTCCACGTCGCTAAAATGGCAGAACCGACTGTCCACATTGCTAAAATGGCAGCATCGACCATCCAAGTCGCAAAAAGGGCAGCACCGACCGTCCACGTCGCTAAAATGGCAGCATCGACCGTCCAAGTCGGAAAAAGGGCAGAACCGACCGTCCAAGTCGCAAAAAGGGCAGAACCGACCGTCCACGTCGCTAAAATGGTAGAACCAACTGTCCACGTCGCTAAAATGGCAGCATCGATCGTCCGAGTCGCAAAAAGGGCAGCACCGACCGTCCACGTCGCTAAAATGGCAGAACCGACCGTCCACGTCGCTAAAATGGCAGCACCGACCGTCCAAGTCGCAAAAAGGGCAGCACCGACCGTCCACGTCGCTAAAAGGGCAGCATCGACCGTCCAAGTCGCAAAAATGGATGAATCGACCGTCCACGTCACTAAAATGGCAGCATCGACCGTCCACGTCGCTAAAATGGCAGCACCGACCGTCCAAGTCGCAAAAAGGGTAGTATCGAACGTCCATGTCGTAAAAAGGGCAGTGCCAGCTTCCCGAAAGCGGGAACCAAATCAAGTCGCCTCCACGTGAAAGAAGATCGATCAATTTCATGCACATGACCCACATGTGTGGCGTGCATTTATTGATGGGGGCAATTTGTTGGGGTAAAAATTTACACCCCGGTTGACCAAGTCAAAATCAAAGTCAACCCCAAGCCAAGTGGGCCCAAGCCCAGATCCAGTGGGCCCATGTCCGGGTCGAGCCCGAACATGAAGCGGCCGGCCTCCCCCATACCAAGATAAAAATTTTGTAATAAATAATTTTGTTGTATTTCTTTTATTTTATTTTATGGATAAATGTAAGAAAAATAGGCATAAAGCCAAATTTTTGTAAAGCCCATGGTTTATGTGCAAAAAGAAATGGCACATGAGCCATGAGATAGTCAAAATGCCATTTTGTGAAGCCCAAGGGGCTATGTGTAAAGTGTATAGCCTATAAAGGCAAGGATAATGAAAATATCACAATAACTTTTTCTATCTCCAAAAAAAATTTAGATCTGAGAACTTTTCTCCTTCTTCAAGGTTCCAAAACCTTCTTCTTTCTTTTGAATTAAATCAAGAGTTTTACTCTTCATTCTATAAAACTAAATAGTTTTTCACCACAAAACCCATAAAGGGGAACTCAGATCTTTCATTAGATCTCAAAAAGAAGAGATTTTTAAAATCTCATATCTCTTGATCTTTAAGATCCAGCAACCAGAGGAGAAAGAAGAAGAACCCCTTTCATCAACCCCAAAACATCTTAGGAGTTTAACTCCACCCTAATTTCTCTTTCGAGAATTTCTGGGACTAAAAGCCTCTTTTTCTCGCCGGCGTCCAAGCGCCAAGCGCCCATGTGCCGACACGTGGCACGCTAGCGCTCGAGCGCAAAGCGCCCTCGTGCCGACACGTGGCGCGCTGGCGCTTGAGCGTCTGGCGCTCCAGCGCCCTGTGCTCAAGCGCAAAGCGCCCACGTGCCGACACGTGGGGCGCTTGCGCTCCAGCGCCCACGTGCCGACACGTGGCCCGCTTGCGCTCCAGCGCCCAGCGCTCAAGCGCAAAGCGCCCACGTGCCGACACGTGGCGCGCTTGCGCTCCAGCGCCCTGCGCTCAAGCGCAAAGCGCCTACGTGCCGACACGTGGCGCGCTTGCGCTCCAGCGCCCTGCGCTCAAGCGTAAAGCGCCCACGTGCCGACACGTGGCGCGCTTGCGCCTAAGCGCATAGCACCTAAGCGCACAGCGCTCAAGGCGCTGACCCCACGCGTCCTTTGGGCGCTTTTTCCCTCTTTTTTTTTTTATATATATACATGTATATATATGTACAGATACACACACACTCCACAACATTGTCCCCCCCAAAAAAATTTGGGCTGGGGCGCTGCCTTGCACCCCGCAAGGGGGCTGCTAGCCCCTTTGACCCCCAGCCCGCTATTCGGGTAGCGGGACCCCCGTAAAAACTCTGCGTGGCTCCCGATATATCCAAACCCCCCTCCAAAACAAAACACACGTACACTGCACATTGGGTTCGCATGACCAGTTTAACCCGTTAATCGGAGGTTCCCTCGCCCCAAAGGCGAGGGGTAATTAACGGCAGCTTAGTCCGCGGCTGCCGGAGATTCGGATCCCCAAAATCAATAAACCCCGGCCTACCCTAGGCAGGGGGAATCTGTAGTACGCCTGACAAGTGCGCGCGTATTCCCATCTCAATGGGGTGACGAAAAACACCCTACATGGATAAGTGTGGGTATTTCAGAGGTGAATTGACAATTCATGGGTTATGACATTAAGCATATCAGATTTCAGGTAGTATGAGAGTGCAATATATTTTTGTGTACAGAGAAAATTAAACACCGTTTTAAAATATAGGTTAACATTATCATTATTGAGGGTAAAAGGAATAGGTATGCACAAATATTATAACAACATTTTAATAGGGGGTTGGAACTAGGTTATTGAGAAAGAAGATGGTGACAGGGAAAGGGGAGAGAGGCGGATCCTACCTTGTGTTTGAGTCGGATGCCGAAAAGTTGAAAACGTAGGCGTGTACAAAATCCCCAATAGCTCCGTGCTCAGATTTTTCCTCGGCGATTGAGTGGAGTCGTAGCGTCGGCGTCGTCAATACGAAGGCACCGGTATTTTTTTATAGAATTTTTGGAGTTCTGAGGTGTGAGAAATCAGTGTTTGAAGTGCTTATTTATAGCGTTTTTTCACCAACCATAAAATCCAAAATTTCCGTTAAAATCCCATCAAAATCCGCGCCCCCAATCATTTTCGAATCATCTGTTGATGATTCCACCCACCGCCTTTGTTTCGTGGCCGTTGGATCTTGATCCAACGGCCGAGATCGCGCCGCCGAGCCCCCACCGCCTGCCACGTGTCGCCACGCGTTACGCGTGCGCCTACGAGTGGAGACCACGCGTTTTCGTGTGGTCCCCACTACATGGGCGCCGCCGCGAGGGTCTGGGCCGTTGGATCTTGTGATCCAACGGTCCAGGTTAAAGGGGTTTTAAATATATATATTTTTTATATAAATAAAATAATATTCTGTTTATTTTTTTAAAAATCGAATTTGATTTAAAAAATTGTTAAAAATAGTTTTAAAATACGGGAAAATTATGGAAAAAAATTCAGAAAATATATTTTATTGTTATCTTTAGTATAAAAATAATTTTGGCTAAAACTAAGTAATATAACCATTCCTATGGTTTTAGTTAGTTATTAAAGTTATATAATATCTAGTTTATCCTTTAAAATATTTTTAATTACGAATTAATTACTTTTATTGATAATAAAAATATGTAGATTATTTTAAGGCGTCATAAAATCTTACTAAAACATTTTAAGCCTATAAAAACAATCAATAGATTTTAGAAATTTCCTTTAATCATATTTAATGCTTTGAAAATTATTAACATTACTTTAAAAATTATTTTTCTATAAAAGAAACACGTAAATAATTATTTGATAGTAGAAATTTAAATAAAATATATTTTATTAGGTATTAGAAAACATGGTCGTTACAATCTACTCTCCTTAAAATAATTTCATCATCGAAATTTCAGAAGGTAGGTCAAGGGAAGAAAGAAATCACTAAGAAAGGATTATCGCGGTTAAATATTTTGGGTCTCGCTCTCTCGTCCCGTTTTCTCGCTTCCGTGTATGTCTGCCTAATAGTTCTTCCTTCATACAGCTCTAGCTAGTTAGATTGTCTTGTCGCTCAAGGTTTCATCTTTCTAGTATTCCGACCGGTTGCTGCTCGTAGGTTATGCCAACCTTTCCAACTCGTTCGAGAATATCGAAGGGACCTATGAACCGTAGGCTGAGTTTTCCGTGTTTCCCAAAACGTATCACTCCCCGGTTAGGAGAAAACTTCAGAAACTCGTGTTCTCCTGGTTGGAACTTTAGTGGCCTTCTCTTCGTATCTGCCCAAATCTTCTGCCGATCTTGTGCTATGCGTAATTGTTCTCTGATGGTTCTTATCACCTCCACTGTCTCGACAATCATCTCGGGGCTTAGAAGTTCTCGATCCCCAACATCGTCCCAACTTAACGGTGACCTACACTTTCATCCATACAAAGCGGCGAAAGGCGCCATGCCGATACTATACTGGTAGCTATTGTTGTAAGCAAACTCTACCAAGTGCAGGTGATCTTCCCAAGATCCTTTAAAATCCAACATACAGGACCGGAGAATGTCTTCGAGAATTTGAATAGCCCTTTCTGATTGGCCATCGGTCTGAGGATGGTAGGCGGTACTGAAACTCAGATTCGTACCCAGACTCTCTTCGCCAAAACTGAGATCTGAAACGTGTATCTCGGTCGGACACGATGCAAATCGATACGCCGTGCAATCTGACAATCTCCTCTATATACCTTTTTGCAAGGCTTTCGGTTGATTGACCTACTCTAAAAGGAATGAAATGCGCCGACTTGGTGAGTAGGTCCACAATCACCCATACAGCATCGTTTCCCTTAGAGCTGCGAGGGAGTGCGGTCACAAAATCCATAGTAATGTTTTGCCATTTCCATTCGGGTATTGGTAACGGCTGTAATAGACCTGCCGTCCTATGGTGTTCGGCTTTTACTTGTTGGAAAACAAGAAATTTGGATACACTCTTGGCTATCTCCCGCATCATCCCATGCCACCAATAGTTTTGCCCGAGGTCCTTGTACATCTTTGTTCCTCCCAGATGAACAGAGTATGGAGAACTATGTGCCTCTTTTAATAATTCCTCTCTCATCTCCCCCTTAGGTACACAGACTCTGCATCCATATCTCCAAGATCCATCTTCGTGGATGATGAAGTCCGTCCGCAAATTTGCATCCACTTGTTCTCTGATTCTTCGCAACCTCGGGTCCTCCATTTGAGCTGTCTTGATCCGTTTGACTAATGTTGAGTGAATTTGCAAATTCATGAAGGATGTAAGCATTCCGGGCATTATCAACTCGGTCTTTAGTTCATTAAGATCTTGGCGATTCCTCCAATGAGTAGTCAGATTCGAAATCATTGGTTGGCGACTCAGAGCGTCCGGGACTACATTCACCTTTCCCGGATGATATTGTAAATTTACGTCGAAATCTGCCATTAATTCTAGTCATTTCCTCTGTCTCATAATGAGTTCCTTCTGGTTGAAGATATACTTCAAGTTCTTGTGATCGGTGTAAATATCTACCCTCTCACCCAATAAATAGTGCCTCCAAATTGTGAGTGTGAAAACAACTGCGGCAGGTTCTAAATCATGCGTTGGGTAGTTTCGCTCATGCACCTTTATTTGTCTTGATGCATAGGCGACTATATCACCGCGCTGATACATCACATCACCAAGTCCCCTCTCCGAAAAATCGTTGTGGATGTTTAAAACTCCTGGGTTTGCTAAGAATTGCAAGAATGGTTGTGATAGTTACGATCTACCCTCCTTAGAATAATTTCATATTTGAAATTTTCAAAGGAGTGGCCACTACTTGGCACGGAAATCAGTAACGCTGTCAGGAATCCTCTTTTTTGCATGTGTCGCTCCCGCGAGTTGGTGTATTACTTGATGCATGGAAAGTCTCTCTGTTGTCTTTCCACGTGGCATCAGCCTTTTCGGCTGTCATGGTGAAGGTCTGGCGTTTTGGTCCATTCGTCCACGCTTGCTGAAAACACGCTCCTATGATGACAAGGGTGGTCCCTTTGGTGATGCCCCTTGACCGGTTGGTATAGTAGCGGAAAGTGGCCGGTTTTCCTGTGTTGGTTCCCCATAATTAGCGGGCTTGTTGACGGGGTCTGATTGTCTCCTTCTCTGAGGACAGTCCCTAATAGCATGATCCGGAGACCCACAGACTATGCAAGGTTTGTTCAAAATGCGACAGTCTCTCTTGTAGTGTCCAGTCCTACCACAATGGTTGCATGTGACTGCTGGTTTCCTGAAAGTAGCTGGTCCTGCTGGTCTTTTAGGTTGTTGCCTCCCGTGAAATCTGGAAGACGATCCCCCAAGAACTTGATTGGCTGGTCGCTCAATGACTGTCAATCGATCATCCTTCCTTATGTGTATCTGAAGGTTTTCAAAGTTTTGTGCCGCCTCTAAGATTTCATCATAAGTTGAAAGAGTAGCAGAAGACATGGAGGACTGCGTCTTCAGGTCCAATCCTTGCCTGAATCTCTTAGCAATAAGTTCTGGGGTTGCCACCAGATGATGCGCGAACCGACTTAACCTTGCGAACTCCAAAGCATACTCGTCCACCGACTTATCCCACATGCTCCCTCGTTGGAAATGTATAAACTCTCTTTCCATCCTTAAGTGTGCCACGACTGGAAAACACTTGGTATCAAAACGCTGTTTGAACGTTTCCCAGTCGATGGGCTCCTTCAATCTACTTTCCTCTGCCTCCCACCATATCCTGACATTATCCATAAGTTGTAGCTTAGCGATGTTCACCCATGCATCCTTCAGAATTTGGGCGGCACCGAAATCGCTAACTGTTCCCTTGAGCCACTCCTCAGCTTCAAAGGGAGTTTCCTTCCCCGAAAAAGTCTTAGAGTGATCTAAACTGCTTCACTCCCGCCGAACCTTGAGGAACTGGGGTTAGTGCCTCACTTAAAATCTCTGCTTGTTGCTGCCTAGTTTCTCGTAGCTCCTGATGAAGGGCAACTGTCTGCTGCTGCTGTTGCTCCAGTAGTCCTTACATACTTTGTAGCATAGCTGCTTGTTGAGCAGTGGCTTTATTGTATCCGTTTCCCCTTCGGTTGCGGTGATGGTGTCGTCCGGCCATTGATGATCCGAATCAGAATAAGTTAGGTTACAAACGGGCTGAGGGAAGAGACAAGATAATAACTTGCATAGAAGAACAACAATTAATGCAAGGGAGAGACTAATAAGAAGAGCAAGAGACACAAGAGAGATTTTTGGCTCGAAACTAAGATTTTATTATCCAACTTCAATAAGGAGAGTACAACCGAAAAGTAAGGACATGCATCGTTTCATTCGGCCAAAGAAAAGGAAAAGACTTATTAATCTCGATTATCGAAGTTCAACAAGTGCTGATAGGTCCTCGCACTAAGAAAGGTACGGCCATTCCTACGGTGCCTTGTGGGGACAGCTGCCTGAGTTTCTTCGGTCTCGAGTTCCTCCTCACTCGAAACTTCGTCCTTCGACTCATCCTCGACAGGAGCCTCGCCCTCCGTTTCCCTCTCTATAGGGTCTTGTTCCTTTGCAGGAACATCCTCATCCGGATCATATTCCATAGTATTCTCTTCCGCCGCAGGAGCTTCTTTTTCTGGCCCCTCCTCTATATGCTCCTCTTCCATAGGATCTTCTTCATCTTTGGAGTCGTTGGCCATCATAGACTCCGGAGTTGCAGCATCGACTTCTTCGTCTTCCGAGTCGCTGTCGGAAATGACCGCCTGAGAGTCTACGACTTCTTCTTCTGAATCTCCAGATGTAGCTTCAAAAGTAATATCGGACATGTCATCCTCGTTGGAAAGATTTTCCATGACCAGAAGGGAAGGTCATGGACAGGGTACAAAATGTCAAGGAAGAGACAAGGGACATAGGAAAACTATGAAATTGGTATAGATGGGTGAGATTCACAAATATAATAAGTCAGTTAATGGTTTCATTTTAGTACACAAGAGGACCTGCATGGGCCACCACAAAAACCTGTCACGCCACGCTTCCCAAAAGAAGGTGAAGGATGACGTGGCAAAGTTCGCAACCTAACTGTATTGAAGGTGGTCTATTCAATACAGTTACATTAAGTGTATGAATATATAACATACAGGATGTGTACCAAAAAAAAAATAATAAAAGCGAAAGGCATTTATTTCCATTAACCAAACTTTATTACATCCCAAAAGAAAGAGTAAAATAAACTAAGTAGTTTAATTACATCAAAAGAGAAACAAAAGCCCTAAACATGTGGGCAACAACAAAAATTAAATCTAGCTAATCTTCTATCGTCCAGTCTGCATAATCTTCATAAGCTGGCTTCACACCTTGATCCTCGATAATACTCATTCTTATCTGACGGACATTCCAAAGATAGAGGAAGAGAAGGAAGGTCCGTCAGCAAGTTATACTCGGGTAGGATTGCCTCATAAGAAAGTAAAGGTATAGAAACGAACAGGTGTATATAATGAATATGATGTACACGTGTATAAAAGGTATGAGGTTATATACAAATGAGATATGTGAATATGAGTAGGTTGTGTGAGGTATATGTTTGGTAAAGATTCAAGTCAAGTCAAACGGATATTCAGTCTAAGAGTTAGATCAGGTTAAACAAGGTGTGTATGGGTGGAATTAACGGGTGATCATACTCGTATCCTTGAGGTATCCCATGACTAGCTGGAAGCAGTATGAGCTGGTGCTCGTTCCTGAGATGGCAATCAATTTAGTAGCGTGAACATCCCCGAAAGGTGTCCCATGACTACGATGGAGCTTTGTCTAGCGTGAATATCACTCAAGTGCACAGGTATTACCACCCTTCAGTTCCATAATAAGCAACAAGTCTAAACTGGTAAAATATCCACATCCAAGATACTGAATAACTCGTGTCTCAAAAAGAAAGGTAGATAAGATAACAGGTAGGTATAGCATATGCTGTGAGTTTGGTGTTGAGTATTAATAGGTATTGTAAACGTTTTAGTTTGTTAAACAAGGGTCCGGATACTCTCGATTATTCCGTTGTGGCCACGGAACAACAACTGGGGAAGTGAAATGTACCGTTTCACTTTCCGGGATCATGATCGAGTAGTAGGGGAATCCGAGTTCCGATATCTCCTTGCCTAATCAAACTACCCATCCCCGTGGTTCAGTATAAAGGTTTTGACGAATTAGAGTTAGTGCGTATACCTCTAGGCATGGAATTTCCACATTGTATAGTCGCCCATATATTGGACTGGTCACTCAGAATATCGGGATCTTCATATTTGTGTAGTCGCCCATATATTGGACTGGTCACCCGGAATATCGGGATCTTCATATTTGTATAGTCGCCCATATATTGGACTGGTCACCCTGCCTGCAGGGATCTTCATAATAAGTATTCCATAACTAGGTCCGTGCATTCTAACCCTAACCGTATCATGTTTTGTATATGTCATGTTGTCAAAAACTGGAAATTTAAAAAGTATTGATCTCGTTTAATATGGCCTTCCACAACCACTCGTTTTATTTTCTAAAGTTCGTAAAGTACTTCGTGTCATCTTAGTGAATGCTTAGTAAAAAGAATAATAGTTTTTAATTATCTTTTATTACTTCTAAGAAAAACCATGAGATTTGGGATATTTACCATTTTGGAAAAAACATAATGTTTTACGGAAAAATATCCTTTCGATAAAAGATTGTGGTGTATATTTGAAAATCTTTTGCAAGAGATTTTTATAAGGACAAGTTGCATGAGGTTTTTATTTGAAAAACTAGACTGCTCCTAACCGTTCCAAAGGGCAAGTTGTGAGATCCTCAAATCGCATCTTCACCGCCAATTGTGACCAGATAAGCACAAGTGAAGAAAGGAGGGATCCGCTCACGAATCACCGTGAGACGGACCTTTTAAAATTACCTTTCTCACTTGTCTAGCCTAGGCACCACAAATTCTGGTTTAGATAAACGACCGATGCCTACAACCTTTCCTTTGTCCTAAATTGGTGTTATTTTAAAATTACCTTTTAATAAGGTACTAATTATTCCTTTTGAAAAGATATCGTTATACGGATTATGGTCCTTGTTAAAAATGGTCCTTTAATAAAGGTCGAGGTACTTAAATGAAATTAATAATTTTATGAAATTATAGTGTTTTAGATTCGGGGTAACGTTTTAGAAAATACGTTCGTTTTTGGAAAAACCATAAGCCGTTATTTAAATTTAGTATTTTCTTCTTTAAAAAGGTTGAAGGGGGTTTAACAATATTATAGTAGTTGATGAAAAAGTGTAAGTAAAATATATGTATGTCGTATCTAAAATATTTATTTCACATATCTTATCTCTTATGGATATTTTAAACAAATATAATATTTTAATTAAACGAGGGTATTTTGTGGAAGTAACCTATTTCGAGATCATTTTGATAGTATGGGTAAGTGTGGGTATGTCAGAGGTGAATTGACAATTCATGGGTTATGACATTAAGCATATCAGATTCCAGGTAGTATGAGAGTGCAATATATTTTTGAGTACAGAGGAAATTAAACACCGTTTTAAAATATGGGTTAACATTATCATTATTGAGGGTACAAGGAATAGGTATGCACAAATATTATAACAATATTTTAAATAGGGGGTTGGAATTAGGTTATTGAGAAAGAAGAAGGTGACAGGGAAAGGGGAGAGAGGCGGATACTATCTTGTGTTTGAGTCGGATGCCGAAGGGTTGAAAACGTAGGCGTGTACAAAATCCTCAATAGCTCCACGCTCAGATTTTTCCTCGGCGATTGCGTGGAGCCGTAGCGTCGGCGTCATCGATACGAAGGCACCGGTATTTTTTTCAGAATTTTTGGAGTTCTGAGGTGTGAGAAATCAGTGTTTGAAGTGCCTATTTATAGCGTTTTTTCACCAACCATAAAATCCAAAATTTCCGTTAAAATCCCATCAAAATCCGCGCTCCCAATCATTTTCGAATCATCTGTTGATGATTGCGCCCGCCGTGTCTATTTCGTGGCCATTGGATCTTGATCCAACGGCCGAGATCACGCCGCCGAGCGCCCGCCGCCTGCCACGTGTCGCCACGCGTTACGCGTGCGCCTGCGAGTGGAGACCACGCATTTTCGCGTGGTCCCCACCACGTGGGTGCCGCCGTGAGGGTTTGGGCCGTTGGATCTTATGATCCAATGGTCCAGGTTAAAGGGGTTTTAAATATATATATTTTTTATATAAATAAAATAATATTCTGTTTATTATTTTAAAAATCAAATTTGGTTTAAAAAAATTGTTATAGATAGTTAAAAAATACGGGAAAATTATGGGAAAAAATTCAAAAAATATATTATATTGTTATCTTTAGTATAAAAATAATTTTGCCTAAAACTAAGTAATATAACTATTCCTATGGTTTTAGTTAGTTATTAAAGTTTTATAATATCTAGTTTATCCTTTAAAATATTTTTAATTACGAATTAATTACTTTTATTGATAATAAAAATATGTAGATTATTTGAAGGCGTCATAAAATCTTACTAAAACATTTTAAGCCTATAAAAACAATAAATAGATTTTAGAAATTTCCTTTAATCATATTTAATGCTTTGAAAATTATTAACATTACTTTAAAAATTATTCTTCTATAAAAGAAACACGTAAATAATTATTTGATAGTAGAAATTTAAATAAAATATATTTTATTAGATATTAGAAAACATGGTTGTTACAGAGACCCATGAGATGAACATTGAGAATACCAAAATCTTTGTCAGGAGTAATGATATTTGCATCAATATTTGGATCTATACCAACATCTTCAAGAATATTAGTGATCACTTTATCATAATAAAAAATGGATTTGGAAGGAGCGAAAGTTCACATTTGTTGAATTATGAAAGCGAGTAAATTGACCGTAATGTTCGCTAACATAGAAAATATGAGTAATTTGTGTGTAGGGTGTAACCTGTCACGACTTCCTGATTTAAGGTAAACAGTGTGACCAAGTAGAAATGTAAGAACTCAAACCCTAGACAAAAAATATTTAGTATGTAAATCATGAAACATGTGAGGATTTTCTCTCCATGCATCAACCTAGATATTTGTTCATAAGAAATATCGGGAGGAAGTCGAAAAGATTTTAGTGTTTCCTTAAAACTATCAACCCTTTCATTAAGAACTTGCAATGTCCGTGCAAGGGAAGTGGGTGATATGGCGATAGTTGTTCATTGGAGACGAGTGGGAATGAAATTAGGTTGATTATGACTGCTTTGTATGTTGGAGTAAAAAAGATAGACAAAATTTGCATGAATTGAACAATCAAGAGTTAGAAATAGAATCCAACCTTGAAGATTAAAATGTAGGTTGAATTGAAAGTGAGTGATTTTATGTAGACGAACCTGTGAATCGGTCTTGATCTTTTTGGTGGCAAGACGATTGTAGAGATCGAAGGTGTCATGGGAGATGAATCAAAACTCTACGTCTTCAACGACAACATCTTCTGGAATATTGGTTGGCTCCGTCGATGCGGCGTAGGTTGCATCTTCACTTTCCTCTTCTTCAATAGGTTGTGGAGGATAAGGAAGAATGCGAGCACTTCGGTGTCTCTTTGAAGTGGATGATTCTCCTAACTCAACTGTTGTTGGTCTCACCATTTTTGAAAAAAAATTGATGAAAATTGGGGTACAAAGAGAAAAGGGGTGAAAATTTTGGAGAGAAAGATGAAGAGATAGGGTTTCTTATTAGTTGGATAGGTTTGAGAGAGTGAAAAGATACTTATATAGAGTGAATAGACGTCTAAAATTCAATGGGAGCATCCAAGAGACATGATTTTTCAATTCAGATTTTTAAAAATAATTCGTCTGCGATAAACGTCTATTTCCAAAAATAGACGTCTCCTTTTGTTAATAAACGCTTAGATAGACGTCTATTAAAACGTCTATTGCATATAAATGGCAGAAAACAGAGAATTTTTATTTGGTGTTTAGAATAGGTTTTAGTGATGTGTTTTTATGGTTTATGGTTTTAAACATATATATTAAAAATAATATATATATATATATATATATATATTATAATTTATAAAAATGAATATATTTAACACAAAAAAAACAAATATTCATTAAGTTTAAATAATGACAAACATGGAATTTTTAAAAAAAAACACACACTAAATAAAAACACATAAAACTAAAAATAATACAACACAAAAAAAACGAAAAAAACGAAAAATTACTCACTAACATACAAACACAAACACACACCAAAAATTTAGAAGCGAGGAAGATACTTCCAAATGTCGGTGACTTTTGTTTCCTTCTCCGTTATGAACCCCCTTTTTATGTGATCGAACGCTTGGATTATCGTTTCACCAGACTCGCGATGACCAATGAAAAGCATTTGCTCATCTAGACCCTGATGAATGTAATACGGATTTCGCTGGTCTCGAATCCCATAGGAGTGTGATAATAGCGTTGCGCATTAGGATTCGGTGCGGTTGAATTTTGTGGTGCTGATGAACTTTGTAGAGGAGGATTGACAGGAGGCACATTTTTTTCGTTTATGGTAGGATGGAATGAGTGTTTTTTGCTCGGATCCTCTTCCGACGTCGGTGGAGAAGGAGATTTTGGTAAAGAAAATGAAAGAATTCGATTTGATTTAGAGGTGCGTCGAATCTGTGAAATGGGATTTTCCTTTATTTTCTTTAGAGAACTCCGTCCTTATTCGAAAATGGGGGTATTTCTTGTGGAAATGGTCTTCTTTGCCATTGTTGCAATAATTAAAAAAATGTTTGTGAGAAGAAAGAAAAAGAGAGAGAATTCAGTGCAGTGGAATAAATTCGCTGTTGATTTCTCACTATTTATAGTGAAAAAACAGAGAGGGAGAACAAAAATGGTTATGTAAAACCGTTAATTCAAATTTAAAAGAAAATTTCAAAATCAGAAAACTGCAGTGCAGTTTGAAGAGAAATAGACGTCTATGAGTTGTCTGATAAACGTTTATGACTTGTCTAATAGATGTCTTTAATGAATTTTTTTTTAAATGTGAATTAAATTATTGTTAAAATTATATTTCTAATTCTAAGATATTTAGTTCACCTCTAATCTTTACAAAACAAGTTCTATCTATGAATTTTGTGAATATATCAGCCAATTGTGAATCGTAGAAAATGATATCGAACATCAATATGTTTAGTTCGACTATGTTGGTCAGCGTTTTTGGTCATTTGAACCGTTCTTGTGTTATCACAGAGCAATGGTATCTTAAAGACTAATTCCTTATAGTCTTCTAACGTATATTTGATCCAAAGACTTTATGCACAACATGCATCCACGGCAATGTACTCTGCTTCAGCAGTGGATAGTGCTACTAATACTTGTTTCTTAGACCGCCAAGATATGAGATAATTTCCTAAAGAATGACATGTACCACTAGTACTTTTACAATCAGTTTGACTTCCAGCATAGTCGGCATCTGAATAACTTGTTAAATTAAACACGTTATTTTTTGGATACCATAATTCTAGATTGATAGTGCCTTTGAGATATCGAAAGATTCTCATGACAGCTACCAAGTGTGACTCCCTAGGATCGGCTTGGAATCGCGCACAAAGATAGACGATATACATTATATCGAGTCTACTGGTAGTTAAATATAATAAACTTCCAATCATATCTTGGTAAAGTGGCATGTCTACCTCCTTTCCAGTTTCGTCTTTGATAAGTTTAATTGATATTGCCATGGGTGTCTCATAAATCTTTGCATCCTCTAAGCTAAACTTCTCGATAAGTTTCTTTGTATACTTACATTGATTTATGAATAGTCCTTCTGAACTTTTTTTGATTTGAAGTCTGAGCAAGAAGTTCAGTCCTCCCATCATAGTCATCTCAAATTCATTCTGCATAGACTTGAAGAATTCTTTGCAAAGCTACTCGTTAGTAGAACCAAATATAATATCGTCAACATATATTTGAACAACTTTGATATCCTTTCCATAAGATTTAGTGAACAATGTTTTATTTACCATCTCTTTTGTATACCCTATCTTGAGTAGAAATGCACTTAGTCTTTCATATCAAGCCCTAGGGGCTTGTTTATGACCGTACAATACCTTTTCCAATTGGTATACATAGTCAGGATGCTTATGATCTTCAAATCCTAGTGGTTGGGGATACGTTATTCTTAGGTTTAAATGATACTTTAATTTGTTTATCTCTTTAACAAGCATCACATAATCTATCTTTTATGAATTTGACATTTGGAATGCCTTTGACTAAGTTATTCCTTATAATTTTGGATAAACTATCTATTGAGGAATAACCTAATCTCTTATACCAAATAAGGGGATCTACTTCATTATTTATAATCAGACATTTTATATCTCGATTTTTAAAATCTTGAGTGTGTGTGTGTGTGTGTATCCTTTTTCTTGTTAAGACTACTTTGTTGTCATACAAGATATTACATATATCTTTTTCGAAAACTACGATATAACCTTTGTCACAAAATTGACTGACACTAAAAAGGTTATGTTTTAAATTCTCGACATATAAAACGTCTTTTATTATAGTTTTATTTGAAATACTGTTAAAACAAATATCACTTTTACCGATGATCTTGCCCTTATTGTTGTCTCCAAAAGTGACGTTGCCACTCTCTTCTCTTGATAGCGTCTCGAAATATTGAACGTTTCCGGTCATATGTCTCAAGCATCCGCAATCAAGTATCTGTAATACCCTAGTTCATTTATACCAGTTCTATTTCGAGTATTTCTTTATTTATGGTATTTCTCGACTTATTGTGTTTTGGGTGCGAATAGTGTATTTGACATCTGTATTTGCATCCGACCCGACCCGCTTGCTGGAAACCAGTCTTGATTCATGTTTATGATTTATCCCGGCTAGTTACGAGGATCCGTGCATTTTCATGTTTTTTATACTGCATACTGCATTATATTTGGTATCTGCATTTTTTTAATAAAACAAATAAGGTCAAATAAAATATTTTAAAAATGTATAGCATGGCCTGCATGATACCCCTAACCCTGTCGTAGCATCCGCGTATCTTGTTCTCATCCCGTTCAGTGAAACAGACTCGTTTGGATGGCTACGTGCACGTGCGTGTATCCGTTCTTGGGGGTATGCTTTTTCGTAAGCCGGATATCCCGTTTTGATGTTGGTTGACACGTATATTATTCGTATTTTAAAACTAGATTTTTAGACCTGACCTGGGCGTGTTTTGGACTATTTTGTATTTCGCCTAAAACTCAAATTTTCCTAATATTATATTCTTATAATATAATTCTGTTATATATATATATATATATATTAACCGAATATTTTTATAAATATCCTAATTCCTCACTAATCTCTACTGCCCCTCTCTCTCTCTCACTAAATATTATATATAATAATATTTTTTAAAGATTTTCCTAACAACTCTCTCTCTCTCTCTCTGCGCACATATACATATATATTATACTCTTTTATTTTTTTTATTATTCAAAACCCATACGTACCCACGTCTCTCTCTCCTCCTACATCTCATTTTCTTTCTCCCGCCTTCTTTCTTCGTCCTCGTGGCCGTGCCCGCGCCCGCGCCCATCGCTCGCGCGCGTCGCCGTCGCCGTCACTACGACCGCGCCCCTTCGCTCTCCTCCTCCTCCTCACCTCCTCCTTCATCTCGCCGACAAATCAAAAACCCACCAACCCATAACCACAACCTATACCTAAAACCCTGCGACTGCAACACCTTGCCGCTGGAGCGCCGACTTCGTCATCGCGTTACCTCCTCACCACCTCCGACTCCTGGCATCACTACCACCATCATCAACTTCATCCTCGACGACCCCAAGCCAACCCTACACATCCGAGAACCCACTGCGGCCACCTCCTCTGTCGCCGTCGCCCTTCATCGCCGACCACCTCGTCGGCCTGCCCTCGTCACCATCCCCATCTCCTCACCTCTTTCTCTCTTCCCTTCAACTCCTCTCCTCTCCTTGAACACCCTGCAACTCACCCGAGAACCCAAACCAAACCACGGCCTCACCTGCACACCTCGCCGGTGATCCCTTGCCATCGCCTCACACCTTCGCAACGACCTCCTCGCCTTCTCCCAAACCCCAGCACCAACCCCAGAGCACCCTCCTCTCTTCTTCTTCTTCTTCTTCTTCTTTCTTCTTTCTTTTCTTGATCTTGTTTCTTTTCCGGTGATCACCCGCCGGAGCCGTGCCGCTGCCGACGACCCGAGTAATCCAGTGAACGTCCCCTACCTGCGTGGTTACCTTCTTGCCTTACTTGGACCTGTCCCGTGTGCCGTGTGTGCGTTACGACGTTTACCCGACGTCGGACGCAGCGTGCGCACCCCGTCGTGTGATCCGTTCAGGCAAGTTTACCTTACTAGTTGCTATAATACTTATCTTGCATCCATATGAATAAAAATATCACATGTTGATTGCATTATACATCCATACTAATGTTTTACTATTTTCGGATACCCGTATGCATCCATATCATTTAATATATATGTAGCTGCATCTACAGATCACATTAATTCATATTACTGCTATATTAGTACTCCATACTTGATAGTGACCATCCTACATAATCTTGGAGCTGTAAATGTGACCCTTGATCGATATTTGTGCACCCATACCATTAATTATAACTAGTTGCATGCCACGTCACATTATTTCATATTACTGTTATATTAACACCCCATGTTTGATAATGTGCATCCTACATAGTCATGAAGTTGTAATTGTAACCCCTGATAGATATTTGAGCATCCATGTTTTATTGTTTATCCATACCATTAATTCTGCATATCCAGTTGCATGCCATATTATATTAATTCATATTATTATTACATTAACACCCCATGCTTGATAATGTGCACCTTACATAGTTATGATGTAACCCCTGATAGATATTTGTGCATCCATGCTTTCACCGTACATCCGTACCTTTACCGTGATTCGATACTTGCTACATTTTACTGTTGGGCACCCACTTGATACATGTACACTGCCTGACATGACCTGATATATCACTACTTAACATGTTACCTGATTCTGTTTCTAATGCCGACAATCCTGATTTGTTGTCTCGATGAACATATCCTGTTGTCTGTATAGACAAACCTGTACCTGCTTGATCCTGTGTTGGCATTAGCTCCAGATTTATCAATACCTAACTTGAATACATAACTTGGGGGTATGGGGAAATCAATGATGAAACCTGACTTGTAACTCGACAGTTCGATACTTATACTGATCAGTTTTACGGGCTAGGCCAGCCCCGGGATGATGCTGCTGACATCATTCGTCTGTACATGTTACTTGTTTACTGCCTAGCGGCACGTCTCGGATTCAGCCCGAGAGTCTTGACCGTGGTCCCGGGCTTGCACGGGATACTATTGAGTTACATCGATGATTCATTAAATTGATTTCACAAACTTTAGAGTAGTTAACCCAGTAGCTCAGTTTAGATTGATCACCGCACGTCACATACACTGTACACTTCACTGTTCTATATCCGTGTTTACTTATTACATTCATGTTACTGTTTATAATTCATGCCTGCATATCTTGTTACCTCGTGGTTATATTCTATTATTTGATATTATGATGCACTGACGTCTGGGTTTTGCATGGCCTAGATCCTTTATCTTTTTCGCAAGCCGACTAGGAGTACTTCAGTCGACAGACCGAACAGTGAGGAGCAATTTAGCATGTTAGTGTTTAGTTTAGTTTTCTTTCAGCATTTTTATTTCCTGATGTGAGCCCGTATTTGGGACGTACTTTCTAGATTTTTACTGTTTATTAGATTTATTGCTTCCGCACATTTGTATTTCTTGACTCGTTTATTTTGGCATATGGACATGTACTAGATAGTTTATTTTATTTTATTGTTTTTGATATCTTATAGACAGCCGTAATGTGACTGTGGAGGGATGTTTTCTAGCCACAGGTAGCATGGTTGGCTCTGTCACGTACCGATCTTAGCGCATTCTGGGACGCAGGGCGTGACAATATCCAACGGCTATCACATTTTTGGAAGTCCTGCAATACAAGAAGAAAAAAGTGTTATTTTGGGATCCAAACTAGTTGCGGTTGATTATGAGTAAAATTATATTTATAAGTGGAATTATTTTCACTATGGCAATATTATGATATATGTCCTAACGTGCAACAATAGTTACACATGAAATTAGCATATTTATTACCATATTTGTAATAATAATATTTAGGTCTATAAGGTTTTGTTTTTGGAACTAACTTTGTATATTTATTAAAACCTATTCCTACAGTATCACGATGTTTAATAGATTTTCTAATAACATATCTAAATTATCTTTACTTTTAGTAAAATTCAAAATCATTTCATCTTTTATTTCTAATTTTCGTTTAAGATCAAAGATCTAAAATTTATTTATTTTGACTATATTTTCTTTAATTAAGGTTAAAAAATTAAGTTTTTTATTCAAGTTTTCATTATCTAATTTAACTTCTTTTAATTCATTTTTAATTACTATTTCTGATATATTCTTAGCAACTGATTTAGCTTTTAAAATTTTAGTTTTAGACTTAACTTTATCGTAATTATCCTTAAAAAAATGACAAAGACTAATTAAATCTGATTTATTAAGAGATTCAATATCAAATTCATCATTAGTTACCTCATCGTTTAGTGCTATAAAGGACATGTTTGCGACTTCTTCGATTTCTGAGTCCCTAGAATCTGTATCATCCTAAATTGATTAAAATGGATGTTTCTGTGATTCCTTCTTTAACCTCCATTTGTCTTTGAGAGTTGGACACTCTGAGTTCAAATGCCCTTCCTTATTGCACTCAAAACAACGCAAATTTTTATTAGAATTACAATTCTCATTTGACTTATACGTACCTTTTTATTGAGGAAATTTTCTAGACTTCAGATACTTTTTGAAGTGTCTTGCAATATGGGTCATTTCTTCATCTTCACTTTCATCATCGCTTATGACTGCTTATACTTTGGCTTTGTGACAGCCTTTAGCGTGATGGTTTTCTTTTGAGTGTTCTTTTCTTGTTTTTGCTAAAGGTCTCCTAATTGCATCTCACAGGTTTTCAATTTTCCTATGAGGGTATCTACTTTTAGGATGGTCATGTTTTTGGCCTCTTCGATGGCAGTAATCTCAGGTTTCTAAGATATCATGAGAGATCTCAGTAACTTATAATATTTTTCTTTGTCATCGAATTTCTTTCCCAAATTGAAAAGTTCGGTAATGACACTGTTAAACCTAGAATACATGGACTCGATGGATTCATCATCTCTCATGGAAAATATCTCATATTCATGCATTAAACGGTTAACTTTACTATCTTTTACTTGACTGGTCCCTTCATGGGCAGTCTGGAGAGGTCCAAATCTCATTAACCGTTTGACACATCAAGATTCTATGGAATACTTCTGAGTTCAAGGAACAATGAAGTCAATTCATTACTTTGACATTTAATGTCAAAAGTCTCAAACAAAAGTATACGAGCTAAAGGCATTTGCACAATGAGCAGACATTTGGACAATGAAGAAAAAGGTACACTTTATTTATGATCCAAAAATAAATACAAGGTATTCTGGGCTCCTCAGCCTCGCAAAAATGCCCGGTGGCTTATAAATTTTAAAAAAAGAAAAAAATCCCCAAGGAAGGAAATCTCAGGCCGTCTGCTCGGAGAGGATCTCGTCCTGCTCAACGCCGGCGCCGGGGACCAAAACCGCGACCTCTAGGTCGGCGCTTCAACCAGCAGCCTTACCCCTAACGTCCGCCCCGGCAAATTCCACCTTCGGCACCTCCACGACCAGGGAATATTTAGCACGGAGCTTGCTGATATCGACCCCCGGCACAAACTCCTTGATGGCGTCGAGGGTGCTGTGCCACACGACGACTGCGGATTCGGCGTAGAATTGGTCCGACCCTTTATACGCCTTTACGGCCTTATCCGCCCGGCACTCGGCGAGCTTCACCGTGTCCAAGGTCCCGGACATCCCTCTTAAGGCGTCCCTCGACTTCTTCATGAGTGATAAAAGCTGGTTACTATAACGTTTTAAAAATCGTTTAGAATAATTATATGTTAATTAGAGTTATAACATATGTTTTGCTATAAAACCTAGTTTATAATTATTTTCACATAAGTATAAATATATTTATTTACTTATGAATTATTTCCTTATTTGTGTAGTTAATTAGTTATTTATTTAATTACTTGTTCACTTAATTATTTCCTTATTTATTAATTATAAAAAATTATTTTAACATGCACACACACATTAATCTAGTGTTAATCATAGATTAGTATAGGTTTAACAAGTTAGTGCAACCATGGCAACCTAAACTCTTTTTGTTAGCATTCTTTTATTTCAAACATGAGAGATGGTTCTAGAATTTTGCTATTTTAGAAAAATGAAAAATAAAATAAAATTGTGGCATGGTGCATTAATTGCATGGCATGGTGTGTTCCATGGCTTTGGGTTCTCTCTCTCTCCCTTGATATTTTCTTCCTCTCTTCTTGTCTTCTCCTACTCCTTAACCTCAAGGAAGCCTTCTCTACTTCACCTTAAACCTACATCAAATCAACACTAATCCCTCACTAATAATTTCCAAAATCCAAATCCAAGCCTTCTTAAGAGTTTCCTTCAAGCAAGTTCCTTCTTTTGGTGCAAATCCTATCAAGTTAGGGTCTTATCCTACTCTATTGAGGTATGAACCAAGTGCACTTCTTGTTTTACTAATCTTTGCTTTATCTAATCTTAACTAGGTGTTAATGTAGTTTTAATGCAAGTTTAAAGATTTAAAGGGAGGGTTAGGTTAACTTTAATGCTTTAATCATTTATTAGGGCAGTTAAGAGGTAGTTTACTGTCTAATAGCCATATTAATCTAACTAATTGCACTAAAATACCATATTGTTTTAAATTAGTGTTCTAAAATGGTTTTTAGTTAAGTTTTGTGTTAATTGTAATCTTCTATTGTTTCGTTGAACTATTAGTTAATCTAACAATACGGTAGCATAGTATTTAAGCCCTGAGTTTACCAGTAAAACCCGGACCCACCCCTCCAATCTTCGACCAATGAGATTTGCATATTTCCCGGCGCCGCCGGCCTGCAGGTAGAATTGGGTGTTGGGGTTTTGAAGACAGTTCTCTGTGGGTCTTTGAGGGTATTTGGTATACTTTGTTATTCCTTGTTCGGCTGCAGATAAAATCTGGGACCGTTTTGCTTAAAACTAAGTGTTTTGTTAATGTACGATACGCATGATTCGATTCTTGGTTTGGAATTTTTAGTGGCAAACTGCCTATAGGGGTGGTTTTAGACGATGTCGCGCACGTTTTGTGCACTATGTGCACACGTGTTTAACTCGTGGCATTAGTTCCTCCGTATTGTTTTGTCTTCGCGATATATCGATTGTCTAGTCTTATATGTTATATTTGTACGATTTTAGGATCGGTTGCGGAGACGTCGGACGCGGTAAGAAAAGGAAAGGCGGTGATTGGATTCGATTAGCCGAGATGTTCCTGTGAGTAGATGTTACATCTGTGGGGAAATCTCTTGGATGGCATAAAGCACCCGATAGCTAGGACTTATTTATAATTCGTGTTTTCATATGCATACATCATATTCATATTGCACTTGTATTGTCATGCACATTGATATTACCCCACTAGGACACTTGTACTATTACCGATGGTTCATGCCGCACGTACAATATCTTATGCGAACACACATGCCATTGGTAATTGCTATATCACGAACACTGTAAAACTTGCTTAATAATCGGTATTATTGCATTACACCATTATTGATATGTAACCTTCAAGTCATTTATCTCATTGCACCATTATTGATATATAACCTTCAAGTTATTTATCTCATTGCATCGTTATTGGTATGTAACCTTCAAGTCATTTATCTCATTGCATCGTCACCGATATGTAACCTTCAAGTCATTTATCTCATTGCATCATGATTGATATGTAACCTTCAAGTCATTTATCTCATTGCATCATTACCGATATGTAACCTTCAAGTCATTTATCTCTTTGGATCATGATTGATATGTAACCTTCAAGTCATTTATCTTATTGCATCATTATTGATATGTAACCTTTAAGTCATTTATCTCATTGCATCATTACCGATATGTAACCTTCAAGTCATTTATCTCATTGCATCATGATTGATATGTAACCTTCAAGTCATTTGTCTCATTGCATCATATTGATATCATAGACATTCATCGCCATCCACATATTCATATATTGTGATTTTCTTGGAGATTTCCGTATTTATGAGATTTCTGGATTTGGGGAAAACCGCAAAGGAATTTTATAAACTTATTATCATTTGAAAATGGAAAGTTGCGGTTTTCTCGTGATATGATGTATGGCGTCCACCATGAGTTTTCTCGGTTCTTGAGCCACATATGTACATATACCCAATTCGAGGAGAGAGGAGGCACCGTCTGCGGGTACATGGTGGACCCGGTGCGGTACCCCGGGGCAAGAAAATCGTATAGAGAGACGTTGAGCTTGGAAGTGGAGGACTACCTACCGGTGATTATTGGCCCGGCGGAGATCCGGAGGATACCGATCGGAGTCATGTGTTTTGACAGATTTGAGGGCCGATCCAAGAGACGGCACCCGGCATATTGATATATTGAGTGTCGATTCTTGACACGGGATTTTGACTTTCTATTGATGATATTTTGGTTTTACTATACCTGAAATCTACTAAAATAAAACTTAGTCTTTCTCACATCAGATTGTACCCAGATTTCACGCTTGATTATTTATTCATGTCGTATTCATATTAGTACATCGCATCATACTTTACATATAGTTTTTTGATGTATTTGCATGCATACATGTGATTGTCTCATTAGATGCTACTTACTACTCACAAGTTGGCAACCCACCCCCGTTATGCCATAGTGTCTTGCAGGACCGACCCGTCAACATAGTCGCGGCGGGCACACTGCTTCTTTTTTTTCTTCGCTTTGCTTCGACTTTTGGGAGCTATACTTGTAGGTGGGTTTTGTGAGGATATTCTTTTTGCTCCCACCATGTATATTTACTTTTGTATCTAGTACACTCCATCTACCATTTGTATAATGACATAGAGTCTGGACTGTGAGACTTGTGTTATTTGTTTATCTGGTGTCGAGCTTGTGCGAGCCGACTTTTATGGTTATCTATTTTTTGCTCTTTTAAATGGTTTTTCGTATTATTATGATATATCTTGCTTGTGATTGTGTTCCGCCATTCGGCGAAGTGTTAGCTCCCGCTTGAGGATGCCTTTTTATCATTGCTTATATATATTCATGTATGTATCGGTTTGGGACCAGTTTTTACAAAGGAGACTCTGCCGAAATTTTCAAAAAAATTGATGCTTTTAAATGGTTTTGATGTAACTCTATTTTGTTTAAATCAACCTTTTAAAAACATTTATTTTTATCACTCTATTCATTTCACGGTTTAGATTTTGGGATTTTGGCTTACTTGAATTATGTTACGCCTCTAGACGTTGCGTGATTTAAGTGCCAGTCACGTTTCCACATTCGGGTCGTGACAAAATTGGTATCAGAGCCTTAGGTTTTACCTTTCTGAGTGTAGGATGACCCTTAGTATGATGGAGTAGGTGACTTAAGCAGAGTGACGTAGCGTGTGTATATTCCGCGGCATACTCACGATACGATACTCCGTCTAAGTGACCTTAGGATATATAATTGCTTGTGATTTCTTCCTTGATTCCATATATCCTGTTGATTCGACTGCAATATTCTTATCAAATCCTGTTTCTTGTTCCAGTCACTATGCCGCCGAAGACTACGAGGGCCGAAAGGGTTGCCGCCAGAGATGGGGTTAGAGCGGACTCGTCTGATACGAGGACCGACTAGGGCGGTACGCCTACCCCTCAGGGACAGATTGTTAGGCTAGAGGAGAGTATTCAGTATTTGTGCCAGATGGTTGGATCCTTAGTTGAGACCAGCCGAGCACCGAGATCTGAGAATGTTTGATTGAAAGAGTTTTAGTTTTAACCGCAATCAAGACGGTGTCGCTTTGCAGCTAGCCGGTTGAGCTCGGGTCGATCCATAGGGAGACGGAGCGTTTAATGTTCTTGTCGTTACGAGTTAATGCGCGTAGGCCGATTTGTTCTTATCTACCCTATGTGTTATATGCACAAGTAAAGCTGTTAGGAAAAGATACGAAAGTGTAAGCTAAGGAAATCCTTATTCAAAACCTTTGAGCCGAGTCTTGACCAATTGAAGCTAGAGCAATCGGCAACAACGTGGATTAGGGGATTTAAGCACGGTATTCTTGGAATCCGGCTCATTGACCCTTGTCCTTCCGTTCTTGTCTCTTGCTTTCGCCTGCGGCCAAACCGAACGCAACCGGTCGCGGTTAGGAATCACCGTTACCTTGGTAGGGCAGGGTGCCTAACGGAGCGCTTGCGTAACGTTTGGGCGGAGTTCAAAGGAAAATAACGGGAAAAGGAAATGAGGAACGAAACGTTAACTTACAATATCGTATTTCTTCCTAACAACACCATATTAACAACCATTCACAAAACAAACCAAAAAGAGCAAAAGAAAAGATAAACAAAGAAAAGAAAAGATTACAAGCAAGTAATAAAAGTGCATGGAATTTAAGTGCATGAAAGTAAATGCAAGAAATGAAACTAGGAACCATAGAACCCAAAACAAGACATGGGTTCAATAACCAAATCTTAAACTTGCAAGCTCAATTAAGAGGTTGCAAGATCAAGAAAAGGCAAAGAACTCATGGAGAATGAAGCACAAAAGAGAGAACAAAATGATACAACCCCTTGAGATCAATGACCAAAGATTAAACTTGCAAGGTCACTTAAGAGGTTGCAAGATCAAGTTAAGGTAGAGAGCTCAAGGGGGAAGCTAAGCAAAAAGAATGATACAAAAATAACCCTCATCTTCATTTAACATCCACTCAAAAGCTCTCACAACAATTTAATAGAGGAAAGATGAAGAAGAAGAAGAAGAAGTAAACTAAAAACTAACAAAAAGAGGGTATAAGAATGAACACCCAAGGCTTGGCAAGTTCTGAGCTATTTATAGGAAGGAAACAGAGAACCTATGGCAACATTCAGGCACTATAGGAAGTTACAAAAAAGTCCCCAGAAGATGACAGAGTGCGGAGCCCACATGGCCGCGGTTTGGTGGGTTTTCCTGGTTTGTGGTCCTCTTCAGTGTGGTATAGTACTTTTCTCAGAAGCTCTTCACAATTCTTCCAGAATTTCAGTAGATCAAAAGGTGATGTGATGTGGATCTTTTGCCATGATTTCCTCGAGCTCCGCGTAGATATGTTGGATCTTGTGTTGACATTGAGCTTTGTGCATGAAAATGACATCGATTTGCCATTTTGTTCCTTAAACTGGTGTGTGGCAACATACGGATAGAGAGCGGAGACCCGTGTTTTATCTGTGGTTGGCAGTAATCCGGAATTTATCATACTTTTCTATGAATTTCACTGTTTAGAGCTGAGAACCAGTATTCTGCAAATATGTAGCAAACACTGATTAAAAGCACCTGCCTATAAACAAACGAGCGTAAGAATGGGCGGTATAAAATGCAATATTTTGGTATGAACAAATACCCCCAAACTTAACTTTTGCTCGTCCCGAGCAAAACCAATTATTCACAAAAAAGTCCTAACCCCACTTTCGCAGGGAACGCGATTGCACCGAGCACATGCAACAAGCCGTTAAACCTCTAGGTGTCCCTAGTAGGAGGAGTGTTGTCTCTTGAGGATTTTCAGTGGATTACACCCACAAAATCCCGTCAAACTAGTGTCATAAGTTAACGTTGATTCTACTCCTACAGTTTAGTATTTACGTTAGAAATTCTATCATCCTAAGTTAGAAATATCCAACCCTTATGTTTCACACCTCCTATCTATTTAACCTTAGATCCTATACGTTCCAAAAAAGTTTAGAAAGATATTGGTATCTCCTGAGTTTTCCTTCTTCAAGTGTGGTCTTAAATCAGGGATTTTTATCAACTTTACAGAAAACATAAGTCTTATTCTTCATTTCTATCTTTTATCCAAATATCGATTGTATACCCCTACGTGTGTGTATATTTGCACCCCTACACTAAAGAATTCAATTCAAGCTATAATACCCTTGCCCTAATACCTAATACTACTTCTTTTCATTAAGGATGGACGGATTTGCTCACACACCTTTCATGCGACTATTAATACTTCTTGAGGCACTAACGGCCGATTACTGAATGTGTGAATTTTAAAGCGCAAATAGCAGTTTTCAGGTCTTGACTTTATTCTATTTTTCTTTTTATTTTTCAAGACCGGATATATTTTTCAATATGCTCTTTTGGTGTTTATCTTTAAATACCGTTTTTTCTTTCATACTAGGCTTTCAGGCAAGAGTATTTCTAGGTATCCTCTACTATCCCAAGTTTCAAGGTGCGTGTAAGTGCAGTTTGTAGGGTATATACTTTCTAAATTTGAACTCAAGAAAAGAAACTATTTTTCAGACTTATCTTTCAGTAAAGCTTTAATACTTTCCCTTCATCTTGACTTAACTCAAGAACTGAACACAAGATTACCTATTTCTCAAAAAAAACTGTAAGGACGTATACTTACCAAAGTTAGACAAAATGAGGGTTATTTTTAGGATTTTCAATTCCTAAGCCTAGAATTTAGTTATTTCTAACATATCAACTAAACTTTTAGAATAAAAATCTAAGTTACCCTATTAGCTAACTTGACGACAAAGTTTTTATATTTTTGGAAAATTTTCGATTTTTGTGGGTTTTTAATAAGGTATGCAAATGCAGAATATACAAATGAATGCGAAGGAAGAAACCTTACCGAGCACACCCCCAAACTTAAACTTGACAGTGCCCTCACTGTCAGGCTACACCAAGAGGGTCAAAATTGTCGGCGCTCCCTAAAATTTTTTTTTTTATATATAAAACAAAAAAACAAAACAAAAAAAATATATACACAAAAAGGTTCCCCCCAAACTTAAGTAAAACAGTGTTTAAGTTCAGGAATAGGGGGGAAAGAGAATAGTATCAAGCTATACAAGGCCTTACACAGGCCAAAAGTGAGCACCAACCATTCAAAGATTTTATCGCTATAATGTACAGGTTGGTGGAAGAAGGCGTAGAGAAAAGAGAGGGCGAATACGCGAGACCGTATGGAGATAGAAGTGGTATATGGTCTAGGTATATAAGAAGAAGAATGGCGGAAGCGAGAAAGAAGTGGAATACGAACTTGAGGGTGAAAATGGATTGAATAAATTAGTACAATCCGTAATGATCGATGTGAAAAGATGGATTGTACTAATCTATCAATATGGCGAGAAATTGGGTCAAATCCCTCAAGATTCGTGAGAAACCATGGGTACGCCGAACTTGGTAAACCAGACACAGGAAGTGAAAATGATACGGTTTCTTGCAATGTCGGAACGATGGAAAGAATGGGGGGAAGTGATTGAGGAAGGGTATCGGTTAAGGGTTCTGGAGGGTGTACACAGTCAATGACAGGGACAGGATGAATTGGAAAATCCGACTCATCAAGCAAAACTGGTTCATCCTCAAAAATATCCTCAGAATTTTCCTCAAAATTCAGCACATCCATGCATTTATCGTCAAAATCCAGACGCATATGGGGTTCGGGAAAAACATTTAATGACTCGGGATGATGAATTGGAGAGAAAAACTCAGCCAAATCTGCAGGTTCATCATCCAAAATATTCCCAGCGTCAATATCCTCAATCAAGTGAAAATATATATTCTCAGACACCTCAACAAAAGCATGGATATTAATCAATTCAGGTCATAGAGTGGAGGTGTAGAGGTTAAAAGGATTGGGTGTGGTTTCACTTGAAAAGGACCCTTCACAATCGGGCAAATCAAACACTACAAAGTCACACAACTCATTATCTGTTCTATCTTTAATCAATGAATCGTTTGGAACACTAGATAGACATTCAAAACTGGAGTTGTGGGATTCAAGTTGAAACGGGTAGGCTTGATTCGGAAGGGGGTACATCTCACTCTCTCCACTCAAATTCTCAACCTGTCCTACCGCCTCTTCATACATTGGAAAATTTGGAGCTAGTTGAAAACTAGCTACCGGGTCACTAGGTTATATGAGGGCGGCCATGGACGCATTCAAATTCATCATCTGTTGGTACGACGCTACCCTAAAGTCTTCCAAAGATTGTTCCAGACTAGACATGGGTTGTGAAGGGGTTTTAGTAAAAGATTCAAAATTGTTTGGATACTGAAAACTCCCAAATGGCGGTTCAGAAGCAATGTCTAGGGAAGGTGCAAAAGTCGGGTAGGACTGGTAGGAATTGAATGGCTGGACAGGAGCAGGATCAACATGTGGATAAGAAGGTGAATGGAATTGTTGATCCCAAGAATCTGTAGTGGTGAAAGGAGTGAAAGATCGGCTACAGGATTGTTCAATATGTTCAGCGACGGACAAAGGATGACTTGCAAAGGGGGTATCAACATAAGAGAGTGGGGGAGGTTGAAAAGGTTGATACAAAGTGGATTGCGGAGGGCAAGTGTTTGTCCTAGACGCGTCTATCCGATCTTTCAAAGAGATTTTGGGCATGGAGGGATCGTTCGACGTTCGGCCAAAGCAAGAACCGTAAGAAGTAATGTCTGGTTGTGGGTATCAATGTTCGGCAAGAGTTTTGCGAGGTGGGGTACCCATGATATGAAGAGAGAAAGAAAGAAAGGCAGAGAAAAGGAGGGGAAAAAGAATGTGAAGTTTTTTTTCCCTTTAGTTATTAACAAAAGAATGAAATATACATACAAAAAGAATCTGGACAAAAACAATCACGACACAAAAATACCACACACCTAATCGTTCTAGGGTTCACCTAGGTCAACTAGACCTGCTCCAGAACTTGATTGTCGAAGTAAAACTATGTCGAGAAACGGGCTTAAGATACACTGATCACGAGGCCAGGTAAGTGCAGAGATAAGGGGAGGTTTTCCGACGCTTTCGTGAAGGTCCTTAATTAAATAACCCTTTCTCTTTTAGCGGTTTCGCCATTAACACTTTCCTAGACACCCCGTAAACAATGTACCATTAAGCGAGGTTCTAAACACAGTTAACTTCTCCTAGTGAGCGCGAAGTCCTTAAGGCTTAAAGTCTAGTTTCTTTTAAAGTTTGTGCGGGTAAACGTTATGCTCAAGTTCGTGATTTGTGGGCCACGGAAAAGGTGATGAAATCCTTTACCGTATGTTGTGGGGTTCGCTTGCCCTTAAGTCCGTATTAATGTATTCAATGCGCAGTTCAATAAAAATTCTATAAAGAATCAAACACTCGTTTTTTATATTAAGCACGGCACTGCAACAAATACGGGTTAGTCAATTCTTTTTGTGTTTGGTAGCGACTTGCAAAGAATCCTGCAAAGAATAGTATATTGGATGCGTCGGATTTGAGAAGAAGGTGCTTAAGAAATACGTACCATTAAGTTTTTGGGTTAGGAAACCCCCGTTGAATCAAATCCGGTAAGCTTGAAAAGTTCGCTTGCGCGGGTCAAACTACCTGAATCTTTGGCACTGTACTTTGCAATCACCTTAGCCTTGAACGTACACTTTGCTCCCCACAATCGCCGTTTGCAAATCTGCAAAAATCTGCAGAAAATACAGTATAGTGGAATTTACAGAGACGATAAAAGAACAGAGACAGGGCAGGAAAAAATTGGGGCACCGATGCCACAATACAGCTGCGGATCCGCGGTCAAATCCCCACTTTGACCGCGGTTCTGCGGTCAAACAGAAGAATTGGCACCTCGTTTTTAGTTCCCTGCACTCTCTTTGATCTCTACTCCAAAAAAACAATGCTCTGTTTCTTGATTGAATTACTGTACTTGCTCCAGATTAGCCTGCACACTTGCACACCAAAATTATCAAAAATAACAAAAAGATTATATATATATATATATATATATATATACAAAAAGAATATTAACCCGAATAACAAGAAAGAAAATACGTTACCGTCTCCCCGGCAACGGCGCCATTTGATTGAAAGAGTTTTAGTTTTAACCGCAATCAAGACGGTGTCGCTTTGCAGCTAGCCGGTTGAGCACGGGTTGATCCACAGGGAGACGGAGCGTTTAATGTTCTTGTCGTTACGAGTTAATGCGCGTAGGCGGATTTGTTCTTATCTACCCTATGTGTTATATGCACAAGTAAAGTTGTTAGGAAAAGATACGAAAGTGTAAGCTAAGGAAATCCTTATTCAAAACCTTTGAGCCGAGTCTTGACCAATTGAAGCTAGAGCAATCGCCAACAACGTGGATTAGGGGATTTAAGCACGGTATTCTTGGAATCCGGCTCATTGACCCTTGTCCTTCCGTTCTTGTCTCTTGCTTTCGCCTCCGGCCAAACCAAACGCAACCGGTCGCGGTTAGAAATCACCGTTACCTTGGTAGGGTAGGGTGCCTAATGAAGCGCTTGCGTAACGTTTGGACGAAGTTCAAAGGAAAATAACTGGAAAAGGAAATGAGGAACGAAACGTTAACTTACAATATCATATTTCTTCCTAACAACACCATATTAACAACCATTCACAAAACAAACCAAAAAGAGCAAAAGAAAAGATAAACAAAGAAAAGAAAAGATTACAAGCAAGTAATAAAAGTGCATGGAATTTAAGTGCATGAAAGTAAATGCAAGAAATGAAACTAGGAACCATAGAACCCAAAATAAGACATGGGTTCAATAACCAAATCTTAAACTTGCAAGCTCAATTAAGAGGTTGCAAGATCAAGAAAAGGCAAAGAACTCATGGAGAATGAAGCACAAAAGAGAGAACAAAATGATACAACCCCTTGAGATCAATGACCAAAGCTTAAACTTGCAAGCTCACTTAAGAGGTTGCAAGATCAAGTTAAGGTAGAGAGCTCAAGGGGGAAGCTAAGCAAAAAGAATGATACAAAAATAACCCTCATCTTCATTTAACATCCACTCAAAAGCTCTCACAACAATTTAATGGAGGAAAGATGAAGAAGAAGAAGAAGAAGTAAACTAAAAACTAACAAAAAGAGGGTATAAGAATGAACACCAAAGGCTTGGCAAGTTCTGGGCTATTTATAGGAAGGAAACAGAGAACCTAGGGAAACATTCAGGCACTATAGGAAGTTACAAAAAAGCCCCCAGAAAATGACAGAGTGCGGAGCCTACATGGCCGCGGTTTGGTGGGTTTTCCTGGTTTGTGGTCCTCTTCAGTGTGGTATAGTACTTTTCTCAGAAGCTCTTCACAATTCTTCCAGAATTTCAGTAGATCAAAAGGTGATGTGATGTGGATCTTTTGCTATGATTTCCTCGAACTCCGCGTAGATATGTTGGATCTTGTGTTGACATTGAGCTTTGTGCATGAAAATGACATCGATTTGCCATTTTGTCCCTTAAACTGGTGTGTGGCAGCATACGGATAGAGAGCGGAGACCCGTATTTTATCTATGGTTGGCAGTAATCCGGAATTTGTCGTACTTTTCCATGAATTTCACTGTTTAGAGCTGAGAACCAGTATTCTGCAAATATATAGTAAACACTGATTAAAAGCACCTGCCTATAAACAAACGAGCGTAAGAATGGGCAGTATAAAATGCAATATTCTGGTATGAACAATGTTCCTCCCACTACGGTGACTGTCATAGTACCTGCTGTCCAGACAGCTGTACTTGCCGCTACCGAGTCTGTCACAGTATCATTATAGGAGTTTATGAGGCTGAAACCTTAAGTTTTCACCGACACAGACGCAGCGGAGGATCCACAGATGTTCCTTGACCGGATGGCCAGGATTTGCCGTTTACTGAGATGTTCCGATGAGAGATCGGTCGAGCTTGAGAGCTTTCGTCTGGAGGGTCTTGCTCAAATGTGGTGTGAGTCCGTTGAGAGAGGCCGAACTGCAGGTCTTCCTCCTATGACCTGGGATGAGTTCACGATGGCGTTTCTCGCTCATTTCCTTCCGGAGAGCGTCATGGATGCTCGAGCCCGTAGTTTCGAGTCTTTGTGCAAGACTCCTAGTATGACCGTGTCCGAGTACGACGTCCAGTTTACTCAGCTGTCCAGGTATGCTCTTTACCGAGTGGACACTGAAAAGAAGCACATAAAGAGATTCGTATCTTGTATGCCTCCTTATTAAGACTTATCATGTTATCGTATCTTGTATTCAAATATTTTGTCAATTGTGAATCTTGAATGTAATAAATCAAAATTGGATTTCATTCTTTTGTTTATTCTTGTTGGTTTATGTTGCTTATAGACGCTTAGCGTATTTATTTCGAGAAATGACTTTCTCATAATAAATACGTTGCGGGCTTGCCACGTCTCCGTTTTCATCTACTGAGAGACGGGACGTGACAAAATCCAAATCCAAGCCTTCTTAAGAGTTTCCTTCAAGCAAGTTCCTTCTTTTGGTGCAAATCCTATCAAGTTAGGGATGAACCAAGTTTATTTCTTGTTTTTACTAATCTTTGCTTTATCTAATCTTAACTAGGTGTTAATGTAGTTTTAATGCAATTTTAGATATTTAAAGGGAGGGTTAGGTTAAGTTTAATGCTTTAATAATTTATTAAGGTAGTTAAGAGGTAGTTTACTGTCTAATAGCCATATTAATCTAACTAATTGCACTAAAATACCATATTGTTTTAAATTAGTGTTCTAAAATGGTTTTTAGTTAAGTTTTGTGTTAATTATAATATGCTATTGTTTTGTTGAACTATTCGTTAATCTAACAATACGGTAGCATAGTATTTAAGCCCTGAGTTTACCACTAAAACCCGGACACACCCCTCCAATCTTTGACCGACGAGATTTGCATATTTCCCGGCGTCGCCGGACTGCAGGTAGAATTGGGTGTTGGGGTTTTAAAGACAGTTCTCTGTGGGTCTTTTAGGGTATTTGGTATACTTTGTTTTTCCTTGTTCGGCTGCAGATAAAATCTGGGACCGTTTTGCTTAAAACTAAGTGTTTTGTTAATATACGATACGCACGATTCGATTCTAGGTTTAGCATTTTCAGTGGAAAACTGCCTATAGGGATGGTTTTAGACGATGTCGCGCACGTTTTGTGCACAAAGTGCACACGTGTTTAACTTGTGGCGTTAGTTCCTCCGTATTGTTTTGTCTTCACGATATATCGATTGTCTAGTCTTATATGTTATATTTGTGCGATTCTAGGATTGATTGCGGAGACATCGGACGCGGCAAGGAAAGAAAAGGCAGTGATCGGATTCGATTAGCCGAGGCGTTCCGGTGAGTAGATGTTACATCTATGGGGGAATCGCCTGGATGGCGTAAAGCGCTCGATAGCTAGGACTTATTTATAATTCGTATTTTCATATGTTTACATCATATTCATATTGCACTTGCATCGTCATGCACATTGATATTACCTCACTAGGACACTTGCACCATTACTAATGGTTCATGCCGCACATGCAATATCTTATGTGAACACATATGCCATTGGTAATTGCTATGTCATGAACACTGTAGAACTTGCTTAATAATCGGTATTATTACATTTCACCATTATTGATATGTAACCTTCAAGTCATTTATCTCACTGCACCATTATTGATATGTAACCTTCAAGCCATTTATCTCACTGCACCATTATTGATATGTAACCTTCAAGCCATTTATCTCACTGCACCATTATTAATATGTAACCTTCAAGTCATTTATCTCACTGCACCATTATTGATATGTAACCTTCAAGTCATTTATCTCATTTCATCGTTATTGATATGTAAATTTCAAGTCATTTATCTCATTGCATCATTACCGATATGTAACCTTCAAGTCATTTATCTCATTGCATCATGATTGATATGTAACCTTCAAGTCATTTATATCTCATTGCATCATTATTGATATGCAACCTTCAAGTCATTTATCTCATTGCATCATATTGATATCATGGACATTCATTGTCATCCACATATTTATATATTGTCATTTTCCTGGAGATTTTCGTATTCATGAGATTTCTGGATTTGGGGAAAACCGCAAAGGAATTTTATAAACTTATTATCATTTGAAAATGGAAAGTTGCGGTTTTCTTATGATATGATGTGTGGCGTCCACCATGAGTTTTCTCGGTTCTTGAGCCACATATGAACATATACTCGATTTGAGGAAAGAGGAGGCACCATCTGCGGGTATATGGTGGACCCAGTAAGGTATCCCGGGGCAAGAAGATCGTATAGAGAGACGTTGAGCCTGGCAGGGGAGCACTACCTACCGGTGATTATTGGACCGGCGGAGATTCGGAAGATATCGACCGGAGTTGTGTGATTTGATAGATTTGAGGGCCGATCCGAGAGACGGCACCCGACATATTGATATATTGAGTGTCGATACTTGACACGGTATTTTGTCTTTCTATTGATGATATTTTGGTTTTATCATATCGAAAATCTACTAAAATAAAACTTAGTCCTTCTCACATCAGATTGTACCCAGATTTCACGCTTGATTATTTATTCATGTCGCATTCATATTAGTACATCGCATCATACTTTACATATATTTTTCCGACGCATTTGCGTGCATACATGCGATTGTCTCATTAGATGTTACTTACTACTTACGAGTTTGCAACTCACCCCCATTGTACCATAGTGTCTTGCAGGACCGACCCGTCAGCATAGTCGCGGCGGGCGCACTGCTTCTTCTTTTGCTTCGTTTTGCCTCGACTTTTAGGAGCTACACTTGTATGTGGGTTTTGTGAGGATATTCTTTTGTCTCCCACCATGTATATTTACTTTTGTATCTAGTACACTCCATCTACCATTTGTATAATGACCTAGAGGCTGAACTGTAAGACTTGTATTATTTGTTTATTTGGTGTCGAGCTCGTGCGAGCCGACTTTTATGCTTTTCTATTTATTGCACTTTTAAATGGTTTTTCGCATTATTATGATATATCTTGCATGTGGTTGTGTTCCGCCATTCGAGGAAGAGCTAGCTCCCTTTTGGGGATGCCTTTTTATCATTGCTTATAGATATTCATGTATATATCGGTTTGGGACCAGATTTTACAAAGGAGACTCTGCCGAAATTTTCAGAAAAACTGATGCTTTTAAATGGTTTTGATGTAACTCTATTTTGTTAAAATCAACCTTTTAAAAACATGTATTTTTATCACTCTATTCATTTCACGGTTTATATTCTGGGATTTTAGCTTACTTGAATTACGTTATGCCTCTAGACATTGCGTGATTTAAGTATCAGTCACGTTTCAACATTTGGGTCGTGATAGTAACCTCCTCCAACTTAGCTTGAAAGACCTGATGGGACTCGTCCAGAAGCCGACGTGACTCCTTCAGCTTGGAGTTCGTCAGTGCCTCAGCGATTATACGGGTGTCAAGGAGAGATGCCCTCTCCTTCGCTTGCCGCAGATGGAGGCGGAGTTCCTCCTCCAGCTTAGATAACTCGCCCGCCTTTTCCATGGCTGGGGCTACCTCCTCGGACTCCATGGAGGAAAGGAGTGTGCAGTGGTGGAGTACATGAAGAAAACAACAAACGGGTTAGAAAGCTTAAACCGAGAAAATAAGACTTAAAGAATTTCTGAGAAAAGTCAAGAACCGACCTGAACCGCCTCCTGGGCTATGGCGGCCACCTGGGCCTTTATGCTCTTCCGGGGTATTTTAGCCTCGGTCGCCTGCTCCATGTCAGAAAGCAGGCTGTCGGTAACTGAGATCCCTGAAGGAACTTCAATACAGAAGTCACCCTCCTGCACCGTGGTCCTGGAAGGAGGTGGCCGGGAGACCGTCCGCTTCTGCCTCTTGACGGGGGCCTCAGTGGGCTCAGCCTCTTCCTCGTCCTCCTCTGGCGCACGGGGTGCCGGATCCCACGACTGCTTATGGCTCCCCCCACGGCGTTCTTCTGAAGCTCGGGGAACGGCAGATGGCTTAGACGGTGGAGTCGGCCTTGGGGCCGAGCTCGGACTGGGTCGGGACGAGCTTACACCCCTGGCCTTCTTTCCCTGGGTCTTGGCAGCCAAGGCGGTGAAGAATTTTGCTTTGTCCATGGGCTCTGCAAAAGGAACACGCAAACAAAGAGGGTCAGCAACACCAAAACTGCAAAGGAAATTTGGTAAAGTCTAAACAGATCGCCGAAAGCCCTAACTTACCAAAAAAACGTGCAAGATTAAGCCTGGCCCAGCTTAGTGCCTGCTCAGACAGCAGGATATCCGCCCGTTGGATCGGCTCCCACTGGGACACCACCCTCGCTTCGGGAAAAGTCGACTGCTTTGCCCTCGGGCAGTCAGCCCTGTACCACTGTGTAGGCACAGGCCAATTCTCGCCCTCAGGCGGCCCGACGAATATAAACTTCTCCTTCTATTTATGGATGGAAGAAGGGATGGCTACTATTCCTGACCCGGGCACTCCACCCTTACGCTTTTTGAACAAGAAATACACCCAGCTCGGCTCATTCTTACTGGTGCCAGGGTGATTCTTATAACAAAGGAAAGAGACAAGTAGAGTCAAGCTGAAGGGGGTATTTTCAGGTTTCAACCGGACCAGAAATCCAAGAAGAATTCTCCATGAGTTCAGCACCAGCTGGCCCGGGGCAAGGCGAAAGCAACGAAGCACCCCGCAGACTTCAGTTGTGAAGGGCAGATGCATTCCTGCCTGGAAAGCTTCCAAATACAGGGCAATCTCCTTGCCCTGCACCTGGTCTGCCCGCTCGCCCTCTCTGGGTAAATGGATGGAATAGTTTGAGGGGATGTGGAATCGAGCCTGAATTTCGGAAAGCTCATCCAAACTCTTCAAAATGGAGGGCGCATCACGAACGTTCCCGATGCGCACCTTGGGGCCCCTTATCGTCGCCCGATGGCGAGCGACGGGGGCAGCCCTGACTCTAGGGGGAGAACACGACACAAAAGACGAAGAAGAAGAAGAAGAACCCTTTCGGCTATCTGAAGCCAAAGAGGAGGAAGACCCACTGGACTCGGCCTCAACAACGGGAACCTCATCATCCGACTCTATCCTTAGTACCTCTACGGACTCCTTGGATGAAGACATCAAACCTAATCCAAAGGAATGGACTCACCGAGGTAGAATCAATAAGGGATCCAATCTAAAAGAAGGAACGCCGGGCAATCTTCAACTATGAAAGAGAATTTGATTAGAGTATCGGTCATAGGATGACTCCCTCCTATTTATACACCCCAAAGAAGAACATCGTACGGCCCCGATTGATTCCCGCCAAAACGAAACGTCGCGCCCAACGATCGGCGGGACTTCACATGGCGATCGGACATTGGGGACATCTTTTCGACTGTAGGAGTCAGAGACAGCCTGTCACATCTGCCAACCAGCATCCGACGTGTGGCCCGTATCCCAACTGGCGATCGACTGAAGTGGCGCAACCCCTTTAAAGCGCGATCATTTCATTGATTCGCTGACGCCATCGGGGATACGCAAGAAAATTCTGTTAGTTATATGTATGCCCTAGAGGCCATTACTATACGTACGATGCATATTGTAGTGGATGCTTGGACATATATAGGGAGGACTTTCTTGCTCGACAAGACAGTATGCTATCTGGTTGTCCTTTATCTTAACATGTACTCTGATTATCTCTATGTTACATGTTGTTAACGCCCTTAGGATGAGTACTTGACTACTAAGACTATGATGCAAACCATACTAGTGGGGACAGAGTAGTCGTTAAGTACATCCTTCAAATGTTCCTAGTCGTAGGTGTATCGAGACAGGGCATCGATATACCAGAGTAGACTAGCGTATAGCTTCTCGACCCATGTAAATGGGCGATGGATGATCCTATATCCATTGGTGTTTGACATCAGAGATAGTATACGGGTGCTCAGTGGAGACTGGATACACTGAACGGACTCGCCGAGATCTCCCAGATGGTATTATACCTAACGTTAGATGGCAGTTCTCAGGTGACACTGGTACAGGTTAGTCTGTAGACCCGAGATCGTCATAGAGTCTTGTGTGATTCCCACTGTGCTTTGATTTCCACCTTACCACGTTCAAGAGAACGTGCAAAATGGTGGCTTTTGGGTACAGTCCCGAGTCACATGGAGGCAATGAGTGATAGGAGGGGTTTCGACTCTCCCGGTATTGGGAGTTGATGTTGCACTGTGCTCGATTTGCTATAACAGGAAGTCCTTGGCCAAGGCTGCTTCAGAGATATACTGGTAAGTGTTATCAGTAGTTTCTCGACCCGTTATGAGTCTCATATCGACATGACTTATCGAGTTACTAGGGTCTGACGTTTACCACCCCTAGATGAGATATGCGACATATCAGACGAGGAGACCGGACTGTACGGTAGTGTTACTGATTGGATTCGCAGGAGTGTGAGCAGGCTTGCTTGTTGATCTTCTGATCGCTTAATACCCGGGTGGCTGTTACGTTTAGCAGACCTGATTGAAACATTTTCTGACGTGTATATGTAAAAAGTAACGACAATCAAAAAATTATATTGACCGCAATCAAACTACGGTGTCGGATGTAGTTAATGAGTGAGTGCGGATCGTCCACAGGGATTGCACAATTCAATTGTATTTTGATACGTTTGAAATGAAATGTTAAGCAACAATAAACGAAAACATGATTCAAGATGTGATTTGTATTCGAGTGTCACTATTCTTTACTCAAGAATCAAGAAACTATAAACAATCAAGAATCGGTAGTTTTGATAATATTTCCAATCAACAATCAAGAATATAAGTGAGGCTCGTAGGAATCGATCGGATCTTTAGACGTGATGTAATCTAAAGGGTTTCGTGTTCTTGTCCTTCGAAGAATTGATACTAGATCAATGGTGATCGACGAGAGTTAGGGTTTTCTTGATGAAATTAGGGTTTCATCTCTTAACCCTTGTTCTTTCGAGGATACCATTTATATTCTAGCCTCTAGCAATTTCAAGAAACGATCGGAACTCCCCAATCTCGAGCGATGTCGATCAAGAAAGCATCGCAACGAATTGGGTCGTCGATTCTTGAACTTGCTAGGGTTTATAAACTCATGGGATTCAAGAATCGATTACAAATTTGTTACATCATCATACTAAAGATCGTCTCGACTCCTCGACGAGCGGAGTTTTATTCACACATCACCACACAGATAATATTCAAGAATTGTAAAGATAACATGATGCGGAATTTAAAGAAAACAAGATAAAAGAATATCACCTTTTATTTAATCAACAATTTCAATACATTCTTTCAAGAATCTACAAGAAGAAGAAATCGATCGTTGACTCGGCTTCGCTCGTCTCCGTGGATCATGGATCTACTTTGATCTCTTGCCCGATTGAAGATCGGCTCGGCTCATAAAAGGGTTGAAGGCATCTTGCTTGGCTTGCACTCAAGATCTTGAATTGTGGTTGGATTTAGGGTTAGGGTTTCCTACAAGCTCTCTCACTAAACTTGAGGAAGAGGGGATGAAGAAAGAGATTGATTTTCTAAACTTTCCCAAGGTTGAATCCTTTTTTTTTACAATGAGCCTAGGGTCTTATTTATAGAACTCCCAAACCCTAGGTTTAGGTTTGAATTAGAACTTTCCCTCCCAAAGTTTGTTGAAGAGTTTCTAGAAGGAGTTTGTTAGGAGTTAGCTTAGGGTTTAAGCTAGGGTTTAGGGAAAGTTCTAGAAGTATTAGGCTAGTTTAGGTGTTTGCTGATCTGGTGGAAGTATCTGGAGTATTCTGGAACTTGGAATGCATTTCTGAGCTGTAGCAGATGAATCAGGAGTTGTGGTACAAAATTTGAGAGGTGATCGCCTGGGCCCACCGCGGATCCGCCGCATTGACTAGGCATTGGCCGCTCTTCCGCGGCTAATTGATGGTATTGGGATCTGTGCTTTCTGGTGAAGCTTTGCACTGTAGTTTGGGATTTTCTATGATGTTTAGAATTGCAATTTCCCTTCTGTGTTGATACCAGATTTGGGTTAAGTGAGTTTACGAGCAATTGTAATGGTCGAGCAATGTAATGATCGAGCAAGCTTCTCTTTTCCTGCATAGACTTCGAAACACGGGTTGCTAAGATATAGAAAATATGCTATGTAATGCAATGCAGTCAATTTCCCTAGAAATGACGGTTTTAAGGTCGAATACATGTAATCTAATATTTTGCGACCGATTTGCTAATATGTGAATTATGAATACCGTACACTTCTATATGTATGCAGATGATATGGAAATTGCCTGTTAAAATATGCAGTATTTTCGACTGATCAAATACCCCCAAACTTAATTTCGATCGTCTCGAGCGAATGTTTTATTAAAAAGAGAAGGAGAAAATAAAGAAAGAGAAAAACTAACTAGCACACTTTCGTAGGCAACACGATTGCACTGAGCATGTGCAACAAGCTTTTAAACCTCTAGGTGTCCCTAGTAGGAGGAGTGTTGTCTCCTGAGGGTTTTCAGCGGATTGCACCCACAAAATCCAATAATAAAAGCAAGATCATGAATATTACATTTAAAGAAGAGAATCGTAAAAGAAAAGCTTTGAAAATTAGGGTTTCCAACTAAGCTAGCTTTTCGGTTGTCATGAGCCCTATCTTAATGGTCATGAAAAGATGTTAGAAATCACGTCCTCCCTCAATAAAACATCATCTTATTCTTCATTCCTATCTTTATTCCAAACATCGATCATATCACCCTGCGTGTGTGTAAAGACATCCCTACACCCGGAGAATTCAATTCAAGCTATCATACCCTTGCCCATCGGCCTCAGTACTTCTTGGCAAACGAGATTGCTTACACACTTTCATGCGACCGTTAATACTTCTTGAGGTACTAACCGACCGATTACTAATGTGCTTGCATGCTTGGTGTATTTTCCTCGTCTTGCACCACCTCAGGCATAGCAGTGACTCCCAGACCAGTTGACCTTGGGGCACTAGGTGAAGAAGCACCCTTTTGCTATATATTTTTATTGCCCTCGGTGATAACAAAACCAGTATCCATTTTTCTCACCACTTTAAAACACATATATATATTTTTTTTCATACTTTTGGCTTTAAGACAAGAGCATTTCAAGGTATCCTCTACTATCCCAGGCTTCAAGACGTGTGTAAGTGCGAATAGCAGGGTAGCCACGTTCAAAATGTTTGGCTTCCAGAATAGAAACTATTTTTCAGACTTATTTTTATCCTCAGATTAGTGACGTCCTTCATCTTACTAACCCTTGGGACAACGGCTCATAACTACTTATTACTAGTTCGTATAAGAAAACTTCTAATTTTCTTGGTTTTCTTAAATTTTTCTAATCTCATGGATGTAATTGTTCACTATCTAAACTTTCATTATCTTATTTATATACAAAAAAGTGTAAATATTAAAATTATTTTTATATTTGAAAATTTTTAAATTTTTATGGGTTTTGAAAATTTTTCAATTTTTATAGATTTTTAAAAGAAATGTTTTGTGCTTATGCAGATGATATGCAAATGATGCGAAAATAAGCACAAACCTCCCCCAAACTTGTTTTCAACAGTGTCCTCACTGTTGCCGACAGTTATATCTACAAAACCTGTAAATCTGGGGGGAATTATTAGTGGGGGCAAAATATATAAGTGAAGAACTTCCCCCAAACTTATCTTTCACTCACCTTCATTCAAAAGATGATGCAATGATATACAGGATATGAAGGTGAGACGGAGGAATTTTAATCCAAATAAACTGGCTCTTGTAAGAACAAGAGCTCCTCCGTGGGGTCAGTGGAAAAATACGGCTTTAATCTATGTCCATTAACTTTGAAAACAGTGCCGTTTTTAACATTTTCAACTTCTACTGCCCCGTGCGGGTATACAGACCGCACAACAAAAGGTCCCTTCCATCGAGATCGGAGCTTACCCGCGTGAAGGTGTAATCGTGAATCATAAAGAAGGACTTGTTGACCAGGTAAAAATGTTTTCCTTAAAATGCTTTTATCGTGAAAAACCTTAGTCCTATTCTTTGTGATTACAGCATTATCATAAGCTTCATCGCGGAGTTCGCTTAGCTCGTTAAGTTGCAGCTTCCGAAAGTTGCAAGCAAGGTTTAGATCAAAAATTATTTCCTTTATAGCCCACAATGCTTTATGCTCTATCTCGACAGGTAAATGACATGCTTTTCCAAACACTATCCTATATGGAGACATTCCTAGGTCGGTCTTATATGCAGTCCTGAATGCCCAAAGAGCATCCGTCAATTTGGTCGACCAGTCTTTTCTATTTTTAGCAACAGTTTTCTCCAGGATAAGTTTGATTTGTCTGTTTGAGATCTCAGCCTGCCCGCTTGTTTGGGGGTGATAGGGTGTAGAAAGACGGTGGTTGATTGAGTATTTTCGCATCAGAGTCTCGAAAGACCTGTTGCAGAAGTGTGTCCCATTATCGCTAATGATAGCGCGTGGGTGTCCAAATCGCGAAAAGATGTTCTCTTTCAAGAACTTAATGACAACTTTCCTGTCATTAGTGCGACATGAAATGGCTTCTACCCACTTTGAGACATAATCAACCGCCAGCAATATGTACAGATTCCCAAAGGAGTTGGGAAAAGGGCCCATAAAATCTATGCCCCAAACATCAAACATTTCAACAACCAAGATGGGTTGCTGAGGCATTTCATTCCTCTGGGATATTCTACCCGTATACTGACATTGTGTACAGGTTTTGCAATACTCAAATGCGTCCTTGAATAAGGTCGACCAATAAAATCCACATTGCAAAACCTTTTCCGCTATCTTTCTAGGACCAAAGTGACCCCCACAGGCCTGATCATGACAAAATGAAAGAACACTCTTGAACTCTTCATTTGGGACGCACCGGCGAATGATCTGATCAGGACAATATTTAAACAAATAGGGCTCGTCCCAGTAAAAGTGTTTTACTTGGGAAAGAAAACGGTATTTGTCCTGTTTTGACCAATCGCTCGGTATAAGTCCCGTGGCATGATAGTTCACAATATCCCTGAACCATGGTTCAGCGGATATGCTCAAGAGTTGTTCATCAGGGAATGAGTCATTGATTGGCAGGGTCACAGGGGAAGAAACGATGCGTGAAAGGTGGTCAGCTACTACGTTTTCACATCCTTTCTTATCTTTGATAACAAGATTAAATTCTTGTAAAAGAAGGATCCAACGTATTAGTCGACCTTTTGCATCTTTCTTCGCCAGAAGATGTTTCAAAGCGGAATGGTCAGTATACACAACTATAGGTGAGCCGATTAAGTAAGGCCTGAATTTTTCTAATGCAAATACAACCGCTTAAAGCTCTTTCTCGGTGGTTGTATAATTGATTTGCGCATCATTCAGGGTCTTACTAGCATAGTAAATCACGTGTGGCATCTTTTCGATGTGCTGTCCTAAGACTGCACCTACTGCAAAATCAGATGCGTCACACATCAGCTCAAAGGGGTAGTCCCAATTTGGTGATGATAAAACGGGGGCTGAAGTGAGTGAGTGTTTAAGTGAGTCGAAAGCTGTCTCGCAATCCGAGTTAAAATGGAAGGTCGTATCCTTGGCCAGGAGTAGTGTTAAAGGTCTAGCAATTTTGCTAAAGTCCTTTATGAATCTCCTATAAAAGCCCGCATGGCCAAGGAAAGAGCGAATATCTTTGACGCTTTTGGGATGAGGCAGGTTTTGAATGACATCTACTTTAGCTCTGTCAACCTCAATGCCTTTCTGTGAAATGACATGTCCAAGGACAATTCCTTCTTGGACCATAAAGTGGCATTTTTCCCAGTTCAAAGTCAAGTTCTTCTCTTTGCAACGAGTAAGAACAGCGTCTAGATTCGCTAGGCAATCAGAAAAAGAGTCTCCAAAAATCGAGAAGTCGTCCATAAAGATCTCCAGAAAATTCTCTACCATATCAGAGAATATCCCCATCATACACCGCTGAAAGGTAGCGGGAGCATTGCATAACCCAAAGGGCATGCGACTGTAAGCAAAGGTACCAAAAGGACAAGTAAAAGTGGTTTTATCTTGATCCTTTTTGGCGATGGGGACCTGATTATAGCCTGAGTATCCGTCCATAAAACAATAGAACTCTCGTCCCGCTAAGCGTTCCAGCATTTGATCAATAAATGGTAGAGGAAAATGGTCTTTCCTCGTAGCAGCGTTGAGTTTTCTATAATCAATGCATACACGCCACCCAGTTTGGGCGCGTGTCTGAATCAACTCATTCGCCTCATTTGTGATAACTGTGATGCCGGATTTCTTAGGAACGACATGTATAGGACTCACCCACTGGCTATCGGAGATGGGGTAGATAATACCATTATCTAAGCATTTGACGATTTCTTTCATGACAGCTTCCTTCATGACGGGATTCAACCGTCTCTGTGGTTCTCGGGTCGGTCTGGCATCATCCATCACATGTATATGATGTTCAACTATCAAGGGACTAATCCCTTTGATGTCCGCCATACTCCAACCAAACGCCTCTTTGTTAGATCTCAATATCGATAAAAGGGCATTCTCTTGCTCTGATGCAAGAGAAGCGGAAATGATAACCGGTAATGACTCGTTCTCACCAAGATATGCATATTTCAGGTGAGAAGGTAAAATTTTGAGATCTAACTCAGGCGGAGAAATGATAGAAGGAAGGGTCATAGATTGATTTTTGGATCTACAAAGAAGCTCAGAGCCTGTGAAAGATACAGACTCGGGTGGAGAAAAGTCAGAAGTGCAGGACTCATGTGTAGCTAAAGTGTCCTCACTAAGATCATGTGCAAAGTCAAACAGAGATGTGCTAATGTCATCGAGATCAGTAAAGCAAAGATCCTCGGCTCCACAACTATCGGGAGCGATCTCATGGACAGAGCACACATCTAAAATATGAGCAGAGGGTTCTGACGGCTGACTTCCAACTTTGTAGATGTTTAGTTCAATGGTCATATTTCCAAATGATAAATTCATTGAACCATTTCTACAGTTTATAACAGCGTTGGAAGTGGCAAGGAAAGGACGACCTAGAATCACCGGAATTTGGCCCCGGGGGTTTGCTACAGGATGTGTGTCGAGTACAATGAAGTCTACAGGGAAAACAAATTCCCCGACCTTTATCAATACATCCTCTAATTCACCCCTTGGTTTGGTGATAGATCGGTCTGCCATCTGGAGAGTACAATGAGCAGGTTTCAGCTCTCCAATCCCTAATTGCTCATAGACAGAATAAGGTAACAGGTTAACACTCGCGCCAAGGTCTAAAAGAGCACGATTTATGTTTTTACCCCCAATCGAAATCGATATTGTAGGACAACCTGGGTCCTTACGTTTCTTTGGAAGCTGGGGTATAAAAGCAGTGCTGATATTATTAGACATAAAGACCTTCTTCGGCACTTGAGTCTTCCTCTTCCTAGTGCACAAGTCCTTTAGAATCTTCGCATAAGCGGGGACTTGCTGAATCGCATCTAGGAGAGGGATATTGATGTTAACCTGTTTGAACATCTCTAAAATTTTCTCCATATGAGGACTCGTTCTGTTAGCCCTTAGCCGGTTCGGGTAAGGTGCTTTCGCAATAAGCGCGGGGTCCATCACAGGAGAAGGAAAGGGGGGTAGACGAGGTCCCAAAGGAGGTGTGGGGACCGTCTGTGGAGAACTATAAGGGTTGGGTGAAGGTGTTGAGCCTAAAGGGAAATGGAGAATAGGCTCGTGCGAAGGTGGTTTGGTAGAAGAAGAAGGATCAGAAGGTGAAGTGTGTGTATGTGGGAAAGACTCAGCCGCGGTGTTGATATGATTTTCAGTATCATCAATATTTTCCCCGACATGATTGTTCAGCACTCTTCCCGATCTCAACGTGGTAATGGCATTTACATTGTAATGCCCAGGATTCTGTAGGGGTTGAGAGGGAAGTTTCCCTTTTTCTCTCGCACTCATTTCGGCTTTTAAGCGTGCGATTTCAGCTTCCATCGTGCGAATACTCTCAGCTTGGGACGCTGAGTTTTTCTTTATTTCACTGACGGAAGATCTAACCTCAGTCGAAACATCCATGAAATTTGATAAAAGTGATTTCATGGTTTGAGTGAATTGAGAGAACTCGTCAGAACAGGACTGCATAGGATTAGACTGTGCAAGAGTGTTGCCCTGATTTTGGAAATTTTGTGACTGATAGGGGTGCTGAATGAGTTGTAGGGGTTGCTGTTGTGGTGGAGGAAGAGCCCGTTGAAATTGATTCGTGTTTGGAACCGTGTTTTGAGATTGGTTTTGGTTCCAAGCAAAATTCGGGTGGTTCCTCCAACCCTGATTGTAACTGGAAGAATATGGATCGTTTCGAGGTCTTTGAAATGCGGCATTAGAATGCTCGTGACCTTGAAACGCAGAGTTTAATGAACATTCTTCCGTTAAATGTGACGGATCAGAACAGCACCCACAAACAGTTTTGGGGAGCGACATTGGGTTTAGGGAGGCTGCTGCAAATTTGTGTTCCATAGCGTCGAGCTTCTTTTGCATTGCTGCCATTTCAGCTCGGACACCTATGGACACATCTATTTGGTGTACGCCACCCCTATTCAATGGTTGTGTTCCACTCTCCCAAATTAGTGATTTTTCAGCGAACTCTTCTAAGTATCGCCAAGCTTCCCCGTCATCTTTAGTCATAAATGTACCTTGACACATGTTTTCAAGGCTCTGTTTAGTGCTAGGGTTACTGCCCTCATATATGATTCGGCAAAGCTCCCATCTCGGGATGCCGTGATGAGGACATTGAACCAATAGATCCTTGAAACGTTCAAAGTATTTAGAAAATGGTTCGGCAGGGAGCTGGGCAAATTGGTTCAGTTCGCTACGGATTCGAGCCGTCTTTTGGACTGGGTAAAATTTCTTAAGGAATGCCGCGACGAATTCTTCCCAATTCGTAATAGAGTGTGCGGTGGTGTTGTATAGCCACTTCTCGGCTATATCGCACAAAGTAAATGGAAGAAGTCGTAGACGCATCGCATCCACTGAAAGTTGTGACGTACCCATCATTGCGCATACGTTTTCAAATTTGGTAATGAAAACGTAAGCGTCCTCGGTCTCGAGTCCGTGGTATTTGGGTAAAAGATTGATATACTGGGGCTTAATCTCAAAGTTATCCCCATTGGCTGGTGGTGTGGATAAGCAGGTCGAAAGAGGACCTCTATGTGGATAGCATCTTTCCTGGAGAGAAACGTGGGGTGGATTCTGCGCACCAACGGACGGTGGCAGATTAGGGTTAAAGAAGTTTGATGGATTCGGATCCATCGATGTGGGTGTGGTAGTGGGTAAAGAAAAGGTAAATGGAGAATTATCGACTTCGGAGTCGATAAAAGGTACGCGGACTAAACGGGCACTAGAATCCCGTGTCCAGCCTATCTTGCACTAAAATGGGTTAGTACAAGTGGCAGCGTTGACTTATAATTAGGGGTAATGAATGAATGCGGTGCTTGCTTTTGAAAAAGGGACGGATTTTGAAAAAATGATGCGACAAAACAAATGCAGCACACAAACCCTAGAATCTAATGGTCACCTAAGTCCGATCTCTAGACCGCTCCTAACTGCCAAAAGACAAGTCGCAGGATAGAATCCTCCACTGCCTCTTTGTCCCCCTGTGGCCGGATAAGTGCCAGGTAAGTGGGAAGGAACCACCACTACAGTGGACCTAATTAATAACCACTAGCCTTAGACACACTCGCCTTAGGCACCACAAGAAAACGCGGATAAGCAATGAATTACCCACGACCTTCTCTTGTCCTATTGAGCGCGACAGTCCTTAGAGTCTTCTCTAGATTTCTTTTAATTAATGAGGGTAATGCGGATGCAAGTTTGATGATTTTCGGGGCCTAGGAAGGGTAATGAAATCCCCACCTAATTTGGATTTGGCCGTGCCCCTTAAATTTCCGTATTAGAATGCAAACAACCAAGAAATCAAAATCACACACAATTTTATTTTTGCTTTGCGGTGCTGCGATTTATTTGCAAAGAATCCTGCAGCAAAGGGTTAATTGGAGCTAAAAAGATAGAGGGGAGAGAGACAGAAATCACCTGCACTGAAAAATTTTCAGTGATCCTTCAAGACTGCGGCGCTTCCGCCGCAATAACCATGCATATGCCGCTCTTCCGCGGCCTGTTGATGGGTTCAATGTACCAAACTTCTTCAGCTGCTTCCTGTTCCTATCTCCAGCTCTCTGGTATATCCCAAATAATTTTTCAACAGCACAGAATGCTCCAGATCACCTTGCAATCAATTCACAACACACGTATAAGAGTTTGTACGAATTTTGATTTCAAGAAGTAAAACGTAATAATTCTTTCACTTCAAACTATAAATGCAAATGAATTAGCGCGATCCCCGGCAACGGCGCCATTTTGATTGAAAAATTTTCTGATGTGTATATGTAAAAAGTAACGACAATCAAAAAATTATTTTGACCGCAATCAAACTACGGTGTCGGATGTAGTTAATGAGTGAGTGCGGATCGTCCACAGGGATTGCACAATTCAATTGTATTTTGATACGTTTGAAATGAAATGTTAAGCAACAATAAACGAAAACATGATTCAAGATGTGATTTGTATTCGAGTGTCACTATTCTTTACTCAAGAATCAAGAAACTATAAACAATCAAGAATCGGTAGTTTTGATAATATTTCCAATCAACAATCAAGAATATAAGTGAGGCTCGTAGGAATCGATCGGATCTTTAGACGTGATGTAATCTAAAGGGTTTCGTGTTCTTGTCCTTCGAAGAATTGATACTAGATCAATGGTGATCGACGAGAGTTAGGGTTTTCTTGATGAAATTAGGGTTTCATCTCTTAACCCTTGTTCTTTCGAGGATACCATTTATATTCTAGCCTCTAGCAATTTCAAGAAACGATCGGAACTCCCCAATCTCGAGCGATGTCGATCAAGAAAGCATCGCAACGAATTGGGTCATCGATTCTTGAACTTGCTAGGGTTTACAAACTCATGGGATTCAAGAATCGATTACAAATTTGTTACATCATCATACTAAAGATCGTCTCGACTCCTCGACGAGCGGAGTTTTATTCACACATCACCACACAGATAATATTCAAGAATTGTAAAGATAACATGATGCGGAATTTAAAGAAAACAAGATAAAAGAATATCACCTTTTATTTAATCAACAATTTCAATACATTCTTTCAAGAATCTACAAGAAGAAGAAATCGATCGTTGACTCGGCTTCGCTCGTCTCCGTGGATCGTGGATCTACTTTGATCTCTTGCCCGATTGAAGATCGGCTCGGCTCATAAAAGGGTTGAAGGCATCTTGCTTGGCTTGCACTCAAGATCTTGAATTGTGGTTGGATTTAGGGTTAGGGTTTCCTACAAGCTCTCTCACTAAACTTGAGGAAGAGGGGATGAAGAAAGAGATTGATTTTCTAAACTTTCCCAAGGTTGAATCCTTTTTTTTTACAATGAGCCTAGGGTCTTATTTATAGAACTCCCAAACCCTAGGTTTAGGTTTGAATTAGAACTTTCCCTCCCAAAGTTTGTTGAAGAGTTTCTAGAAGGAGTTTGTTAGGAGTTAGCTTAGGGTTTAAGCTAGGGTTTAGGGAAAGTTCTAGAAGTATTAGGCTAGTTTAGGTGTTTGCTGATCTGGTGGAAGTATCTGGAGTATTCTGGAACTTGGAATGCATTTCTGAGCTGTAGCAGATGAATCAGGAGTTGTGGTACAAAATTTGAGAGGTGATCGCCTGGGCCCACCGCGGATCCGCCGCATTGACTAGGCATTGGCCGCTCTTCCGCGGCTAATTGATGGTATTGGGATCTGTGCTTTCTGGTGAAGCTTTGCACTGTAGTTTGGGATTTTCTATGATGTTTAGAATTGCAATTTCCCTTCTGTGTTGATACCAGATTTGGGTTAAGTGAGTTTACGAGCAATTGCAATGGTCGAGCAATGTAATGATCGAGCAAGCTTCTCTTTTCCTGCATAGACTTCGAAACACGGGTTGCTAAGATATAGAAAATATGCTATGTAATGCAATGCAGTCAATTTCCCTAGAAATGCCGGTTTTAAGGTCGAATACATGTAATCTAATATTTTTCGACCGATTTACTAATATGTGAATTATGAATACCGTACACTTCTATATGTATGCAGATGATATGGAAATTGCCTGTTAAAATATGCAGTATTTTCGACTGATCAAGACCGCTTGCGGCTTGTGGGTGTTTGATATGATCATCACCTACTGCCAGCGTATTGACGAGTCTTTAGAGTCCTACACAGGAGTTTTCTGGCTCAAGCGAAATGGAGTAGGAGCACATATGTGATATGTGCGGAACCGAGATTGATACGATATGAGATACTGTATTCTATTCTCGCGATATGAGATATCGGTCGGTTATATATGATATAGCCGGGTTATCGGATCAAGTGTTGATTCGATAAGTTGATTCATATGATATTAGTCGGTTATAGATGATATAGCCGGATTATTAAATCAAGAGTTGATTTAATAATTTAATGTATAATTACATATTTGATATATTACTTTACATTATCTAGTATTACCTCACTTATGATTTCTTTTCTTATTTTGGATACATTGATGTATATGTGATATATGTTGAATGTATCATACTAGGTTACAAATGCAACTAGGGTTAATGAGGGTTAAACCATGCTAGGGTTATTTATCATTAAGTAATTCAAAAATTGTTGAATTAGTCATGGTTGATATTTGTTGAAAGCTTGTAGAAGTTTCATGGCATCTTTGACTTTGTTCACTCTCTTTGTCTTTCTTAAGATATTTCTTGACCTAACCTTTAACCATAGCCTATGGTTAACTCTCTACAAGGGTTAAGCATGACATGCTTAACCTTTGGTTGCATTTCTAACCTCAACAATAATTCATTTGATGAGTTAATTCTTCTTCTTCTTCTTCCTCAAAACTTTCTAGCTTCAATGGAGATATGAGAAAAAGTGTGAGAAAATCAAATCTAAAGTGAGCTCACTTCCTACTTCATCATCCTCTACTACTTGCCATTTAGTATAGGGTGTTTGCTTCACTAATTCCATAGTTAGTAAAGAAATAGCTTGGGTTAGTGTCTCCTCGACGTATATCATCTTCGGCCTCGAAGACATCGAAGCAAGCATGTTCGTTTCTTCATGGGAGCCTTTCTAGAGTCCGGAGTTCATGATCGCAGCGAAAGGGACTACTACACGGAGCTATTGAAGTGAAGGACCGGTCTACAAAGGTTGTATTCCTTATTCACTTTTCATTTGCAAAGTAGTTAGCTTTATATTCCGTCGATTTCTAGTTAACGATTCTTTGTTAGGGTTAGCTAGAACGGCAAATTTTTGAATTTGGCATGGACGATGCCTCCCGAAACCATTCTGTCGTCCTAGGTAACCCTGCAAATTCAGACGCACGACGGGACAACACGTGGGCCCAAGGATCGAAACGACGCAGCCCCAAACGCCTTGATCCACATTATGGGTCTCGATGCCAAACTAAGCAGAAGAAAAACCGACCATGCCACTCTTGACCCGACCCATGAATAGGTCGGAATGAGAGTGGGGGACTAATGATAATGCTTACAAGTGATATTTCCTCATATTACGACACGTGGGAGGTGACGTGTCCTAAAGGTTATGAAGGTGGAATAAATGAGTTCAGTTAGGAGGATTCTTCAGGACTTCTTCCCGAGGATCGTATCCGACCTTTCATAAGACCTCCCTGAACATATTCCACCTTCACCTAGAAAACTATCAACAGCTCATCTCCGAGCTATCTCAGTCTCCTTGCTCGTCTTCGAGCCCTTGACATGCCGAGCTTCTTCGGCCGTCCGGCTCGTCTCCGAGCCTCTGACGTGCCGAGCTTCCTCGGCCTCCCGGATCGTCTTCGAGGTCATGACATGCCGAGCTTTCTCGGCCTCCTCCGATCAACCAAGAGCGCAGATCCCATATGCTTCGCAACGGCTCCGTGTACATCGCCAGGGCGAGATATCCGCCTCCTTACAATCCGCGTCCCACACTGGCGCATCCCTCCATTAATAGGCGTATCCTTCCATTAATGGGCGCATCCCGTCATTGAAGGTAAGAATAACGCGGGGGCGTAACTGTCAGCGACAATCTCGCACCTACTCGCTCCATGCGACCCCTATATAAACCCCTCTCTCAAACGATTCAGGTAACTCGAATTTATCTCAATATGCTGCTACCCTGCACCTATACCTCGGCTTTAACTTGATCGTTGGAGGGTCCTATGATGGTCAACCATTCCGGGACTTCTTTGCAGGTAGCTCGGTGTCCAACACTAACCCATTGAGATCCACACTCAACAACTCCCAAATCCAATTTCAGCCTTCAAAGACCGCCATGGCAGGATCGACGGAGGACAACATTTGAAGGAGATCACGAGCTCCATCAAATATGCTTGGAGGAAAGGAAGAGAAAGAAGAAGGTGGTTGTGGCGGCGGAAGAGCGAAGGTTGGCGCTGACTATGGTGGCCGGTGGAGAAAGAAAAAGGAGAATTAGGGTTAGGTAGAAAAGAAAGGGTGTTTTGGGGTTATTTGAATTTTAGGTTGACATGCAACTTAAATGGTATGGCGGGCTGGTGACGTGGTACCGTTATCCATGGTAGTTTTCTCTAAAGTCCTAAAGTATTGGTATTTTTCTGTCATGGACCCAAAGGCATCTGTAGTTCTTTGTGAATAAGCCTAACCCTGATGCAGATGTTCGCATTGAACACCCATGTTCAAACCTGTACAGCCAAAACTAAATGCAGATGTTAAGTGAGAATTGCAATGGAGAGGTTCACATTAAATGTTGCAGTTATCAACCAACTCCAACTCCTATGTTAGGATTAGACTCATGAATGGTATGCAATGTCATGGAATTATCTAACAGCGAGAGGTTAACACTCAACTCCGGCGCCTCAAACAACATGGATGAATAACAACATGGATGAATACGCTGCTCCTAAATTATATCGTTTTCTCTTTGACAGCCTTAGGCAATAGCAGTTGCCCCCTCTCCTTGCATTCCTAACTCTCCGTGTTTTCCCCCCTTTGTGGCACTTTTAAGCTTCCATGTATAGCCAACAAGTTTGGGTATTCATGCATATTTTTTCCCCTTCTGATAACATTCATATAAGAAATAACAGATACAGAAACCTAAAGAGTTGGTCCGACATATTACAAACTTAAATAAGGGAAAATATTAAAAGGAAAAAAAGGGCGACAAAAGAAAAGTAGATAGGACAAGGGTATGCGTGTGTGATCGCACAAGGCCCTCAGAAAAACTGTATTTTCTTTCGTTTAAAAGCGTTGCAGCCTTAAAAGCTTCCTTATGGATGTCTGGTCGGAAATCTGCCCCAAGCCGATGGGTTATTCATGCACTGGTGTTCTTTTTATAAAGGCTTGGGATTGTGTGTGGTAGTTTCCCTTTAGTGCAGACATATGAACCTCCTGCCTCATGCATTTCATGATTTAAAATGCACACATAGGAACCTCCTAACTCATGCATTTCACATAAATTTCAACAGCTGCTATATATTAGTATAAAAATATAGAACAATATTAGAACCATTAATCAAAGGAAGGGAATTATATAAGAATGCCATAATATATACGGTATGGAAATAACAACTTCTTTTATAGTTTTCATTGTATATTGAATAGCTTAAGTCTGGGTTAAATCGTTTCATATATATGCTTTATTTTTTCCCCCATAACCAGGCAATATATGCCATTATTAGATGCTCGAGACAATTGATACAAACATGTAAAATTATTATAAATAAGTCAGAAAGAAAATAAAAAAAAAATTCTAAGGGTGTTTGATGATGCTCACAACTGGTATTTCCTCAGATTACGACACGTGGCGGATGACGTGTCCTGAAGGCTACGGAGGTGGAATAAATGAGATGCATTAGGGGCGTTCCCCGGGACCTCGTATCCGAGGACGCATCCGACTTTTCAGGAGATCTCCCTGAGTACTTTTCGTCTTCACCCAGCAAACAGCCAACAACTCGTTTCAGCCATCTGACGGGCCAAGCTTCCTCGGCCACCTTACTCGTCTTCGAGCCATCTGTCAGACCGAGCTTCCTCGGCCTTCCTGCTCGTCTACGAGCAATCTGACAGGCCGAGCTTCCTCGGTTGCCCCAATCATCCGGGAGTGCGGAACCCAAGCGTCCCCGCAATGGCTCCGCGTATCTCGCCACGGTGAGATATCCGCCTCTCCACGTTCCGCGTCCCACGCTAGCGCGTCCCCCCATTAATGGGCGTATTCCGCCATTAATACGAGGATAACGCAGGGGCGTAACTGACGGCGATGATCTCGTTCCTGCTCGCTCCACGCGACCACTATATAAACTCTTCTCTCAAACGACTCAGGTAACTCCTACTCATTCCAATACGCCGTTACTCTGCACCTATTCCTCGGCACTAAGTTGATCGTCGGAGGGTCCTACGGTGGTCACCCACCGCGGGACTTCCTTTGCTGATAGCTGGGCGTCAACACCAACCTATTGAGATCCATACGCTCAACAACTTCCAAACCAAATCTCAACCGTTAAAGACCACCATCACAAGATCGATGGAGGACAACATCTGAGGGAGATCACAACCTCCATTAGTTAGCGCCGTTTGTAGGAAAGACTCTTCAGAAGCTTCTCCAACAATAAGTTGATCTTTCACCCTTAACCCAATGGCGAGTGACAACCGCGACGATCTAAATACGAGACAGCACAATGGAGGCAGGAGTGACTCGTCTCCCCTCTATCAACATCTTACCCGCTCGGATAGACAGGCTCATATTGCTGGTGGATTCCCTCGTCCACGTTCAAGCGGCGGGCTCTACCCACAAGACCACAGTTTCCCCTTCCCGAGATAACGACGTCCGCAGAAGGAGGGATGGGCACGCTCAAGCCCTTGATCTCACTCATGCTAATCTCAGCGTCACCGAGCGCCGGCGTGCCGACTTCGCCCACCGTGACCCGCATGCGGCGATTGATTCCATTACCCGTCGGGTGCCGGACAGCTCCACGCTGTGATCCTAGGGTAGACTGAGCCATTGCTCCGATTCCCGCCGCGCGTTCTCTCCCCTGAGGAGGTGTCGGTCAGCTCTGTTCGCCGCCGAAAACCGGGAAGACAAACGTCTTGCCTGAATTTTGGGGAAGATACTATTTGGTTTTATCTGTCCACCTCTCCGAAAATACCAAGTTGATTTATGGCACCGTATATCGGAGGTTTAGACAGATGCGGCCGTTGTAGCAGATTTCGTCAGATTCCCCCTCGTGTACGAGAGGTTTTTGATTGTGGGGACGCTCTTCCCTGCAGGCTCAAGCCTCTGTAGTTAATTACGCTACCGCATAGCGGTAACCACTTTCTCCTTCTCCAGATGGTCACTTCGTGTCTTGTGTTTTTGTTTTATTTTTGGTCGCCCGTGGATTGTATATGGAGACTAATTTATGTTGTCGCCCATAGGGCGTGAATTAGTCCAAATCCTTATTTTCTTAGATTTGGGTTTGGGTTTATTTTAAGGATCGTTAACCTCAGTTGAGATTAAGATCAACTTAAATGCTTGTTAAGGATACGTTAGTTTAATTTTAGACTAAGATCTACTTAACAAGATTTTGGGATCATTTAGATCCAACGAAAGAGTATTTGGACTCTAACGTTTTAGTTTAGGGACATTGCGGTCCATAAGTTTAAGGACGTCATAGTCCATGAGTTTAAGGACATCATAGTCCGTAGGATTTAGTTTAGGGACGTTGCGGTCCGTAAGTTTAAGTACGTCATAATTCGTGAGTTTAAAGACATCATAGTCTGTAAGGTTTTTTTCAGTTTAAGGACATTATAGTCTATGAAGTTTAGTTTAAGGACATCATGGTCCGTTGTTAGTTTAAGGACATTACGGTCCAGAGTTAGTTGAAAGATATTACGGTCCATAACTAGTTTTAGGACATTACGGTCCATCGTTAGTTTATGGACATTTCGGTCCATAGCTAATTTTAGGACATTACGGTCCATTATTAGTTTTGGGACATTACGGTCCATCGTTAGTTTAGGGACGTTTTGGTTCATTGTTCATCCTGTATGCACGTGTATTTGTCACGTGACGGGATACATAACGATAAAGTGGGATACACCCATTTAGGATGTGATTTGGTTTGGTTGGGGTGTTTTGTGATCCATCTCCACCGCAACGTCTTCCATTTGACGTCGACGCCTGGCTTTTTCGAATATGGCCATTTTACGTTCTCGATCAACTTTTCTCTTCTGATGGGCTTCGGTTAGCAGCACGTCAATCAGCTCATTGGACGGTTCCAAGGATTTTGGCGCCGATTCTGCCCCCAGCTCTTCTATGTCATCTTCTAACGCTGAGTGAGCTTCTTCATCATTTAGTGACGAATGAGAGATCATGTGACAACTTTCCACGTAATCCTCGGGTTCTTCTGACGCGTCGTCTCCCTCGTCATTGTCATTGCCTCTATTCTTAAGGATATGGTTGAGAAACTCATGGAGTGTGATTGGGGTCTGCGCCTTCTGGTTGTATTCCTCCAGCGTGTCAATATGCTTTTGTAGGTTCATGTGCTTGTCATCAGGCTGCGCGGGCTTATTGATCTTCTTCTTCGAAGACTTTGACGGCTGGACCTGGGTATTTTGCCTATTGCTACCAATTCTCGGTGTCGGGCGCAGTTTCAGCACCCCCTCAATGATCTTGGGCTCTAGCGGGCTTTTCCACTTGATTGCGGGGCATGCTTGATGATCCTTCAGCATTCTTTTCGTTTTTGCCGAAAGAATTACTTCCCATGGAGCTTCCTCTATGAATGAGCATGATGCCCCCAGAGTGTCTACCCTTTTAGTAGTGTGCTGTTGTGGCGGATTTACCTTCCAGTTTTCGGACAGCGCGAACTTGCCCTGTTGGTACCGGTCTTCAACCCAGTTTTTGAAGACGTAACGGTCTTCGATCGGATGACCCAATATTCGGTGGTAGGGGCAGTAATTGGGATTGTTGACGTCATTCAGTTGCGGTGGGTGTCTCGGCTCCGGTAGAGTGATGAGCCCGTTGTGCACTTCCAGTTCGAACAGTCTCCTTGTTTTATCCCGGGGAAACGAGTAAGAACGTCTCAACTTCTCATTGAGGAATCGCTGCTTGTTGTTGTGGCGAACAACTGGTTTCGGCTCACTCGGCTGTTGTTGAGCATTGGCGAAAAAGGTCGCTTTCCCTTTGCCTTTTTCATTTCGAAACTCCGTCTTTAAAGAGGGCGATCTATGGCCCATCTGGTCCATTTGGACCAGCTTGTCGATTAATGCTTGGAAATTGGTCGGCTTGAAGAACATCATAAACTGAGATATGGTCGCCTGTGGATCGAGGGATCTTACGAACATGCCCATGGCAGGAGCTTCTTCTATGCGTTGTTCGCATCTCGACCATAGGTTCCACCACCGAATGGCGTATTGAACCCAGGTTTCTCCCGGCTTCACTCTAGCATTGATTAGTGCGGTGATCGGGGTGTGCTCGCTAGCGCTTGCGAACCTTTGTGTAAACAGTAGCTCCATTTCTGCAAATGTCTTGACAGAGTCATTTGGTAGCTCGAGTACCATTCGAATGTTGTCTCCGACAAACTGCCAACAAACTGGCGAAGCAGCTGTTTGTCATCACCCCCAGTATTACCGCACAGAGCCCGGAACTGAGCAACGTGCTAGTGTGGGTTACCCGTCCCCTTATACATATGGAATTTAGGGATCGTATATCCTGGCGGGTACTTTATTTGATCGTACCAACCAGGATAGGGTCGTCCAGACCTGACGATTTGGCCGGTCGTTTCGCTTGCCTGATGGGCTCGTATCTGTTGAGCTATATAGTCGTCAAGGGCTGCTTTGGATATGGTATCTTCTTTGGCTACTGATAGAGCCGGAAGAGGGTTTGATATCTCCCCTCTGTCGTCTTCAAGGATTATTGGAGGGTCTTCGGCTGGAGGATCCGGCTGTATCATCATCCCGACCATATCTTAGAACAGGAGCGCCATTTGTTTTATGTTGGCCGCTTGTTCCGCGGCCTCTTTGTCTTTCTTCTTGAGCATTCTTCGGAGGAACTCAGCGTCGGTTTCCTGTTCCTGGCGTTGCTCCGACAACGTCTCCGAGCTTTCTTTCAGCCCAGTGAGCGCAGCCATCTTCGTTAGCATCTCCTAGAGCTTTTGCTGTTGCTCCTGAGCCTTTGTCACAGACCGGGTGAGTGGTCGATGACCCATAGAGATATGGCTATCCTCTTTCCCGGAAGCCATGTAGATGGTGTGTACTACCATGCTCCCAGACTTGGGGCGTTTTGATTCAGCACCCTTGAGATTTATCGCAGACACAGGGATCTTCTCCGGCCTTCTCCTTTTATAGGCGGTCAAAGTTGAGGGGGCCATTACAGTAGGCACCCATACAGACGATACCTTCTGTAGTACGACGGGATGGTCCTTCTCTTGCCGAGCTTTCACTTTCTTCTGTCGGCAGGAGTAGTCTTTGTCGATCACAGAGTCTTGAACTCTTCGCCAGACCCTGTGGATTTTGGAAGACAGCCGTTGAGAGGGCTGTTCCGGCTTTACTTTAATAACGTTCTCCACCGGTGGAGGAAAACTTTTCAGCACGGCAGTTGGAGAGTTCTTGCGCACCCTCCGGAGCGGCTCAAAGTTGTTCCCAGTTGGAATAGCAGCATCAACTTCCACCGTTGGAGTTAGTGGGGTAAGTCCGAAAGGGGAACTGCTCCCAGCTTTCCTCACTCGACACCAGTGGCGACATCGAGCATGTCTTGTAACCGGGATCACCTCTGTTTTCGGGGTAGCATCTTCATGCCCCCTGATCTGATGAGAAGTTATTGTCGGTGTCAGTCTATCGAAGACTAACGTCCGCTGAGAGGGAACGGTCAATCTTGCAATGACCAACTTTTTGGCAGGGGAAGTAGCTTTGGTGATTTAGCTGGAAGCGGGAGTTGGAACGGCTAGTCTTGCAAAGACCGACCCCTTAGCAGGAAAACCCCTCTGATGACTTTGTTTACTGGAGCTGGAATAGCTATCCGCTTCGGGATAACTCCTTCGGGTATTGCAGGCTCCTTCACGGGCCCGCTTGAGCTTTGGCCTAGTCTGTTAAAGACCGAGGCGTTGGACTTGGACGACCCTTTGAGAGGGGCCGTGGTAGTGGTAAGCCGATCAAAGACCGACTTCGTTGGAGCTTCCTGCGATGGCACTAGGGCGTTGAAGCTTGCCGGTAGGATCATGGTCCCAAAGAACAGTCCAGTGGTAACCTGAGTCACCTGTTCCACTGGCATGGCGAAGATAGAGGCCACATGGGGCCTATAGGTCACTCCTCCAGCGAGGACGGAGTGAGAGTTGCTGTTGCAGCTGGTGCAGTTGGAAGCCATTTTCTCTGCACGGGAGCAAGACACCAAATCTTAGTACCTCGAATCCAGGGGCAATCATATTAAACCGTGATTTATTCGCGAACACGACACACGAAGTGTGGAGTGGAAAAGGAAAAGGTCCCACCGGACATGCCAGAATCTGTTCGCCGCCGAAAACCGGAAAGAAAAACGTCTTGCCCGAATTTGGGGGCAGATGCTATTTAGTTTTATCTGTCCACCTCTCCGAAGATGCCAAGTTGATTTATGCCAAGTTGATTGTGGAGACGCTCTTCCCTGCAGGCGCAAGCTCCTGAAGTTAATTACGCTACCGCATAGCGGTAACCACTTTCTCCTTCTCCAGATGGTCACTTCGTGTCGTGTGTGTTTGTTTTATTTTTTTTTGCCCGTGGATTGTATACGGAGACTAAATTATGTTGTCGCCCGTAAGGCGTGGATTAGTCCAAATCCGTATTTTCTTAGATTTGGGTTTGGGTTTGTTTTAAGGATCGTTAACCTTATTTGAGATTAAGATCAACTTAAATGCTTGTTAAGGATACGTTAGTCTAATTTTAGACTAAGATCTACTTAACAAGATTTTAAGATCATTTAGATCCAACGAAAGAGTATTTGGACTCTATCGTTTTAGTTTAGGGACATTGCGGTCCATAAGTTTAAGGACGTCATAGTCCGTGAGTTTAAGGATGTCATAGTCCGTAGGATTTAGTTTAGGAACGTTGCGGTCCGTAAGTTTAAGGACGTTATAGTCCGTGAGTTTAACGACATCATAGTCTGTAAGGTTTTTTTCAGTTTAAGGACATCATAGTCCATGAAGTTTAGTTTAAGGACATTACGGTCCGTTGTTAGTTTAAGAACTTTACGGTCTAGAGTTAGTTTAAAAACATTACGGTCCATAGCTAGTTTTAGGACATTACGGTCCATCGTTAGTTTAGGGATGTTTCGGTCCATAGCTAGTTTTAGGACATTACGGTCCATTGTTAGTTTTGGGACTTTACGGTCCATCGTTAGTTTAGGAATGTTTCGGTCCATTATTTGGATGTAATCATGGGTTTGGAAATGCACCAGATAGTTATTGGTCGTCGGGACCCACCACCTCTCTAAAGACGTTGAAGAATTACAACGGCATGTATCAGAGGTGTAAAGAGATGTACCCTTGAACCAAATGCCAGATCGAGAAGCAATGGGATAAATATTATTGTAAATGCCATCTGTGATGAGTAATTTTGGAAGACCTGAGCATAATTAGGGCTCGGTTAAAAAAAACAAGGTTTTGGATTTGGGAGACTTAGCTAACTTGGGCTAAGGTTAGCCTATTATAGTGTTAAACACTAGCATATGTTCGACGCTCACGTGCTCCCACGTGAGGTCTTAAAGCATTGTTTAAGCACTGAAAATCTGAAGTGCTCATGTGGGGTCACGTGAGGTGCTTGAAATAGTGTTAAACATTGAAAGTCTGAGGCGCTCATGTAGGGTCACGTGAGGCGCTTGAAGTATTGTTTAAGCACTGAAGATCTGAAGCCCTCACGTGGGGTTACGTGAGGCGCTTGAAGTAGAGTTAAACACTGAAAGTCTGAGGAACTCACGTGAGGTCATGTGAGGCGCCTGAGATTTGGCACAGCTTCTTTGGATTTGTTCCCTTTTCTTTTCGGAGTGCTGAGCACTATTAGGTCATGTGGGATCACGTGAGGCGTCCCTAAAGACTGAAAGCTGCCTCTTTTTTATTCTCTTTTGAAAAGTGCTAAGCACTATTAAGGGGTCACGTGAGGTGCCCTAAGAATGGAATTTGTCTTAAGTTTATTCCCGTTTTACAAAGGTTTGTTCAGGGGTCACATGGGAGCATGTGATCTGTAATTATCATGTTTGGATGCTAATCTCCTTTTACATGCATGGGGATCTTAAATTTTCAAGCCCCTTATTTAATAAGAATTAAATTCTGTTATAGGGTTGAACCCTAGTTTTATTTAGAGAAATTAAATTCCTATATATTCTGTTGTAAGAATTAAATTCTTTGGAATCAATTCTCCCCCTAAGTTTTGAATCTGCATGACAGATCTCCCCGATGAGAATTAAATTCTCAACTTATGGGGAGATCTGTTTCTGCAGATCTTCAACCTGAGGAAGAACTAAGTTCTTTTTAGAAGAGTTAAACTCTTCTGAAAGTGAAGAAGAGGTAAAAGGTTCTGTGTTTGGTTCCTTTATTTTCCTTGGGTTTCTTTTTGGAGATCTTCTTCTCTCTGGAGAATTAAATTCTCTTTTCTTTTGGCATACAAAGGGGTTTTCTCTCTCTCTTTTTGTATCTTCTTCTCCTTTACTTCTTTGCTCTTATTTATAGGAGAAGAAGGGAATCAATTTGTTTATAAAATATCTCTTTGAGAGATTTTGATTGATTTTATAATCAACCAAAATGATCTTTTAGATCAATCGTTGGATTTTATTCACCGTTGGATTTTTAATCCAAGGACTTCTGTTTTACAGAAGATGTCTCTTTTGTTATTCTTAACAAGATTAGGAAGATATTTCCCTGTACAGAAATCTTTCTGTAGATTGGTGTTTTTTAATCACCATTGGATTTTTAATCCAACGGCGCCCTATTTTACAAAGCGTAATCTTTCTTATTTAGAAAGATTTAAGGAAACATTTTCCAACTAGAGGTTTTGATTCCTCTTAATTAGAATTTAATTCTATCGGTTCAGAAGGCATAGGAGCCCATCATGTGTAGCAAGTGACTCTATCAAATTAAGCCTACCAAAGAGTGTCACGTGCTATCACGTGAGTTTTCGCTCTGGCCAATTGTTTGCTTTATTCAGGCGCCTATATACTTTGTATATAGAGGTCACGTATCTGCACGTGAGGCCCAGTTTCAGCTTAGTTTTGTCAAGCGCAGCGCCTATCACTTGTGGGCACGTGATGCTCCATTTGGGGACTTTTTCCCGTTGCTTTTATTTATTATTCATTTTTTATAAGGAAACAAATGCCCCCAGAGCGTTGTTCCAACGTGGTTTGCACATGAGTGCAACGTTGTCATCTTTACAGCCGTTGGATTGCCTAGGGGAACGGGGAGATGTACCGCCCTTGTCACGTCTTATAAATGCGAGGGTTTAGTTTCTTATGCAGTCAATATTTCCTTCATCTTCTTCCTCCTTCGTTTTCTTTGAGAATTTAATTCTCCTCCTCAGAGCTTAGTTCTCTGCCATTCTAATCCCAGAGTTAAACTCTGTCAAAAAGAAACCCTTTTTAGCTAAAGATCTTGCACATCATAAAAACTTTACTTTTTGAACAAAATTTCTCTGGATTTTGAATCCATCATGAGAGCTTTGCTCTCCTCTGAAACCCATCCACTTAGGGATCCAAAGATGTGATTTTTGAGTAGTAAACCTCTATATCTCGAACATTCACCTCTGTTTTTTGAGAATTCATGGAATTTTATTTCTCATATATGTTTTTTTGTGAGTTTCTGGAATTTAATTCCATCATATCAAAGGAATTTAATTCCTCAGGCGAAGAGCTTAGCTCTGAAAGATCAAAAGGACCCTTTGGGAATTTTATTTCCTGGTGCTCTTGAAAATCTTTGCGTATGGTTTTACCCTTATTCGCACAAATTTTAAATTTGTTGTGTGCCTTAGCAGAGGTTGTTTTCCCAAGAGTTGTTTGGAATTCCAATGTCTGTTTCAATAAGCATTTTCTTGATCAGTTTGACCACTAAACTCTCACTAATTTTCCTTTTCAGACACTATGGCCGCTCATCTGTATGATCTTGACGAAATTATTTCTTATGGAGACATTCGCGCACAAGGCTGTTGTCAAAACCAGGAGTTTACAAATGCTCAATGTGCTGAGATTATGAGTCGCTTTAATGAATACAACGGTCGACTACTTCCTCGTCGCTTCGCTCTTTTGAAGCTCGTCGTGAGAGCAATTTGGAACGCACTTCCTGGATTTTACGAAGCCATGCCGCTTAAGGCACTGGATGATGCTGAAGACAAGGTGCACTCAGTGTATCTGATGGGCCTGATCTCGAAGAGGCGGCGAGATAATCTTGTTGATATCTTGCATCAAATTTTTCAACAGACGACGATAGTCTCTGCCTATCAGAGGACAGATGACATCAGCGAGGATCCTGACGCTTTCCTTCGTGAGAGGATGCACACGAGAATGGTCAGGGAGGCCAGAAGCATTTTAGACGGCCTTATTTTTGAATTTCTTAATCCGTGTCCCAAATTTAATGTTTTACCATTGTAAACATTTTAATGATGCTTTTGTTTACTGTTTTCATCAATGTAAGAATTTTCTGGGGTATGAATAACAAATTTTTCCTTTCTATCCGTTTATTTTATGCATTAATCCTCTTCGCACATACATGAGTGGGTACGCTTTGAATGCTTAATTGGATGCAAATCAAATGTTCTCTTTACTGCCTCGCACAGTATGTGGTCGACGTCCGTGGGTTACGCCTTTTTGTTTCGACTTGGCGCAAAGTAGTTTATGTACTCTTGAGTAGCACCTCTATTTCAGTGGCATATAACTTTGGCAAGTGTGGCCTGTAGGTAGTAGATAGCAGTCCATCTTAACCTCCCTGCAGGGCAATGATGGCTTAGGAAACAGGTTCAGGTCTGCCGCCTAAGACTTTTCAACTTTATGAGCCGTGAGAGTCTCATAAAGACTTTTCTCCCTATGAGCCGAGAGGATCCCGTAGGTGTATTTTATCCTTAGGAGTCATGAGGATTCCTAAGTGCATTTTCTCTTGAGAGTCGTAAGGATCTCACAAGAGAATTTTCTCCTTTACAAGTCGAGAGGACTCGTAAGTGGTTTGGTGGGTTGACTTGTTTCCGAGTCAAAGCATTGCTTCGACGGAGAGGTCATTGGCTGACTTGTTTCCGAAACGGGGTCATTATACGACGTATTTCCGAGACGGGGTCATTTGCTGACGTATTTCCACGACGGGGTCATTTGCTGATGTATTTCCGAGACGGGGTCATTTGCTGACGTATTTCCACGACGGGGTCATTTGATGACGTATTTCCTAGACGGGGTCATTTGTTGATGTATTTCCAAGACGGGGTCATTGGATAACGTATTTCCGCGATGGGGTCATTTGCTGACGTATTTTCGAGACGGAGTCATTTGCTGACGTATTTCCGAGACGGAGTCATTGGATGACGTATTTCCGCGACGGGGTCATTTACTGACGTATTTTCGAGACGGAGTCATTTGCCGACGTATTTCCGAGACGGGGTCATTGGATGAGGTATTTCTATGACGGGGTCATTTGCTGACGTATTTCCGAGACGGGGTCATTGGATGACGTGTTTCCGCGACGGGGTCATTTGCTGACGTATTTCCAAGACGGGGTAACTGGATGACGTATTTCCGCGACGGGGTCATTGGATGACGTATTTCCGCGACGGGGTCACTTGATGACGTATTTCCACTTTCTGCGGTGTCATGGTTTACGTACTCCGCTTTCTGCGGTGTTGAGGCTGACTCTAGATTGTCTGTGAACCATAGAGTCTTGGAACGGGGGACTTTACCGTGGCTCCGATTGGTGGTGTCGCGTCCGTGCCCTGCTGGCATGAGGAGGAACGCCATTGTTGGTCTTCTGGGATGCATCTTTATTTGATTGTACCCTGACGAGCCGTCCATGAAGGAGAAGACTTCGTGAGTGGATGTGTTGTCTATCATTAGCTCGGTAACCGGTACGGGAAAATCATCCTTTGGACAGGCTTTGTTGAGGTCCCGGAAGTCCATGCAGACGCGCACCGTCCCATTTTTCTTCATCACTGGGACAATGTTGCCGATCCAGTCGGGGTATTGAACTTCTTGGATGAAGCCGGAGTCGATTAGCTTCTTAACTTCGGCATTGATGCTCATTTCAAGTTCGAGCCACATTCTTCTTGGTGCTTGTTTAACTGTCTTGACGTCCGGAGATATCGCCAATTTATGCACAGCTATTTCCGGATCTAGCCCCGGCATCTCGGAATAGTTCCATGCGAAGCAGTCCTTATACTGCATGAGCACGTCTTTTAGTGTAGCCACCTGTTCTTTAGATAGCAGCTCATTGACGAACGTAGACCGCGGGTCGTTTGCTATCCCCAAGTCGATTTTCCTTAGGTTGTCCGCTTTAGTATGTATTCCATCTTCCAACTCTTTTGGCGCTGGTGGAAATTCTGAGATCAATTCCTCTTCATCCCCATTTTTGAAACATCAGGAGAGGTCATCCATACTCTCGGGCACTCCTTCTTCCGACAGCGTTATCACATGACAGGTACAAGATCGTTTCCAAGACCGATGTTGATCTGGTTCTACCCTTGCTATATACGTGGCTTTTGGCATATGCTTTTGTGGTGGGGCTACCCTCTAACTGTTGAATAGAGCGAATCTGCCGAGTTGATATTGGTCTTCAACCCAGTTTTTGAAGGTGAAGCAGTCTTCAAAAGAATGTCCTATCGCTCGGTGATAGGAGCAATAATCCGGGCAATGAACCTCATTTGCTTGTTCGGGGTGCTTGGACTCTGAGAGCGTAATCATCTGATTTTTCATGAAGAGGTCGAATATCTTCCTTGTCTTGTCTTGAAGGAAAGAATATGCTCGACCCATCTTTTCGTTAGAGACGAATTCCGGCTGACCTTTTCTTGATCATAGGGCCCTTTGGATCTGTTTTGCCGCTGTCAAATGTTTTTTCTGTTCTTTGACTCGTTTTTGCCTCTGCGTCGGGCCCTTTTCTTGTCTTGGGAATGCATGGCGGCCTGACGGTGAAGGGCATCGTCGTCCTCTGTAGCCTGCTGAAGGAGGCATTGCGTCTTGGCTTTCTCGTAAATGGCCATTTCGCGGCTGTAATCGTTCTGAACCTTTTGACTCGCTTCCCGTACTAGCTTGTCCATCTGTTCTTCAAACGATGGACTCGACATTTTTATGACGGGACCTCGTTCTGGTTCTGTGTCAGTGTCTTTGAAAAGAGCATCCTCTTCCTTATCAAGGTCTTTTATGACATGGCAGCCATGAAACTGCTCCCGTTTCATGGACTGGACATAACGGGCGTGCCAGAATTTGTTTGCCGTCGAAAACCGGGAAGACAAACGTCTTGCCTGAATTTGGGGGCAGATGCTATTTGGTTTTATCTGGCCACCTCTCCGAAGATGCCAAGTTGATTTATGGCACCGTATATCGGAGGTTTAGACAGATGCGGCCGTTGTAGTAGACTTCGTCAGATTCCCCCTCGTGTATGAGGGGTTTTTGATTATGGGGACGCTCTTCCCTGCAGGCGCAAGCCCCTGTAGTTAATTACGCTACCGCATAGCAGTAACCACTTTCTCCTTCTCCATATGGTCACTTCTTGTCGTGTGTGTTTGTTTTATTTTTGGTTGCCCATGGATTGTATATGGAGACTAATTTATGTTGTCGCCTGTAGGGCGTGGATTAGTCCAAATCCGTATCTTTTTGGATTTAGGTTTGGGTTTGTTTTAAGGATCGTTAACCTCATTTGAAATTAAGATCAACTTAAATGCATGTTAAGGATATGTTAGCCTAATTTTAGACTAAGATCTACTTAACAAGATTTTGGGATCATTTAGATCCAACGAAAGAGTATTTGGACTCTATTGTTTTAGTTTAGGGACATTGCGGTCCATAAGTTTAAGGACATCATAGTCCGTGAGTTTAAGGACGTCATAGTCCGTAGGATTTAGTTTAGGGACGTTGCGGTCCGTAATTTTAAGGACGTCATAGTCCGTGAGTTTAAAGACATCATAGTCTGTAAGGGTTTTTCAGTTTAAGGACATCATAGTCTATGAAGTTTAGTTTAAGGACATCACGGTCCATTGTTAGTTTAAGGATGTTATGGTCCAGAGTTAGTTTAAAGACATTACGGTCCATAGCTAGTTTCAGGACATTACGGTCCATCGTTAGTTTAGGGATGTTTCGGTCCATAGCTAGTTTTAGGACATTACTGTCCATTGTTAGTTTTGGGACATTACGGCCCAACGTTAGTTTAGGAACGTTTCGGTCCATTATTTGGATGTAATCATGGGTTTAGAAATGCACCAGATAGTTATTGGTCGTCGGGACCCACCACCTCTCTGAAGACGTTGAAGAATTACAATGACATGTATCAGAGGTGTGAAAAGATGTACCCTTGAACCAAATGCCAGATCGAGAAGCAATGGGATAAACATTATTGTAAATGCCTTCTGAGATGATTAATTTTAGAAGACCTGAGCATAATTAGGGCTCGATTAAAAAAAACAAGGTTTTGGCTTTGGGAGACTTAGCTAACTTGGTCTAAGATTGGCCTATCATAGTGTTAAACACTAGCATATGCACTGAAGATCTGAAGAGCTCACGTGGGGTCACGTGAGGCGCTTGAAATAGTGTTAAACACTGAAAGTCTGAGGCGCTCACTTGGGGTCACGTGAGGCGCTTGAAGTATTATTTAAGCACTAAAGATCTGAAGCGCTCACATGGGGTCACGTGAGGCACTTGAAGTAGTATTAAACACTAAAAGTCTGAGGCGCTCACGTGGGGTCACGTGAGGCGCCTGAGATTTGGCACAGTTTCTTTGGATTTGTTCCTTTTTTCTTTTCTGAGTGCTGAGCACTATTGGGTCACGTGGGATCACGTGAGGCGTCCCCAAAGACTGAAAGCTGCCTCTGTTTTATTCTCTTTTGAAAAGTGCTAAGCACTATTAAGGGGTCACGTGAGGCGCTCTAAGAATGGAATCTGTCTTAAGTTTATTCCCCTTTTATAAAGGTTTGTTCAGGGGTCACGTGGGAGCTTGTGATATGCAATTATCATGTTTGGATGCTAATCTCCTATTACGTGCCTGGGGATCTTAAGTTTTCAAGCCCCTTGTTTAATAAGAATTAAATTCTGTTATAGGGTTAAACCCTAGTTTTATTTAGAGGAATTAAATTCCTATATGTTCTGTTGTAAGAATTAAATTCTTTGGACTCAATTCTCGCCCTAAGTTTTGAATCTGCATGACAGATCTCCCCGACGAGAATTAAATTCTCAACTTGTGGGGAGATCTGCTTCTGCAGATCTTCAACCAGAGGAAGAACTAAGTTCTTTTTAGAAGAGTTAAACTCTTGTGAAGGTGAAGAAGAGGTAAAAGGTTCTGTGTTTGGTTCCTTTCATTACCTAGGGTTTCTTTTTAGAGATCTTCTTCTCTCTGGAGAATTAAATTCTCTTTTCTTTTGGCTTACAAAGGTTTTTTTTTCTCTCTTTTTTTATCTCCTTCTCCTTTGCTTCTTTGCTCTTATTTATAGGAGAAGAAGGGAATCAATTTGTTTAAAAAATCTCTCTTTGAGAGATTTTGATTGATTTTATAATCAACCAAAATGATCTTTTAGATCAATCGGTAAATTTTATTCACCGTTGGATTTTTAATCCAAGAACTTCTGTTTTACAGAAGATATCTCTTTTGTTGTTCTTAACATGATTAAGAAGATATTTCCCCGTACATAAATCTTTCTATAGATTGGTGATTTTTAATCACCATTGGATTTTTAATCCAACGGCGCCCTGTTTTACAGAGCGTAATCTTTCTCGTTTGGAAAGATTTAAGGAGACATTTTCCAACTAGGGGTTTTGATTCCTCTTAATTAGAATTTAATTTTATCGGTTCAGAAGGCATAAGAGCCCATCACGTGTAGCACGTGACCCCACCAAATTAAGCTACCAAAGAGCGTCACGTGCTATCACGTGAGTTTTCGCTCTGGCCAATTGTTTGCTTTATTCAGGCGCCTATATACTTTGTATATAGAGGTTACGTGTCTGCACGTGAGGCCCAGTTTCAACTTAGTTTTGTCAAGCGCAGCGCCTATCACGTGATGCTCCCTTTGGGGAATTTTTCCTGTTGCTTTTATTTATTATTCATTTTTTAAAGGGAACAAGCTCGCTTGCTTCCAGGCATGATCGACGCCCCCACTCTCTCCGGGGCCGCACGAACGACTAACGCCGGGAGTACTCAAAGAAAGCCCCGCCTGAGGATTTGAGAAATTTAATAGAGCGGAATCAGAGCCACACCATCATGCAGACCCAGAGCGGGGGTAGCCACCACTCCGACTATCCAGATTCCACAAGGTACCACCCCCGACTTGAAGCCCTAGAAAAGAAAATCGAAGGCATACGATGGGATGGCAATGCGTCCGGTGAAGGGGCCATGTACTCCACCGACTCACTAACAAAGCCCTTTACAGAAGAGCTGCTGGCCGAGCATGTCTCATCCAGGAACAAGCCGCCAAAAGTGGCCCTCTTCAATGGGAAGTCCGACCCGAAGGACCGATTGGACGCTTTTACGGCGGGCATGAGCTTCCAAGATAACTCGGATGCGGCTTAATGCCGAGCTTTCCCCACCACCCTAATCCGGGCTGGCAGGGACTGGTTCCGAGGAGTTACGTAACGCTCCATCTCGACCTTCGATGAGATGGCCACCCAATTCCTAGGTCACATCGTCGGGAACCGACGACAGAAGAGGACGGTCGACTACCTGTTCACTGTCAAGAGCGGAGACAAGGAATCATTCAAAGGGTATGTAACCCGCTTCTACAATGCCCTTCTGGAGGTCTCCGAGCACCGCGATGAAACAGTTATCACTGTGCTAAGGTCGGGTCTTAGGCACAAAGAGTGGATCCGCTCTTTTGCATTAGCGCAACCTAAGACCATGGCCGAAGTGAAAGCCTGGACCAAGCAAGAAATCCAACTCGAGTCCGAGGTGAACTCAAATCTGTCCCGAGCCAACCAGGAGGATAGAAAGTAAAGAGACAGGGAGAAGAAAAAGAAAGTCAATCATCCGAAGCCTTACTCCCCGAGGTTCCGGGAGTTCACTCCTCTAAACATTTCCCAAACTGAGCTGCTAGACGAAGCTAACAGTGAGAGGTTCTTTAAGCTCCCGCCAGTCACCTAAAGAGCGAGCAAGCCCCATATTGCGCCTTCCACAGGTCACAGGGTTACCCGATTAAGAACTGTAAGCAACTCCGTGACTACATTGAGGAGTTGATTCGCTCTGGCCACCTGGAAAAGTACCTGTGGGAAAAAAGGAAGGCGAATCGGGAGCAAAAGGCCCTAACCCTTACCAGGGAATTAACGATCGGGCAAATCATGGTCGTTACCTCGGACCCAGCTTGGGAAAATGGGGGGAACCGCCTCCTCCTCCCGGTCGAGGGTGTAAGCGATATACTATACAAGAGGTGCAAGAGAGACGAACCGATCATCTTCACCTATGAAGACCTCAACGGAATATCGCTTCCTTATAGTGACCCTCTCGTGATAATGTCCCGAGTCCACCGTTATGAGGTTCAGAGAATTTTGGTCGATTCAGATAACTCGGCTGATATCCTGTTCCATGACTGTTTCCAGCGTATGGGGCTAAGACCATCCGACCTTCGACCAACTTCCCATGTCCTCTCTGGGTTTACAAACCACTCCGTCCCGACCGAGGGGATTGTCACCCTCCTCCTCAACATTGGGGAAGCGGGTAATATGCGAACCATACCAGTGGATTTCCTCATAGCCAAAGTCCCTTCATCCTATAACATTCTCCTGGGACATCCTGTCTTAAACGCCCTCTGGACTCAGATCTCGACTTATCACCTTGCGATCAAATTCCCTTTGGATCAAGGGGGATAGGCTGGGCCTATGGGGACCAGCAAACCGCCAAGATTTTCCTCACCTCGATGAACTCCGCCAGAGAGCAGGACAGTGATTCTGAGGACATGCATGACTTCCAAGGGTCTTTAGATACACACGATGACCTAAGGGAGGTTAGAGGTGCCCCGGTGGAAGCATTGACGAAAGTCCTCCTCGCATAAGGGGTCGATGGCCGGACAGTTCAGATTGGCTCCCTCTTGACAGGGAATCACCGTGAAAACCTGATCCGGTTCCTCCGAGATAATTCGGACGTATTTGCTTGGGCGCCGAAGGACATGACCAGAATCGACCCTAGAGTGATCTCCCACAAGCTTAGGGTCGACCCGAAAGCAAAGCCCGTCCAACAAAAGAAGAGAAGCTTTGCGCCGGCCAAGCAAAACGCAATAGAAGACGAGGTGGATCGACTGCTCGCCGCCAACTTCATCAGAAACCTGGAATATTCAGATTGGCTGGCGATCATGGTCATGGTCAAGAAGGCAAACAGGAAATAGCACATGCGCGTCGATTTCACGGATTTGAACAAGGCCTTCCTAAAGACAACTATCCACTTCCTCGAATAGACCAACTGATAGACAGTTCGGGCGGCCACGAATTATTGAACTTCATGGATGCTTTCTCCGGTTACAATCAGATCAGGATGAACCCGGCCGATGAAAAACTTACCTCCTTCACCACTGATCGGGGGGTATACTGCTACAAAGCGATGCCCTTAGCACTCAAGAACACCGGGGCCATATATCAGCGCCTGGTCAATAAGCTGTTCAAACTTCATATTAGTAGAAACATGGAATTCTACATCGACGACATGCTCATAAAATCCATCTCGTCAGCTGGGCACACTAAAGACCTCGGCGAGACATTCGACGTCCTACGCAAGTACAAAATGAAGCTGAATCCAGCTAAGTGCGCGTTCGGAGTCACCAGTGGGAAGTTCCTCTGGCTCATGGTAACCCACCGAGGAATCGAAGCAAACCCTGAAAAGATCAGCGTCAACCTCAACATTGCAACGCCCAAGAGCATTGTTGACATCATGGGACTCACGGGAATGGTTGCTGCCCTGAGCCACTTTATGTCCAGATCCGGGGAGAAGTGCCTCCTGTTTTTCAGGGCCCTAAGGAAAATCCCTAAGTTCAAATGGTCTTAGGAGTGCCAGAACGCTTTCGAACAACTCAAGGCACATCTAGCGACCCCACCGCTACTCACCCGACCAGTCGAGGGTGATGAACTATTTCTATATCTGACCATCTCAAAACAAGCTGCAGGCTCAGTGCTTTTCAGAGAATGCGAAGGCATACAGTGGTCGGTCTATTACGTGAGCTATGTTTTCAAGGACGCAGAAACGTAATACCCGACCATAAAGAAAATAGTCCTGGCACTTGTCGTCGCCTCTAGGAAACTTCGGCACTATTTTCAAGCGCATACGATCCTCGAACTCACTGAGCGACCTTTAGGGTTGATTCTCACCTCCCCCAAGTCATCAGGACGTCTAGAGAAATGGAGGTGGGAACTGTCCCAATTCGATATCAAATACCGCCCCCAACAAGCCATCAAAGCACAGGTCTTGGCGGATTTTGTTGTCAAATGCACCATCCCCACCAAAGAAGAAATGTCGACCCGGGGCCCTGAACTACGTCCCTCGGTCGAGGAGGTGCCGGACCCCATCCCGGATTGGGTGCTCTACATAGACGGATCCTCTACCGAGGAGGAGAGTAGGGCTGGCCTGATAATCCACGGCCTGGACGAAGCAGACATGGAATACTCCGTAAATCTCGGGTTCAGAGCGTCAAACAACACCGCGGAATACGAGGCCTTATTGGTGCTGGGTTCGCTTAGCACCCCCGATGGGCTTCGGCAAGCATTAAGTATGCAATTTTTAAAAAATCTAGGATGCCGAGCGAGCCCGACCAAGGATCTAACTAGATAATTAGGCTTTTTATAGCATGAAAATAAACTTTACGCTAAGTGATATAGGAATACAACCTTTGTTGACCGGTCCTTCACTTCTAAACCTCCGTGTCGTAGTCCCTTTGCTCCAAGTAGTAGCTCCCGGACTCTTGTTTATCACAGAAAACCGTGTTTTAATACCACTCATTCATTATCTATTTTTATATAATATCGGTACTTTTAACCAGTGTCTGCTCAGTAAATACAGATTACAGGTATTCGTGACACAATACTGAAAACACACTCAAAATCACGGACATAACGTTTGTGAGCCAACACTGCAACCGGAACTGCAAACCGATCGATATTCAAAGAGTTTTTGCAAATAAACTAGTGTACACACATTTTGGTCCAACACATAGCAAGTGTGCACTAGCTCTTTGATGACTTGGACCTAGGTGGTGGCTGACCTTAGCACATGGTGGGCACACATGGGGGACAAGAATGTTAAATGCAAAAAGATATGATGTGATATAAAGCTACATGTTTCCCTCCAAATCCATGAGTGCAGACCAGGTTTATATAAACAAATCCAACAGCACCAGTGGAATTTTCGAGAGAAAACATCATCACAGAACCAACACGAGCCCCAGACTCCTCCATAAAACTGGCGAGACCCCACCAAAACCCGGCGCCGTCGGTTTTCTTATGCCCAAAGCCCCCTAATTTTTCTCTAGCCTTCCCTTGCAGTCACATCATCCATATTATATTGCTTTTTTAATCTTATTTTGGGCCAATAAAAGCTAGATCAGTGAGCAAGGGAAGGGGTCTCATATGTTCATACTTAGAAAAACTTTTAGTTTTCTTGTAAATAGCTAGTTCCCTTTGAGTTCTTTGCCTTCTCTTGAGCTTGCAACCTCTTCATTGAGCTTGCAAGTTTAAGTTTTGGTTATTGAATTCAAGGGTTGTATCCTCACTTGAAGATTAATAAAGCTTTGATTTGTGTTCTTAGTATTTATATTCTTGCCATTTACTTACTTGCTCTTTTATTTCCTTACCATTTACTTACTTGCTTGTTGTTCTTTTCCTTTCTTTTTTCTTTTCTTTTGCTCTTTCTCTTTGTTGTTTTGTTGGTTTGTGAATATGGTGTTCTTAGGAAAGAAAACGATATTGTAAGTTAAGGTTTCCTTTCTCATTTCCTTTGCCCGATATTTTCCATTGAACTTCGCCCAAACCTTACGCAAGCGCTCCGTTAGGCACCCTACCCTACCAAGATATCGGTGATCCCTAACAGTGACCGGTTGCGTTTAGTTTGGCCGGAGGAGAAAGTCAAGAGACAAGAACGGACGGACAAGGGTCAATAAGCCGGATTTCACAAATACCGTGCTTAAGCGCCCTAATCCACGTTGTTGCCGATTGCTCTAGCTTCAATGGTCAAGCTCGGCACAAAAGATTGAGTACGGAATTCACTAACTTACACTATCCTATCTATTCCTAACAACTTATTCTTTTGCATATACACATAGGATAGAAACAAACACTCGCGCCCTCGCATTAAGTCGTCATAACAAGAACTTAAAACGCACCGTCTCCCTACGGACGACCCGTGCTCATCGCGGCTAGCTACACGCGACACCGTCCTTGATCGCGGTTAAAACTTTAGAACTTAAAATAAGACACGCCAAAAGCGTACCGATCAACTCTCCTTAGGCTCCACTAGGCGAAAGGAACAAGCTTGCTTAAAAATCTTCGAGGCCGAAGATGATCTACGTCGAAGAATCGCTAACTCAAGCTACCTCTTCACTAATTGATGAATTAGTGAAGTAAACAATCTATACTATATGGCCAGTTTGGTATAGATTGATGGAATAGGAATTTTGTTCACTTTAGAATTATTTTTCTCTTTCTCTTTTTCACCTCACTAGAAAGCTAGAAAGCAAAGAAGGAGATGAAGAAGAAATTCAAGTGATCAATTTATGAACCATGGGTGAGAAAATATCTTATATAATCTCTTGTAGAGAGTTAACTATGGTTAAAGATAATGGTTAGGTTAATAAATATCTAGAGTAAAACAAAATTAGTAGACTAAGTCAATGTTTCTACACGCTTCCACAAGTATCTTAAACCATGCCAATTTCCACCTAATTTTGATTTATCTCTTAATAATTAATCACCCAAATTATCTTTAGTTAGGTATGAGTCTCATACACCCAAGTCTAATGTATCATCTAGCATGACACATAAATAAATACATTAATATATATCACATATATATTTAAATGTATTTGGAGAAAACAATTTCTTAAGTGAGCTAATATTAGTTAATATATATTAATATATCAAATATATAATTATATATTAAATTATTAAATCAACACTTGATTTAATATCCCGGCTGTATTACATACAACCGACTAATATCATTTACATGCATATCAAATATACATATAAAAAATTATTGAACCAACACTTGATTCAATAATCCAATTATATCACATATAACCTATATCGTGAGATTAGAATAATGTATCACATACAACTATCAATCTCGGTCCCGCATATATCACATATATGCCCTACTTCGTTTCGCTTGAGCTAGGAAATCTTTGTGTAGGACTCTAAAGACTCATCAATATGCTAGCAGTAGGTGATGATCATATCAGTCACCCACAAGCCGTCAGCGGTATTAGCTGGATGTAACGGCTACCAGGTATTGAGCGATCAGAAGATCAACAGGCAAGCTTGTCCATACTCCCGTGAATCCAATAAGTAATACTAACATACAGTCCGGTCTCTTCGTCTGATATGTCACATATCGAGTCTGGGGGTGGTAAACGTCAGACCCCAATAACTTGATAAGTCATGCCGATGCGAGGCTCATAACGGGTCGAGAAACTACTGATAACACTTACCAGTAAATCTCGGTATTAGCCCTGGCCAGGGACTTCCTGTTATGGCCAATCGAGCATAGCACAATATCAACCCCCAATACCGGGAGAGACGAAACCCCTCCTATTGCTCATTGCCTCCATGTGACTAGGGACTGTGCCCAAAATCCACCTGTTTGCACGCTCTCTTGAACGTGGTAGGAAGGAAATCAAAGCACGGTGGGAATCATACAAGACTCTATGACGATCTTGGGTCTATAGACTAACCTGTACCAGTGTCACCAGATAACTGCTATCCGACGTTAGGTATAATACCATCTAGGAGTTCTCGGCGAGTCCTGTTCGGTGTACCCATTCTCCAATGAGCACATGTGTACAATCTTTGATGTCAAACACCAATGGATGCGGGATCATCCATCGCCTCATACAGGGTCAAGAAACGTACACACTAGTTTACTCTGGAATACCGATGCCCTGTCTCGATACTCTCTCGACTAGGAACAATTAAAAGATGAACTTGTGGACTACCATGGCCCCACTAGTATGATCTGCATCATAATCCTGGTAGTCAAGTACACATCCTAAGGGCTTTATCAACATGTGAGAGAAAAGACTCTATCAAAATACCAGTCTACATGTTAGGATAAAGAGTAACCAGATAGCATACTATCATGTAGAGCAAGAAAGTCCTCCCTATATATGTCCAAGCATCCATTATAATATACAATCATGTACAATAATGGCCTCTAGGGAATACATACAACTAACAATCTCCCACTTGCACTAAAGCCAGTTGTTATAGTATCTTATACCGAACATCCCAAAGAGTCTCTCAAATTGTATCTGCCGGATGGCCTTCGTGGGTGGATCCTCCGTGTTATTCTTCGTTTCAACTCTCTTGACCTCGATCTCCCGGCGATCAACTATCTCCCGGATTAGGTGATACCGCCTCAGAATATGTTTGGATCGCTGATGGGACCTGGGTTCCTTGGCTAAAGCCACATCTCCATTGTTATCGCAATCTAAAGGTATTGGATGCTCAATAGATGGAACCACTCCAAGTTCAGTTATGAACTTCTTCATCCAGACGGCCTCTTTGGCGGAATCGTTGGCAGCGATGTATTCAGCCTCCATCATCGAGTCTGCCACGGTATCTTGCTTGGAACTCTTCCAGCATACCGCCCCTCCATTGAGGGTGAAGACAAAACTCGAGACCAACTTAGAGTCGTCCTTATCACTGTGGAAGCTCGAATCGGTAAAGAACTCCACTTGAAGTTCACCGTTATCATACACCAAGAACATTTCTTTAGTCCTTCTCAAGTACTTAAGAATGTTCTTCATAGCTGTCCAGTGATTCTCCCCAGAATCCGATTGATACCTGCTTACAACACTAAGTGCGTACGCTACATCGGGTCGGGTACATAACATCACATACATGATAGACCTGACAGCCAAAGCATAGGGTATCTCTTGCATGCGAGCCCTCTCCAAATCAGTCTTGGGGGACATCTCTTTGGAGAGAGTGATTCCTGAGATCTTAGGTAAATTCTCACGCTCGGAATCTTCCATACTAAACCTCTTTAGTATAGTGTCAATGTACCTGGATTGGGACAATCCCAGCATCCGTTTAAATCTATCTCTATAGATCTTAATCCCTAGAATGTAGGAGGCATCACCCAGATCCTTCATGGAGAACCTTTGTGATAAGAAGAGTTTAACCGAGTGCAGCATAGGAACATCATTTCCTATCAAGAGTATGTCATCCACGTACAATACGAGGAAGACAACCTTACTCTCTGCAACCTTTTTGTATACACAAGGTTCATTTACATTTTTATGAAGTCAAACTCTTTGACTGCTACATCAAAATAGATGTTCCAACTCTGCGATGCCTGCTTTAACCCGTAGATTGATTTAAGCAGCTTGCACACCTTTCCACTGCTCCCACTATCTACGAAGCCCTCTGGCTGAGTCATGTATACGCTCTCTTCTAAATCACTATTTAGAAAAGCGGTCTTGACATCCATCTGCCATATTTCGTAGTCATGGTATCCAGCGATGGCAAGTAGGATCAGGATAGACTTAAGCATAGCTACTGGTGAAAAGTTTTCTTCATAACTGACACCTGGTCGTTGACGAAAACCTTTTGCAACAAGTCTCAACTTTTCCATCTACACCAAGTTTCTTCTTAAAGATCCATTTGCTCCCAATGGGTTTTACCCCTTCAGGAGCAACTTCCAAAGTCCATACTTTGTTAGTGTACATGGATTCCATCTCAGACCGCATTGCATCCAGCCATTTCACAGAGTCCACACTCGTGATGGCCTGCTCGAAACTAGTTGGGTCATCATCTTCTATGATGCAATCCTCGCTTCCACCATCAATGAGAAATCCGTAGTATCTCTCAGGTGGATGAGGAACCCTACTAGATTGACGGAAAGGCCGAGGTTCATCGGGGACTATCGAATCCTCCGGTTCCACCGAATTGTCAGTTACAGTTTGTGTAGCTGGAACTACTTCCAGTTCTACCTCATGACCACTAATTTCTTTTACAAGAAATTCCTTTTCTAAAAAGGTGGTATGTTGAGCAATAAACACTTTTTGTTCCTCACTGTGGTAGAAAAGATATCCATATGAATTCTTTGGATACCCCACAAACTTGCAAAGAACTGATCTTGCCTCGAGTTTGTTCAGATTTTGCCTTTTTCCATAGGCCGGACAACCCCATATCTTAACTCGTTTAAGATATGGTCTTTTTCCACTCCACATCTCATATGGTGTTTTAGGCACTGATTTTGATGGAACTTGATTCAATAGGTATGTTGTTGTCTCAAGCGCATAACCCCAAAAGGAAATAGGCAACTCAGCAGTGCTCATTATAGAGCGCACCATATCTAATAGGGTGCAGTTCCTCCGCTCCAATACACCATTGTGCTGTGGTATATACGGAGGAGTAAGCTGAGAGAGAATCCCATTCTCTTTTAGATACTCTAGGAACTTCGTGCTTAAGTATTCTCTTTCCCGATCAGATCGAAGGATTTTAATACTTTTACCCGTTTGGTTCTCAACTTCGCATTTATATCTTTGAATTTCTCAAAAGCTTCAGACTTGTGTTTCAACAGGAATACATGTCGGAATCTTGAGAGATCATCGGTGAATGTAATGAATTACGAGGAACCATTCCTGGCATGTGTAGACATGGGACCGCATACATCACTATGTATCAGGCCCAAGAGTTCTGTAGCTCTTTCTCCATGTCCAGTAAACGGAGTTTTGGTCATTTTACCTCTGAGACATGACTGGCAAGTTTCATAAGATGTAAATTCGAACAGATTCAAATATCCATCTTTATATAACTTAGCTAGTCGTGTCGCATTGATATGACCTAGTCTACAATGCCACAAGAAGGATTCGTTCATTTCTGAACTCTTCCTCTTGTGTGTATTCTGTATGTTAAGAACTGTGTTTCGATTCAGAACGTATAAACCGTTACATAACTTACCAAACCCAATCAACACTTGATTTAGGAAAATATTCTCTACTACAAAGTTATATCTTTCTTTATCTAATAAAGAAATTGATATTAAATTGCATATCATAGAGGGTACATAATAACAGTCGTTCAAGATCACTGTATTCCCATTTGGTAATACAAAGTGATATTCACCAACTGCTTTGGCTGCAACACTTGCACCATTCCCTACTTTTATAGAATTATCACCTTTTCCCAGTTCTCTTCCTTTCTTTAGCCCATGCAACATATTACATATATGGGATCCCGATCCGGTATCTAATACCCAGGACATAGAGTGCGCTGAGAAACAGTTCTCGGTAACAAACACACTCGAAGAAGATGCATCAACATACTCATTCCTCGTTCGGGTTTCATGGGAATCCGAATATTCCCCTATTTCCCGCTCAGACTTATAACAATTATAAGGTAGAGCGGAACCAACGTTCCCCAGCTCAGTATAAAAAGTGGGTTCGGTCAATACATCAATATTATTATCTTGATTAAGGCATGTCATGGTCGCTACCCGGAGAGAGAGAGAGAAGAAAACACTTAGCGTATGCTTATGCAAGATTATATTGGTTATTATCTTATCTAATCAGGATGGCTCCCACTGTTTTTATTAAATCTTCCTTCAAAACCTAAAAGGTAAGACTGGCCGAGATTAATTACACCCTATAAGTTCGCCAATCTTTCGGCCAGGCCAGTATCGGTACTTTAAGGGAGGTTTCCCGTATTTTCGTACGAACCTAATTAAAATAAACCTCGTTTTCCCATAGGCATAACCCCGTTGACATATTTCTAGACACCTACTTGATCGGTTAATTGTAAAGTGCAAAACTCTCTCAGGAGTAACTCTTACTCGCAGTGGGTATTGGGATCCAACTATCTCATAGAAAGTATGCAATCTCATTGCAAATTTCAACACTTGAAATTCCCAATAATGTTTTGCCCCAAGCGATTTATGACCTTGACAAGGTCAACAAATCATAAACCGTAAGTCAAGTTCAACCCGTTCATTTCACGATTGAATTAAACCCACTTGTACGACCCTTGACAAGGTCAACAAGGCCGTACGACTACCCTAATCCAATCGCATCATATGCGGCAGATAAGCACTAATTAGCTACCGTACACTACGCCTTGACAAGGTTAACAAACACAACACGAATACTAAATAGCACTTATCTGAAATGACGGAGGGCTTCGACAGGTTTTTAAGAAAACCTTTTGCATAATGAACTTGATATCGTTGTAGAATCGAGTGATTTTGAAAAAGGAGTAGTTTAAGCTCCGCTTTTTAAAATCGAGATTTTCAAAATAAACCGAGTGGGTGTAGCATCTGCTAGCTTTTGCTATAGAGGTTACTCTCGGTGAAGGGATCTAGGCTCTTTCCTCATTAAATAAGGTGCTGGATATTCATCAAGGAATACCACTATGCAAAACAAGAACTAGAGTTACAAAGTTTGAAAATTTGATTCCACAATATCATTGGATTTCTTTCCTTTTCATTAATCTCATTAATGAAGTCCTATCATTTATGATTCCTAAGTATCACAAATAAAGAAACGAAAATACAACGTACGCTTATGCCATCCGCATTCGCCACGGGGTCCCGTCATGTACTATTAGCTTAGTTAACTGATGGCAGAGCGGGGGCAGGACTAGCGCGGATGCAAAACATAAGTATCATTTATTATATATCATATATATAATATAAAGCATTCATCTAAGGCAGTTATATGATCTCATCACAGAACATTGCAGCAGAAGTCAACATATGAAATATTGGATATACTAGGAGGTCCGTGTTTTAAATTAAGCTGGTAAAAAACATGGATTTCATGGTCGTGATGAATAGCCAAACCCACATCCCTAGACCCCTACGAGAGCGGCAAGCAACCCTGCCAATTCTAGAGTTAGGAGACCCGGACTCAACTCCTCGAGAAGGTCTCTCACTGGACTCTAGAACCCGGTTACTTGTGCTCCCCGTCTTGGGTCTATCCTAATGCGGAAAAGTAAATAATATACATCAATGGTAATATCATCCTCAACCCGGAAGTGTCCCTATAAAAGAATATTACATATAAGTTTTTACATGAATGAAAATGAAAAGCTCTCATCTCATGCAAAAACCCCCGGCTATTCAAACACGACGATCCAATATAACATATACAACAACACATAAAATCACATGTCATCAACGTAAGTAAATATGCGTATCCCAATTATCGTTGACGTATAGCAACGAAACCGGCGATACATCACATATTACACTTACGGTCGCAGAAAAGAAATGAAAACTGCAATAATTAGAATCTGCAACCACCTTAGACATCATAAACCCGGAATATCACATAACCTGGATTTCATTCCTAACACTATAAACCCGGCATTTTAGTCTCAAATTGAAAACACTTTTCAATATCCAGTCGGGCAATTCAACAAAATTCCCAACAAATGATCGAATGTTCATTGGAAACATTAGTGGACGGCCGCACCCCCGATGTCGTCGACGAAGAGAACTTAGGCGGAACACCGCGGCCGCAAGGACCCGAAAGGATGCTTTTGGCTACGGGGTTCTCCTACAGTCACTTGGTCGGGGCTATGGGGCGTGGCTATCCAGTAGTGTTACCCGGCGAGCGTTCGCGTACTATACGAGATTGCGACGAACTTTTAATCCGAATCAAAACCCCGCGGCAACCGATCAAAAGAGGCTAAGTTGCTATATTTACAAAATACTAATTATTTTTTACAAAACTAATTATTGTGGATTCCAAATATTGTATCACAAATCACAGATATCTAGATCATGTTAGACATTTCGATCGATTTATCAAACACCCAAAATTCCTAGAGACCTCAACACTTGAGTCACAGTTAATAATACCCAGAGAGTGCCCCAAGTACCTACGGACCAACACAAAAAGGCACGCTCCCCGCCTCACCAACGGCGCCGCGGAACCGCCGCCAAAAGCAATTTTTGGTCCCACTTCTGCGGCTGTTTGGTCGTGTTGGGCCATCATTTTTCTTTGGGATCCATAGAAAACCCTGCACAATTTTCTGAATATTTTAAATAGAAAAATTCCAACTTTTGAAATTTTTTCCAGAGAGTGGGTATTTCGGGTTTCGAAAAGTAGATCAAACACTTTAACTTCGTCTAGACAACTCGTAATGCTCTAGCATGGCTCTGATACCACTGCTGGGTTGGCTTAGCACCCCCGATGGGTTTTGGCAAGCATCAAGTATGCAATTTTTAAAAAATATAGGGTGCCGAGCGAGCCCGACCAAGGATCTAATTAGAGAATTAGGGTTTTTATTCCATGTAAACAAACTTTACACTAAGTGATATACGAATACAACCATTGTAGACCGGTCTTTCACTTCTAAAGCTCCGTGTAGACTACCCTTTGCTTCAAGTAGTGGCTCCCGGACTCTCCTTAGGCTCCACTAGGCGAAAGGAACGAGCTTGCTTAAACCTCTTCGAGGCCTAAGATGATCGACGTCGAAGAATCGCTAACTCAAGCTACCTCTTCACTAATTGATGATTAGTGAAGCAAACAAACTAAACTAAATGGCTAGTTTGGTATATATTGATGTAGTAGGAATTTTGCTCACTTTAGAATTATTTTTCTCTTTTTCTTTTTTACCTCACTAGAAATCTAGAAAGCAAAAAAGGAGATGAAGAAGAAGCTCAAGTGATCAAGTTATGAACCATGGGTGAGAAAATATCTCATATAATCTCTTGTAGAGACTTAACCATAGCTAAAGATAATGGTTAGGTTAATAAATATCTAGAGTAAAACAAAATTAGTGGACTAAGTCAAGGTTTCTACATGCTTCCACAAGCATCTTAAACCATGCCAATTTCCACCTAATTTTTTTTTATCTCTTAATAATTAATCACCCAAATTATCTTTAGTTGGGTATGAGTCTCATACACCCAAGTCCAATGTATCATCTAGCATGACACATAAATAAATACATTAACATTTATCACATATATATTTAAATGTATTTGGAGAAAACAATTTCTTAAGTGAGCTAATATTAATTAATATATATTAATATATCAAATATATAATTATATATTAAATTATTAAATCAACACTTGATTTAATAACCCAGCTATATTATATACAAACGACTAATATCATTTACATGTATATCAAATATACATATAACAAATTATTGAATCAACACTTAATTCAATATTCCGGTTATATCACATATAACCTATATCACGAGATTAGAATACTGTATCACATACAAGTATCAATCTCGGTCCCGCATATATCACATATGTGCCCTACTTCGTTTCGCTTGAGCTAGGAAAGCTCTGTGTAGGACTCTAAAGACTCGTCAATACGCCAACAGTATGTGATGATCATATCAGTCACCCACAAGCTGTCAACGGTACTAGCTGGATGTAGCAGCTACCCAGGTATTGAGCGATCAGAAAATCAACAAGAAAGGTTGTCCATACTCCAGTGAATCCAATAAGTAACACTACCATACAGTCCGGTCTCTTCGTCTAATATGTCGTATATCGAGTCTGGGGCTGGTAAACGTCAGACTCCAATAACTTGATAAGTCATGTCGATGTGAGGCTCATAACGGGTCGTGAAACAACTGATAACACTTACGAGTAAATCTTAGTAGCAGCCCTGGCTAGGGACTTCCTGTTATAGCCAATCGAGCATAGCGCAATATCAACCCCTAATACCGGGAGAGACGAAACCCCTCCTATCGCTCATTGCATCCATGTGACTCGGGATTGTACCCAAAATCCACCTGTTTGCATGCTCTCTTGAATGTGGTAGGGAGGAAATCAAAGCACAGTGGGAATCACACAAGACCCTATGACGATCTCGGGTCTACAGACTAACCTGTATCAGTGTCACCATAGAACTGCTATCTGACGTTAGGTATAATACCATCTAGGAGCTCTCGGCGAGTCCTGTTCGGTGTACCCATTCTCCAATGAGCACCTGTGTAAAATCTTTGATGTCAAACACCAATGGATGTGGGATCATCCATCGCCCCATACAAGGTCAAGAAACGTACACACTAGTCTACTCTGGAATACCGATGCCCTGTCTCGATACTCCCTCAACTAGGAACAATTAAAGGATGAACTTTTGGACTACTTGGCCCCACTAGTATAATCTGCATCATAATCCTGGTAGTCAAGTACACATCCTAAAGGCTTTATCAACATGTGAGAGAAAAGACAGTATCAAAATACTAGTCTACATGTTAAGATAAAGAGTAACCAGCTAACATACTATCATGTCGAGCAAGAAAGTCCTCCCTATATATATCCAAGCATCTATTATAATATACAATCATGTACAATAATGTTCTCTAGGGCATACATACAACTAACAATTGGCAGGACTGCAAATCGCCTCCGGGTTAGGACTGAAGGACATTATAGTTCGCAGCGACTCCGCACTGGTCGTCAGCCAAGTAACCGGGTGCTTCGAAGCCCAGGAACCGCTCATGATAAAATACATGGACGAGTTAAATAGTCTTCGAAAAAATTTCGACGAAGTCCAAGTGGAGCAGATCCCCAGGAACTTGAACTCCCGGGCCAACGCTTTGAGCAAGCTCGCTTCTTCCTATTCGGCCACCTGTAAAAGAAATATCCTCTTCGAAGTCTTGCCATGACCCAGCATGGAAGAGGGAGAGGTAATGCTCCATATCTACACAACCCAGGAAGAAGGACAAGATTAGAGGAAGTCCCTCGTGGAGTTCCTAAAAGACAGTGTGCTCCCTGAAGACCGGGGAGATGCTCGCCGCTAAAGCATGCCATTTCGCCTGGAGCAACGGAAACCTGTACAAGAATTAATACACTCGGCCTCTGCTCCGATGCATCGACCCTCACGAAGCTGACTACGTTCTACAAGAAATACATGAAGGGGTCCGGGGAGCGCATCAAGGAGCCCGCACTTTGGTCCAGAAGACGTTGTTCCAAGGGTACTATTGGCCGAAATTACACCAGGACGCCGAGAAGCTGGTCAGAAGATGCAAGAATTGCCAACTCTTCGGCAACATACCTCGTCTTCTCGTCACCGAATTAACACCACTCAACTCCCCTTGGCTGTTTGAACAATGGGGGATGGATATGGTCGGTCAACTCCCCACCGGCACCGGCGGATACAGATACATCCTCATCGTTGTGGACCACTTCATAAAATGGATAGAGGCCATACCCATCAGAAAACCGAACGCCGCCTCTACGATAAAGTTCCTGCAGAACAACATAATTTCTCGATTCGGAATCCCAAGGTGTATAGTTACCGACCATGGGACAAACTTCGAAAACGATAAAGTCAAAGAGTTTTGCAGTGACTACCATATACTGATGAAGTTTTCCACGGTTGCACATCCTCAATTTAACGGGCAGGCCGAGGTAGCGAACCAAGGCATCATCCACAGTCTCAGAGCCCGTTTGGAAGGAAGGCAAGGCGGCTGGGTCGAGAAAATGCCCCGGGTGCTATGGGCATTACGAACATCAAAGAAAACACCAACGGGAGAAACCCCATTCAGCCTCTACTACTGTACCGAGGTAATCGTCCCCGCGGAAATTAGACTGCCCAATTACAGGGTAGAACATTTTGACGATGAAGTCAACACCTCGGCGCTCCGAAGCAACCTGGAAATATTATTGGAAAAACGGGATCAGACGCAAATCAGAGCGGCCGCCTACCAGCAGCAAACCGTCCGCTACAACAATGCCCGAATTAAACATCGAGCCTTCAAGACTGGAGACCTGGTCTTATGAAGAAACGAGTTCTTAGACCAAGGAAGACTGCATAAGTTCTCCCCAAAGTGGGACGGGCCATTCCTCGTGGCGGAAGCATTGTCCAGTAGAGCATACCACCTGCAGGATGCCGGAGGGCATAATTTTCATCGGCCCTATAATGCCGAAAAGATTAACTTATATAAATAAACATGTATCGTCTTCCAAAATAATGTAATTCCTTTTTGTATTTAACCAAGTTTTCCGGGCTATGTCCTCTCATGGAAAAGACTTTGTGTACCCCCGCAGGGCTCTATCCCTTTGATTCATTTCTCGGTTCCAAGACTCCGATTTTTTTAAGAAAACATAAAATATATATCAAAGAGAGAAAAAGAGACGGTACAATGAAATCAAAGACAAGTTTATTTATTTAAGAGGTATTATGGGCTCCCCAGCCTTACAAAAATTATAACAAGGAGGGCGAGGGTTAAGAAAATATTGTTGGTGATACACCGAAGAAAGCTCCTCCAGCCGATCCCAAGCAGCTTCGACCCGCTCCCTCCGACGGTACTCATGGATCCTAGAAGACACAGACTCTCCGGGATCCTCCTCCACCGAGCAAGAGGCGACGACTAACCTTTGATGAAAACTCTTAAGCAGAAAGTCTACCGAGCGGTCCTGCTTACTCTTCGAGATCAGACCAAGCCCATGGACCGTGTGCATTTTGTCGAACGCCTCATCCATCAACTGTAGAGACAGCGTGTTTTATAGACCCGAGGAAGTCCTCCATATCGCGTAAATAAGCACCTGAAGCAGAGGAGATCGCTGGGGAAGTAAGCATCCGCAGTAGCCCTCCAAGCGGCTTATCACCGCCTCTTACGTCTCCTCGTAACGATCAAGGTTATAAAAATATACGTTGCAATGAGAAACAATCTCTCTGATGGTGTACACGCGGCTGATCATCTTCAGAAACACAAGGCTAGGAAGAAATCAATATGCCTTCGGTATTTATAGCCTCGACAAAAATCTTCCAACGGCCGAGATTTACTCGCACAACGATGCAAATCATTGAATATCGCACTTTCCTGATATGGCGCTGCCACGTGTCATCTACGGCGACAACATTCCTACCCTTTACGGGTCAAAGGAGGTTGAACGATGCCCCGAGAAGACACTAGAGAGTTAAGAAAGCCTTCCTCATGAGGCTACCGAGCAGATTCCTGCTAGGCCTATCCGCAGCGGGTAGCTTCCTATCCAAAAATGTTTTAGATCCAGATCCCTCATCGCGAGGCCACCGAGTAGCTTCCTGCTTGGTCCATCCGCAGTGGGTAGCTTCCTGCCTAACAATTCTGTGGATCTAAAGCCCTCATAACAAGGCCACCGAGTAGCTTCCTGCTCGGTCTATCTGCAGTAGGTAGCTTCCTACCCAACAATTCTGTGGACCTAAAAGCCCTCCTAATGAGGCCACCGAGTAGCTTCCTGCTTGGTCCATCCGCAGTGGGTAGCTTCCTGCCCAACAACGCTATGGATCAAAAGCCCTTATCGCGAGGCCACCGAGTAGCTTCCTGCTCGGTCCATCCGCAGTGGGTAGCTTCCTGCCCAACAATGCTGTGGATCAAAAGCCCTCATCACGAGGCCACCGAGTAGCTTCCTGCTCGGTCCATCCGCAGTGGATAGCTTCCTGCCCAACAGCATTGTGGATCAAAAGCCCTCTTCATGAGGCCACCGAGTAGCTTCCTACTCGGTCCATCCACAGAGGGTAGCTTACTACCCAAAAACGCCGTGGATCTAAAGCTCTCCTTATGAGAAGACCGAGTAGCTTCTTGCTCGCTCCATCCACAGTGGGTAGCTTCCTGCCCAACAAACGCTGTGGACCCAAAGCCCTCATCGTGAGTCCACCGAGTAGCTTCCTACTCGTTCCATCCGCAGTGGGTAGCTTTCTGCCCAACAACGCTGTGGATCCAAAGCCTTCATCATGGGGCCACCGAGTAGCTTCCTGCTCGGTCCATCAGCAAGGGGTAGCTTCTTGCCCAATCAAACACTTTGGATCTAAAGCCCTCACCACGAGGCGGCCGGGTAGAATCGAGTGATGCCGACCTTCCTACACTTGGCTATCAATTGATTCATACTCGATGCGCGGTCGCCACCTCAACTCTGGGGAAAGGGAGGATACCGACCTATCTACACTTGGCTATCGATCAATTCATACTCGATGTGCGATTGCCTCCTCGACTTCGAGGAAAGGGAGGATACCGACCTTCCAACACTTGGCTATCAATCGATTCATACTCGATGCGCGATCACCACCTTGACTCCGAGGAAAGGGAGGATATCGACCTTCCTACACTTAGCTATCGATCAATTCATACTCGATGCGCGATCGCCACCTCGACTCTGAGGAAAGGGAGGATACCAACCTTCCTACACTTGGCTATCGTATCTACAAATACTTGCAGTAATAGTGGACACCGGCTTTACACTAGCAAGATAAAGAGACTTACGAGCTAAAAATACTTGCAGAATAAAGATTCGAATAATAAAAAGTATACGAGCAAAAGTACTTGCAGATTGATCAAATATCTTAGCGAAGAAAAATTACACTTTATTCATGATCAAAATTATGTACAAAGGTATTGTGGGCTCCTCAGCCTTACAAAAATGCCCGGAGGCTTACAAAGTTCTAAAAAAACAAAAAATATATACCAGAAAAATTGCCAAGGAAGGATAGCTCAAACCGCCTCCTCAGCCAGGATCTCTCCCTGCTCAATGCCACCATCAGGGGCCAAAACGGCAATCTCAGGCTCGACGCTTCCACCGATAGCCTCGCCTCCTGCAGCCGGCTTGGCACCTCCTCCTGCGGTGCTTCCTCGGCGAGAGGGAACCTAGAGCAGAGCTCGCCGTCCGCGAACTCCGGCATTGATTACTTGATGGCATCGAGGGCTTTTTGCTACCCGATGGCCGTGGATTCGGCGAAATCAAGATAAAATTGATCGGACGCCTTATATTCTTCCACGGCGTTCATCTCTTAGCTCTCAGCAAGCTTCGCCGCCCGGCTCTCAGCTAGTTTCGCCGCCTCCAAAGCCACCCGAGCATCCTTCCTGAAGGCGTCCCTCGACCTTTTCATGGAGTTTTAAAGGCCGTTCGTCTCCTCCATCTTGGCTTGAATAGCCCGGTTGGATTCGGTAAGAAGACGATGGGACTCCTTTAGCTTGGAGTTCGTCAGCACCTTGGCGACCAATCTCGAGTCAAGAATGGCCGCCTTCTCCTCTGCCTGCTGCAATTCAAGGAAAGTTCTTCCTCCCACGAGAAGGATTCGCCCGCCTTCTTCATGGCCGGGGCTAACTCCTCGGACACCATGGCAACGACGAGAGTGTAGTGATGAAAGAGATAAGGAAGACAACAAACGTGTTAAGAAGATAAAAACCGAGGAAATAAAACTTAAGGAATTTTTATGAAAGGCTAGATGCGGCCACCTGCGCCTTCGTGGTTCCCCGGGGAATCTGTTGGATATGTATGCCCTAGAGGCCATTATTGCATAGTACTAGTATGTATAATACATTTTGGAAGCTTGGGATATATACACGGGTTTACGACAGTCTTGCTCGATATAGTAGTATACTACTTGGTTTGTATCTATCTTAATATGTGTATATGTTTCTTTTAACATATCGCTAAAAACATATTGATAGAGCCCTTAGGATCTTTGCTTGACTACCGGCGTTGTGATGGCGATCACACTAGTGGGGGCTGGGTAGTCTATAAGCACATCCTTATTTTGGTCCCTGGTCGTAGGATTATCGAGACAGGGCATCGATACTCCAGAGTAGACTGGTACATACGCTTCTCGTCCCAGCAGGGGAGATGGTCTGTCCCACAGCCATCAGTACGTCGTACTAGAGATAGTATGCAAATGCTCGTTAGGTTACGAGTACACTGGACAGGACTCATCGGGAACTGTTGGTTGGTATTATACCTATCGTCAGTTAACAGTTCCCAGGTGACATGAGTACAGCTTAGTCCGTTGACTTGACACTGTCACTTCGCCTCAAGTGTGTTCCCACTGTTATTAGATTACTACCCTACCACGGCTCTATTGAGTCATGCAAACAGGTAGTAGTTGGGTGCAGTCCCGAAGCACTTGGAGGCAGTGACGGTTAGACAGGATTCGTCTCTCCCGGTATTGGGAGTTGATATCGCGCTGTGTCTAGGAGAGCCATTACACATAGTCGTCCCTGGCCAGGGCAAGCGAGACTTGCTGGTAGTGTTACCAGTAGATTCTCAAGGTGTTTTGGGCTACACTCCGACACGACTTGTACCGCTATTAGGGGACTGACGTTTTCCGCCCCCCTAGACTCGCCATGCGATACTCTTAGACGAACAGACCGGACTGTACGGAGATTGTCACATTCAGGCTCAGTAGGAGTTCGGATGGGTTCACCTCATCAGTCTTCTTGTCGGCATCTACCTGGGGACCGTTACGTACAGCTAGTACCGCTGGCGGCCTGTGGTTAAACCCACTGCCAGCGTAGTGTCGAGCCTTTAGAGTCCCACACAGAGGGTTACTCGCCTTTGGGCAAAACTGAGTAGAGGTCACATGGTTTTGCGACGGGGTTCGTTCACATCCGCGCACTTGTGCACGTTTGGTGTCCGGGCAGTTATTACTAGCGGGCTTTGTTTTAAGCCAGATCCTAGTATTTGTTTTGGGATTGGTTTTGTCTCGGTGTATTCGTTTTCCTCGGAACACGGATGCGGGTGTGTATGCACAGTTGACAGAGACAGAGAATTCTCATTAGGGTTGTTGACCATTTGACTTTGGTTGACTTATTGACCGTTGACTTTTTCCAAACCCTAATGAGAATGAGAAATATGATTAATAATATTAATTAAGAATTATTGCGTCGTGGTTGAGTTGAACATTTGACTTTTGTTGACTTGTTGAATTTGTTGACCGGTTGACCATTGTGGACTTGTTGACCATTATCATTTCTTTTCAACGATGCTTCTTGTTCTTTGCAAAATGCATTAAATGAATGTAATGATAATGGTCATTCATAAACTAACCATCACAATTCTTAATTATTATTATTGTTATCATTATTCCAAAAGATGTGAGCATGGTTGCATTATGAGAGCTCATTCTATCATATCCTTTCTCTCTCTTGAAAGAAAGCTCTCCCTCTTCCTCTCTCAAAGTTCAAGTGTTCCATGAGTTGGAAATCATGAACTTTTGAGACAAAACCACCATAACTCTTCTCTTCTCATTCTAAGCTTCTAGGTTTAGCAAACCAAGCACCTTAGTTATCTCTAAGTTGAGATAGGAGCTCAAGTTCGAGGCCCTCGGGTGGATCCATCTACGGCAAAGAGGAGACGACGAGGAGGAGCTGTTCAAACCACTACAAGAAGCAAGCAAGGAGGAGAACCACAAAAAGAAGAGAAGGAGTTAAAGACCTAGGTATAACCTTTCTACATAGTAGTTAAAACTTGTAGTTTATTTGTTAGTTTTTGTTTAGCGACGATCCTTCATGGATGGTCCATAATACCTGTTTACCCCAATCAGAGCAAAGCTCTGTTCAAATTCCAAGGCGGGAGATGAAGCAACACCTCATCTTCCCCCAATCAGAGCAAAGTTCTACTTTGAAAATCTAAATTTTAATAAAGGAAGCAACGCTTCAGTTGCGCAAGCACTGCGCTGCGCGACACGTGTCAGCGCAGATGCGCTAGCGCAGTTGCGCTGCGCTTTGCGCTGCGCGACACGTGTCAGTGCAGATGCGCTAGCGCAGTTGCGCTGCGCTGTGCGCTGCGTGACACGTGTCACGCGCTGGGGCATCTGCGCCAAACAGAATTAAATTTCTATGAAATCTCTTCTGTTCTTGTTAAAACAAGAAGATTTTCTTCTGCAAAGCAGAAGCCCTTGGATCAAAGATCCAACGGTAGGGAAAATTCCCCAAATCACTCAGAGAAAGATCTCTTTAACAAATTTAACTAATTTATGGGCACTATAAAAAGGACCCCAGATCTCAATTCAAAGGCATCAACATCTTTCAAAAAAAAAGAGAGAGAGAGGGAAAGAGAACTCTGAAGAATTCCTCAAGAACAAAAAGGTAAAAACCTTTAGAAGGAGGAGAAAGTTCTCTTAGGAACAGATCATAGATCTAAAAAAAAAACAAGATCAATGATCTTTAATAAAAATAAAATAAAAATAGTGCTTTGCACTTTTCATGAACCTTTGGTTCTCTGAGATAAGAAAAAACAAGAAAAAAACTTATTTTTCTTTGATTTAAATTAGATCAAGAAATCAAATAGTGCTTTGCACTTCTGTTCCTGAATCTAAAAGATTCTTAGTGCTTTGCACTTGCAAACTGCGCTGTTGTGCTCTTGGGAGCGCACCGCGTGTCAGCAGCGCAACAGCGCAGCGCACTAGCACAGGGCACTGCACTGTTGCGCTTGCGCTCACCAGAGCGCGCCACGTGTCAGTAGCGCAACAGCGCAGCGCACTAGCACAGCACACTGCGCTGTTGCTGTTGCGCTCACCAGAGCATGACACGTGTCATCACCGTAAGCGCTTGCGCTCTTTGACTAGCGCTTGCACTCTTTGACTGGCGCAAAGCGCCTGAATAATGCAATGCATTTATTTTACTGAAGGGCCAGGCCCAAATCAGAGGGGCCTAGTGGGCCGAATTAAATTGCAATACAATGAAAAGAGGAAGAGCCCAAACAAAAATTGAAAATGCAATAAACAGGGCAGAGTCCAAGCAAGACTGATGCTCTGCATCATATACAAATGGGCACAGCCCTAATAAAATAAATAATGCTATGCATTATTAAACAGGAGCAGAGCCCCAGTAAAAGCCTAATAGGCCAAAAATAAATAAAAACGTTGAATTTTCTCAACTGGACTTAGCCCAATCATGGCCATAAGTCCTTAAATTAAATTGAACTGAGCATAAATGCTCTCTCAAATCAATTTACCTCTGGTTCGAGGGTACATCTCCGAACTCCTCTGACACTTCTTGTTGTAATTCTTCAACGACGTCAGAGAGGCGACGGGTCCCAACGACCACACATGAATACGGACTGCGGGGTCCTTAAACTCGTGGACCGAGACGTCCTTAAACTAATATTGGACCGAGACGTCCTTAAACTAATGTTGGACCGAGACGTCCTTAAACTAATGGTGGACCACCACGTCCCTAAACTGGAACATGGACCACTACGTCCTTAAACTGGCGATGGACCGAGACGTCCTTAAACTAATGATGGACCACCACGTCCCTAAACTGGAACATGGACCATCACGTCCCTAAACTGGAATATGGACCATCACGTCCCTAAACTGGAACAATAGAGCCTCCAAATGCTCTTTTGCCGGATCTAAACGGTCCCGTTTAAGTTGATCTTAGCCTCAAACACGGCTAATGTATCCTTAAACATTCAAATAGACTATAAAACCCCAAATTGACTTTGGTTCAAGGGTACATCTCTGAACTCCTCTGACATCTGCCGTTGTAATCCTTCAACGACGTTAGAGAGGTGACGAGTCCCGATGGCCAGATATTAAATGGATTATCACGTTAAGTTGATCTTAGTCTCAAACAGGACTATTGTATCCTTAACAAACGTTTAAGTTGATCTTAGCCGCAACGCGACTAATGCATCCTTAAACTAAAAACACCAAACCTAAATCTAAGTGAATACGGATTTGGACTAATCCACGTCCTACGGGTGACGGCATTACTCAGTCTCCGTATACAATCCATGGGCAACCACAAACAAAATAAACACACACGACATGAAGTGAAATTCTGGAGAAGGAGAAAGTGGCTACCGCGATGCGGTAGCGTAATTAACTGCAGGGGCTTGTGCCTGCAAGGAAGAGCGTCCCCACAATCAAAAACCCCTCAAGCGAGGGGGAATCTGACAAAGTCTGCTACATCGGCCGCATCCGTCTAAACCTCCGATACACGGTGTCATAAATCAACTTGGCATCTTTGGAGAGGTGGACGGATAAAACCAAATAGCATCTGCCCCGAATCTCAGCGTCAGGACACCGCGGTCCTGTGCGCCGCCGTTCGGAGGGGAACAGATTCTGGCACGCCCGGTGGGACCTCTTCCTCTTTCCACTCCACACTTCATGTGTCGTCTTCGCGAACCAATCGCGGTTTGCTGTGGTTGCCTGTGGATTCAAGGTACTTAGATTTGGTGTCTTTCCCCGTGAAGGAAACAGAAGATCAATGGCTCCAAACTGCACTGCCTGCAACTGCAACTCTCGCTCGGTCCTTGCTGAAGGAGTGACTTACGGGCCCCAAGCGGCCTCCCTTTTCAAGATGCCAGTGGAGCAGGTAACTCAGGCCACCACTGGATTATTCTTCGTGACCATGCTCCCACCGTTGAGCTTCAATGCCATAATGACGTTGCAAGAAGCCCCAAAGAAGTCGGTCTTTGATCGGCTTACCACTGCCGCGACCCCTCTCAACGGGTCGCCCAACTCCAACACTTCAGTTTTCAACAGACTGAGCCAGAACGTCTACAAGCCCGCGATACCCGAAGCTGCCATCCCAAAGCGGATAGCCATCCCGGCTCAAGCGGACGAAATTATTGGAAAGGCTCCTCCTTCCAAGAAGTCAGTTTCTACAAGGCTGGCCATTCGGGTTGCTGCTCCAGGTGAGGTCCTCAAAGCTGCTTCCCCTACCCAGAGGTCTGTCTTTGACAGATTAGACATTGTTTCTCAACGGGTGTCAGTCTTCGACAGGCTAACACCAATAACAGTCTCTCCTCAAAGCAGGGGGCATGAGGAGGTCACCCCTATAGCTGAAACAACTCCATTAGTACGACATGCTCGACGTCGCCACTGGCGCCGAGTAAAGAAGGCTGGGGGCAACTCCCCCTCTGGGATAACTCCGCCAGCTCCAACGGTGGGGACCGATGCTGCTATTCCAACTGAGAACAGCTTTGAACTGCTGAGAAGGGTACGGAAGAACTCTACAACCGCTATACTGAAGAGATCTCCTCCACCTGCAGAGAGAGCTCCAGAAACGAAGCAAGAACAGCCCCCTCAACGGCTGTCCTCAAGAATTTATAAAGTTTGGCGGAGGGTTCAAGACTCCGTGATTGACCCAGGTCACTCTCGTCACCAGAAAAAGGCGAGGGTGGAAAAAGACAAGGACTGCCCTATTAAACAGCAAGGGACAGCAGCTGCAAGGCTTCCCCCTTCACCGGTCCCTTCAACCTCAATGGCCCACAGAAGAAGGAGGCCAGAGGAACTCCCGCGTCGGCGGCAAAAGTTAAAAATGGTGAACCTAAACGCCCCAAGTCAGGGGGCATAACAGTTCATACGGTTTATATGGCATCGGGAAAAGAAGATAGCCGTATATCAACAGGTCATAGACCGCACACGAGGTCAGTGACCAAGGCTCAGGAGCAGCAGCAGAAGCTCCAAGAGATGATGAACGCTATGGCCTCGCTTACAGGGCCAAAAGAAACCCCTGAAACATCCTCGGAAGAGCGTCAAGAACAAGAAACGGACGCAGAATTCCTTCGTCGCGTACTAGAGAAGAAGGATAAAGAAGCTGCGGAGCAGGCATCCAACATAAAGAAAATGGCCCTCCTGTTCCAGGACATGGTGGGTATGATGATTCAACAAGATCCACCTGCTGAAGATCCCCCGATCATCCTTGAAGACGATAGGGGAGAGACGTCGAATCCTCCACCAGCTCTGTCCACAGCTAAAGAGGATACAATCTCCAAAGCTGATTTGGATGAGTACATCGCCCAACAAATACGGGTCCATCATGCAACCGAAACAGCCGGCCAGGTCGTGAAAACTGGGAGGCCATATCCGAGTTGGTACGATCAAATTAAGTACCCACCCGGCTACACAATTCCCAAGTTCCATGTCTACAAAGGGACGGGCAATCCTCATCAGCATGTTGCCCAGTTCAGGGCACTCTGCGGCAACACCGGCGGTGATGACAAGCTGTTGCTTCGCCAGTTTGTTGGAAGCTTATCAGATACGGCGTTTGAATGGTACTCTGAGCTCCCGAACGACTCTATTAAAACCTTCGCGGAGATGGAGCTGTTGTTTACTCAGCGTTTTGCAAGCGCCAGTGAACGTACCCCGATGACAGCACTGATTAACGCCAGGGTAAAACCCGGCGAGACGTGGGTCCAGTACGCTATACGATGGCGGAACTTATGGTCAAAATGTGAGCAGCGCATTGAAGAAGCTCCCGCGGTGGGTATGTTTGTGGGAACCCTCGATCCACAAGCAACCATCTCGCGGTTCATGATGTTCTTTAAGCCGACCACATTCCAGGCTTTGATCGACAAGCTGGCCCAGATGGATCAAATGGGTCACAGACCTTCTCCCCCAAAGTCAGAACCGCGGAACGACAAGGGTAAAGGGAAGACAACCTTCGTTGCGAATGCTCATCAACAACCCAGCACCCTAAAGCTAGCAGATCAATCGGGAGAGAGACGGCGGTTCTATATTGAGAAAATGAGGCGCCCCTACTCATTCCCGCGGGATAAGACGAAGAAGCTGTTCGAGCTGGCTATGCGCAACAGGCTTATCAACATGCCGAATCCAAGGCAACTGCCACAACCCAACGAGGCGAATAACCCCAATTATTGCCCCTATCATCAAACGGCAAGCCATCCGATTGAGGATTGCTTCGTCTTCAAGGGATGGATTGAAGATCAATACCTACAAGGCAAGTTTGCCCTATCTGAAAAGTGGAAGGTAAATCCACCCCAGCCGCACACTCCAAAGAAGACGGACACGATGGGGGCAGCTTGTTCTTTTGTCAAGGACGAAAACGATGGGGAAAACTCATCAGACGAATCCGAAGACTACGTAGCGACTTGTCATGTGATCTCTCATTCACTGGCGGATGATGAAGAGGCTCCTCGCGCCGAGAAACCAAGTGCGAACCCTGAGCCGGAAATTCTACGGCCATTAGACGAGTTGATCTATATCTTCTTAAATGAAATTCGTCTGAAAGCAAAAGCCAATCAAGAGCGTGAGATGGTCATACTGGAAAAAGCCAAGACACTCCCGTCAAATCAAAAGCCATCCAATGCAGATAAAAATAAATTCAAGACGAGGAAAAGGTTCGCCAAAGCCCTATCAGCGGGAATGAAGCTACCGCCCTCTGAAGAAAATACTTTCGGTAGAGTAGAGATGCGTCCTAACTTCTGCTTATATCATCAGAAGATCATACATCCTACTGAAGACTGTGAATCCTTTAACTGTTGGTGGCAAGGGTACGTCGCTCGAAAGCAACACTTCGACGGGACAAAGTGTGAAGCTTGTGGACATCGGAAAAATGAGATAGATGAGCGCAAAGGAGCCGCCGCCGATTGTCATATAGCCGACTCCAAGGGATCACAAATTATCAAGGAATCAGCCCTCAGCCCTCTCCTCAAGGAATCCATCTCAAAGATGAAAGAATTGAGAAGTTGCGATAACGTTCGGCCGTGTAATCGCACGCTACTCGAAAAAAATCTCGGCTCCGCAAACAAAGGATCGAGTAAAAAAGATAAAGGAAAGGAAAAAACAACCCTCGAAGCCAACATTCAACAGCAATCGAGTGGCCCTAGACCGGTTATTCGCCAAAACAATCTGCGACCACGCCCGTCCCTCGAAGAGAGGCTAGGACGTCCTTACTCGTTTCCTCAGAATAAAACGAGGAGATTGTTCGAGCTGGCAGTGCGCAACAGACTCATCAATCTACCGAGTCCAAAGCGTCCGTTGCAGCCAGGCGATGTCAACGATCCCAATTATTGCCCTTACCACCAAACGGTAAGTCACCCGATTGAGGATTGCTTCGTCTTTAAGGGGTGGATCGAAGATCAGTACCTACAGGGCATGTTCGCGCTGCCCGAAAAGTGGAAAGTAAACCCGCCACAACAACATGCTCTGAAAAAGGTGGATATGCCGGGGGCATCATGCTCATTCATTGGGAAAGCCCCATAGACTGAAAAGTCAGTAAACTAGAGATGCGTCTCAAATATGGCGGACCACTACGTCCTAAAACTGGATATAGACTGAAACGTCCTTAAACTAACAATGGACCGCAATGTCCTAAAACTTGCAAATGACCGAAATGTCGTTAAACTACTCCCAACCCGCAGCATCTTCAGGCTGACGTGGAATAAAAAAAAACAAAACAAAAACAAAAAAAACGGTATGTCCATAAGCAAAATGGGCACGGATGAAAACCCGAAAGGGCTCCGTGAGTAAAAACAGCAGGGCTACCGGCGAGTGTTCGTGAAAACCCGAAAGGGCGCGACCTCGTTAAAAAAAAAAGAAAAAAAAGGAAAAGAAAAAGAATAAAAAAAAAACGGTATGTCCATAAGCAAAGTGGGCACGGATGAAAACCCGAAAGGGCTCCGCTGTAGGGTTCCTAGGCACTCTAGTGAAGTCTCACAAGTGATCAAACATGCACAAATCAAATTTTACGGGTGCCTACAAACCCGACTACGGATCGTTTACTAGATATTTAGGCGAAACAAGCAAACTAGTTAACATTTTAACTAAGGGAACAGATATACAACCTTTGTAGATCCGGTCCACCACCTCCATGGCTCCGCAACGAAGTCCTCTCGCTGTCTAAGTGAACTCCCGGGCTCTAGCGTCGGCTTCGTCGAAGAATAAGCGAGCTAGGTCGTCGATATCCATGCCGAAGATGATCTACGTCGAGGCATCGCTAGATCAAGCTCCACCTTCACCAAACCTTGAAAATTTGTGAAGGAAACACACTCTACTACTTGGCAAGAGGTAGAGGATGAAGAAATAGGAAGTGGGTAGACTTTAGTTTTGGATTTCTCACTTGATTTGGCTAGTTGCCATTGAAGTAGAAAGCTTTTCTTCATGTTGAAGAAGATGAAGAAGAAGAAGAAGATATGATAAGATTATTAAAAAAGAAAATAAAAATAATACTTATCATGACTTCAACCATGGTTTAGTGTAGAGATTTAACCAAGGTTTAGATGAGTGGTTAGGGTTAGAGAAAAGACAAGAATGGTGGACTTAGTCAAGGTTTCAAGAAGCTTCAAAGAAAAAGACAAACTAAGACACCATTTCATTTTCTCTTTATCTTTTCCAAAACAATAATAAAAGGATAAATAAATAAGAGAAAAGAAACCTTAACCATTCAATAAACATGGTTTAATCTTTACACAAACCCAAAAGAGCAAGTATCATCAAACATGATACAATCTTGTGCACAAAAGTATATCACATATACAATGTGTACAAACCAAGTGAGTAAATCCATTTAAAGTGAACCAATACTAGTTAATGCAAAGTAATATATCAAATATATAATTATACATTAAATCATTAAATCAACACTTGATTTAACGATCCGGTCATATCGCATATAACCGATTAGTATCCTATGTATCGGCTTATCGAATCAATCCTTGATTCGATAACTAGGTTATATCGCATATAACCAATCGATATATTGATCGCGAGAATGGAATACGGTATCACATACTCGAATTATTCTCGGTCCCGCACATATCTCATATGCGCTCCTATTTCGTTTCGCTTGAGCCAGGAAACCTCTGTGTAGGACTCTAAAGACTCGTCAATACGCCGGTAGCAGATGATGATCATATCAAACACCCACAAGCCGCAAGCGGTCTGCTAAACGTAACGGCCACCCGGGTATTGAGCGATCAGAAGATCGACGAGCAAGCCCGCTCACACTCCTGCGAATCCAACCAGTAACACTTACCGTATAGTCCGGTCTGTTCGTCTGATATGTCGCATATCTCGCCTAGGGGTGGTAAACGTCAGACCCCAATAGCTCGATAAGTCATGCCGACTTGAGGTCCATAACATTCGTGAAACTACTGATAACTCTTACCAGTATATCACTGCAACCCTGGCCAGGGATTTCCTGTTATGGCCAGTCGAGCATAGCACAACATCAACCCCCAATACCGGGAGAGACGAATCCCCTCCTATCGCTCATTGCCTCCATGTGAATCGGGACTGTACCCAAAAACCACCTGTTTGCACGACTCAGTAGAGCCGTGGTAGGGTGGAAATCAAAGCACAGTGGGAGACACACAAGACTCTATGACGATCTCGGGTCAACAGACTAAGCTATACCAGTACCACCAGAGAACTGCCATCTGACGTGAGGTATAATACCATCTGGGAGTTCTCGGCGAGTCCGTTCAGTGTACCCAGTCTCCACTGAGCACCCGCATACCATCTTCGATGTCAAACACCAATGGATATGGGATCATCCATCGCCCATCGCATGGGTCGAGAAGATATGCGCTAGTCTACTCTGGAATATCGATGCCCCGTCTCGATATTCCCTCGACTAGGAACATTTGAAGGATGTACTCATGGACTACCCAGGCCTCACTAGTATGATCTACATCATAGTCCTGGAAGTCGAGTACACATCCTATGGGCTTTATCAACATGTAATCAGAGAGACAGAAAGTATACATGTTAAGATAAAGTGCAACCAGATAGCGTACTATCATGTCGAGCAAGAAAGTCCTACCTATATATGTCCCAGCATCCACTACAATATACATCTAATGTACAGTAATGGCCTCTAGGGCATACATATAACTAACAATCTCCCACTTGCACTAGGGCCATCTGTAGCAGTGGTTGCAGTATCACATACTCAACCATCTCCTAAAGGTCTCTCTTTGGGAAAAGGCCTTCGTGTGTGGATCCGCCGTGTTGTCCTCTGAGTCTACTCTCCTAACCTCGATCACCCTGGAGATCAACTATCTCCATGATCAGGTGATGCTTCCTCAGAATTTGTCTGGGTCACTGATGGGACCAGGGTTCCAGGGCCAAAGCCACACTTCCATTGTCATACAATGGCAGGAACCTAGTTCATCTTATGAACCAATATACACCCAAACTTTCTCTTTGGTAGTATCTTCAATAGCGATGTTACCAGCCTTTATCGTCTAGTTTGCCACGGTATCTAGCTTGGAACTCTTCCAACATACCGTCCCTTTACTGAGGGTAAAGACAGTGCCTGTGACTGACATTCAGTCGTCTTTATCACCCTGGAACACTTCCAGTGATTCTCCCCAGGATCGATTGATACAATCTCACTATACCTAGTGAGAACTCTAATATCCCTTTAGATCTATCTCATAGGTCCAAATCTCAGGATTTAGGAGGTATCATCTTTATCCTATTTGGAGAATCCTTGTGATAATAGGAGATTGATCGATCGTAGTATAGGAAACTCTTTTCCTATCAAGAGTATGTTGTCTACGTACAATACGAAGATGACCACCTTACTCTCTACTACCCTTTTATATATACAAGGTTCGTCTACCATTTTGATGAAGTCAAACACTTTGACTATCACATCAAAACAGACGTTCCAACTCCGCGATGCCTGCTTCATTATGTAAAGCAACTTGCACACGTTTCCGCTGCTCCCACTGTTTACGAAGACCTCTGGCTGTGTTCTTATAGACGTTCTCTTCTAAATCAGTATTTAGAAAAGCAGTCATGGCACCCAACCGCCAGATATCGTAGTCATGGTATGTAGCCGTGGTAAGTAGGATCTGGACAGACTTAAGCATAGCTACTGGAAAAAGGTTTCATCATTATCCACGCCTGGTCGATGATGAAAACCTTTAACAAGTATAGCTTTGAAAGTCTCAACTTTTCCATCTACACCAAGTAATCTTCTCAAAATATACTTGCTCCTGATGGGGATTTAACCCTTCAGATATAGCAACCAAAGTCCATACTTTGTTGGTGTATATGGATTCCATCTCAGACCGCTAAGCATCCAGCCATTCTTACAGAGTCCCTACTCTTGATGGCCTGCTCGAATCTAGTTGGGTCATCATCTCATGATGCAATCCTCGCTCCCACTGTCATCGAGAAACCGAGGTATCTCTCAGGCAGGCGAGGAACCCAACCAGATCGGCGGAGAGGCTGAGGTTCGTCGGGGACTATAGAATGTTATGGTTCTGTCAAATCATCAACTGCAGTTTTGTATAGCTGGAACCTTTCCAGTTCTACAGAACTGATCTTGCCTCGATCTTGTCCGGATTTTGCTTTAAACATAGGCCGGACAACCCCAAATCTTAACTCGCTTAAGAGATGGGTTCTTCCCATACCATATCTTATATGGAGTGGTAGGCAGTGATTTGATTCAAACTTAATTCAATAGGTATGCAGCTTCTCAAGTGCATAACCCCAAAAGGAAATAGGTAACTCAGTAATACTCATCATAGAGCACACCATATCTAATATTGTGCAATTGCTCCACCCTGATACACCGTTGTGCTGTGGTGTATTCAGAGGAGTAACACTGAGAGAAAATCTCATTCTCCTTTAGAATAGTCCAGGAATTCTATGCACAAGTATTCTCCTCCCTGATCTTATCATAGGACATAATACTTATACCCGTATTTTGGTTCTCTACTTCTAACTTATATTCTGTGAATATCTCAAAAGGTTCGGACTTATGTTTCAACAGGAATATATGACTGAATCTTGAGAGATTATCAGAGAATGTAATGAAGTATAAAGAACCAGTCCTGGCATGTGTAGACAGGGGACCTTTCATACATCAACATGTATCATCCCGAGAGTTCACTAACTCTTTCTCTGTTTCCAATAAACAGAGCTGGTGTCATTGTATCTTTGTGACATGACTGGCAAGTTTCACAAGATGTAGATTCAAACTGATTTAAATATGCATCTTAAATGTAACTTCAGCCAGTCGGGTCGCATTGATATGACCTAGTCTACAATGCCTCAAGAAGGATTCGTTCGTATCTGAACTCTTCCTCTTGTGTGTGTTCCATATACTAAGAACTGTAGTTTGATTTAGAACATCAACGCTTTTAGATAACGTGCCTGATACGATCAACCTTTTGATATAGGAAATGTTCAAAACATTTTCCAACAATACAAAATTATATCCTTTCTTTACTAATAAAGAGAGTGATATGATTTTGTATATCAGGTTCGGTATCTAATAACATTCGTTCAGAATCAATGTATTCAGGTAATACAGGGTGACAGTGACCGACAGACTTGGCTGCAACACTTGCCCCGTTTTCTGTCTCATGAAACTTATCACCCGTTCTCAGTTCTCTACCTTTCTGCAGCCCTATGTAACAGATTACATATCTGGGATCCTGATCTGGTATCACATACCCAGGACGTAGAGGATACAGAGAAACAGTTCTTTGTAATGAACACACCCGAAGATGATGCATCAGCATGCACTCTCTTCGTTTGGGCGGCATAGGAAATCTGGTATTCCCCTATTTCCTGCTCTGTCTTATAACAATTATAAGTTGGAGCGGGACCAACGTTCCCCAGCTCAGTATAATAAGCGGGTTCGGTCAATACTTCCATATTATTATCTTGATTAAGGCGTGATATGGTCGCTACCAGGAGAGAGAGAGAAGAAAACACTCTGCGTGCGCTCTTGCAAGATCAGACTGGTTATATAATTTATCTAATCAGGATGGCTCCCACTGTTTTTATCAAATCTTCCTTCAAACCTTAAAAGGAAAGACTAGCCGGGATTAATTACACTCTATAAGTTCGCCAATCTTTCAGCCAGGCCAGTGTCGGTACTTTGAGGGAGGTTCCCCGTGCTTTCGCACGGACCTAATTATTGTAAACCTCGTTTTCCCAGAGGCGTAACCCCGTTGACACCTTTCTAGACACCTACTTGATCGGCTAATTGCAAAGTGCAAAACTCTCCCAGGAGTAACAATTACTCGCAGTGGGTATCGGGATCCAACTATCATATAGAAGGTATGCAATCTCATTGCAAGTTTCAACACTTGAAACTCCCGATAATGGTTTTTACCCCTAGCACCTATGACCTTGGCTAAGGTCAACAAATCATAGGTACTGGTCCAGTTCTACCCGTCATTTCGTGATTAATTAGACCCACCCACATGACCCTTGGCTAAGGTCAACAAAGCCACATGACTGTCCTAACTAATCGCATCATATGCGGTGTAGAAAGACATCACTTAGCTACCGCACACTACGCCTCGGCTATGGTCGACAAACGTAGCACGAATACTAAGTACTCTACTTCCTAAAATGACGGAGGGTTGCGGCTGGTTTTTGTGAAAACCTTTAACGCTTTGAACTTGATCTCGTTGCGGAATCAAATGGTTTTTTAAATGGAATGTTTTTGAGGCTTTTCTAGTTTTGCTAAAGGGGTCACTCCCGGTGAAGAGATCGTCGGCCCTTTCCTCGTCGAATGAGGTGCGGGATATATCATATATCACTGTGCAAAGCAGAAACTATAGAAGCGATCAAAGACAAACCGAGTGTGTAGCATCTGCCAGTTATTGCTAAAGGAGTCACTCCCGGTGAAGGGATCTCGGTCCTTTCCTCATCGAATAAGGTGCAGGATGTTCTATAATGAACACCGCGATGTAAAGCAAGAACTGTAGCTACCTGTTTTTATTTTGAAATTCGATTCCACAACATCAATTAGGTTTATTTTCTTTCATTAATCTCATTAATGAATATCCCATCATTTAAATCCACCTAACCATCAAAGATAAATATAACGTACGCTTATGCCATCCGCATTCGCCTCGATGTCCCGTCTGTACCGTTAGGTTAGGTAACTAACGGCAGAGCGAGGCAGGGCTAGCGCGGGTGTAAAACATAAGCAACGTCTATATAATATATCATATATACTATATATAATACCTGTCACAGAACATCACATGATCACAGATAAATCACAGCAGAAGAAACATATGAAATATTGGATATACTAGGACGTCCGTGTTTTCGATACGAGCCAGTATAAAACACGGATTCCACGGTCGCGATGAATAGCCAATCCCACACCCCTAGACCCCTACGAGAGCGGCAAGCAACCCTACCAATTCTAGGGTTAGGAGACCCGGACTCAACTCCTCGAGTTGGTCTCCCACTGGACCCCAGAACCCGGTTACTTGTGCTCCCCTCCTTGGGTCTATCCTAGTGCAGAAAAGTAAATAATATACAAATGGTGACAACATCCGCAACCTGGAAGTGCCCCAATAAAAGAATATTACATACAAGTTTTTACATGAATGAAAATGAAAAACACTCATCTCACATAAAAACCCCCGGCTATTCAAACACGACGATCCAATATAACATATCCAGCAACACATAACATCACATGTCATCAACGTAAGTAAATATGCGCATCCCTATTGTCGTTGACATATAGCAACGAGACCGGCGATATCACATATTACACTTACGGTCACAGAAAAGAAAGTGTAAAACTACAACAGTTGGAATCCGCAACCACCTCAGACATCGCATGCCTGACCAAATGAATTCTTAAGACATCGCATGCCTAACAATTATAAACCCCGCATTTTAGTCTCATTATCGAAAACTCTTTTCCATATCAAGTCGGGCAATTCAACAGGATTCCCGACATTCTGATCGAATGCTCGTCGCAAACTTCAGTAGACGGTCGCACCCCAGATGCTGTCGACGAAGTGCACCAAGGCGGAACACCGCTACCGCGAGCACCCGAACGGATGCTTTCGGCGACGGGGTTCTCCTACAGTCACTTGGTCGGGGCTATGGAGTGAGGCTGTCTATTAAGTTTACCCGGCGAGTATCCGCGTACGCTACGTGATTGCGACGGACTTTTGATCACATCAAAATTCCGTAGCAACCGACCAGGTAAGACTAAACTGCTACGTTTACAATATTCATTCCGTTATCTCATAACAATTTGCGAATTCCAATTATTGTATCACATTCCGGATAAATAGAAAATGCTAAACTTTTCGATCGAACAATCGAACACCCAAGTTTTCCCGATATTACTCAACACATGAAATAAGTCTAACAACATTCAGTTCGTGCCTCAGTACCAACGGTCCAGCCGTAGAAGGGTCAAGCCAACGCCTCACATGTGGCACGCCGTACTGCCCCAAACCCGAAGGTTCAAAGGGCAGTTCAAGACGGTCACATAATCGAGTTAAGGTTTGTTGTCTTCTAGAGGGTCCATCGCGTTACTTGCACTACTTAGAACGTCGTTAAACTACGGAAAAATCCAACGATTGGAAAATTTCCCGGCAGGGGAAAAAGTGGGTATTTATATCCGGTCGAACTTTTTAACATCTTCTAAAATTTATCCGGAAACGCACACCGACAAAATTAGACAGTCCGATCGAATACACCGAGTCCCCAATACAACTCAGAAAATGGAACTCTGGGAAAATTATTAAAAACATCCAGAACACACAAGAAACACCAAAAGAAACAACCGAAGAAAACTCACAGCATGATCCTCACAGACGGCCGCGGAACCGCCGCAGAAGGGGGGTCAACGCCGCGGTTCCGCGGTCGTACTGTTGAATCAGGCTGTCGTTTTCTGCAGTTTTTCTTATAATTTCCTGAACATTTCTCTGCATATTTTTAATCTTGAAAAATCCTCGAAATTAGAAAATGTACAGAGAGCATATTCTTAGTCGGGGTTTTGGGTCGATCGGACTTCTGATTCCGTCGGGACTTCGCCTAAGGCTCTAGCTAGGCTCTGATACCACTGTAGGGTTCCTAGGCACTCTAGTGAAGTCTCACAAGTGATCAAACATGCACAAATCAAATTTTACGGGTGCCTACAAACCCGACTACGGATCGTTTACTAGATATTTAGGCGAAACAAGCAAACTAGTTAACATTTTAACTAAGGGAACAGATATACAACCTTTGTAGATCCGGTCCACCACCTCCATGGCTCCGCAACGAAGTCCTCTCGCTGTCCAAGTGAACTCCCGGGCTCTAGCGTCGGCTTCGTCGAAGAATAAGCGAGCTAGGTCGTCGATATCCATGCCGAAGATGATCTACGTCGAGGCATCGCTAGATCAAGCTCCACCTTCACCAAACCTTGAAAATTTGTGAAGGAAACACACTCTACTACTTGGCAAGAGGTAGAGGATGAAGAAACAGGAAGTGGGTAGACTTTAGTTTTGGATTTCTCACTTGATTTGGCTAGTTGCCATTGAAGTAGAAAGCTTTTCTTCATGTTGAAGAAGATGAAGAAGAAGAAGAAGATATGATAAGATTATTAAAAAAGAAAATAAAAATAATACTTATCATGACTTCAACCATGGTTTAGTGTAGAGATTTAACCAAGGTTTAGATGAGTGGTTAGGGTTAGAGAAAAGACAAGAATGGTGGACTTAGTCAAGGTTTCAAGAAGCTTCAAAGAAAAAGACAAACTAAGCCACCATTTCATTTTCTCTTTATCTTTTCCAAAACAATAATAAAAGGATAAATAAATAAGAGAAAAGAAACCCTAACCATTCAATAAACATGGTTTAATCTTTACACAAACCCAAAAGAGCAAGTATCATCAAACATGATACAATCTTGTGCACAAAAGTATATCACATATACAATGTGTACAAACCAAGTGAGTAAATCCATTTAAAGTGAACCAATACTAGTTAATGCAAAGTAATATATCAAATATATAATTATACATTAAATCATTAAATCAACACTTGATTTAACGATCCGGTCATATCGCATATAACCGATTAGTATCCTATGTATCGGCTTATCGAATCAATCCTTGATTCGATAACTAGGTTATATCGCATATAACCAATCGATACATTGATCGCGAGAATGGAATACGGTATCACATACTCGAATTATTCTCGGTCCCGCACATATCTCATATGCGCTCCTATTTCGTTTCGCTTGAGCCAGGAAACCTATGTGTAGGACTCTAAAGACTCGTCAATACGCCGGTAGCAGATGATGATCATATCAAACACCCACAAGCCGCAAGCGGTCTGCTAAACGTAACGGCCACCCGGGTATTGAGCGATCAGAAGATCGACGAGCAAGCCCGCTCACACTCCTGCGAATCCAACCAGTAACACTTACCGTATAGTCCGGTCTGTTCGTCTGATATGTCGCATATCTCGCCTAGGGGTGGTAAACGTCAGACCCCAATAGCTCGATAAGTCATGCCGACTTGAGGTCCATAACATTCGTGAAACTACTGATAACTCTTACCAGTATATCACTGCAACCCTGGCCAGGGATTTCCTGTTATGGCCAGTCGAGCATAGCACAACATCAACCCCCAATACCGGGAGAGACAAATCCCCTTCTATCGCTCATTGCCTCCATGTGAATCGGGACTGTACCCAAAAACCACCTGTTTGCACGACTCAGTAGAGCCGTGGTAGGGTGGAAATCAAAGCACAGTGGGAGACACACAAGACTCTATGACGATCTCGGGTCAACAGACTAAGCTGTACCAGTGTCACCAGAGAACTGCCATCTGACGTGAGGTATAATACCATCTGGGAGTTCTCGGCGAGTCCGTTCAGTGTACCCAGTCTCCACTGAGCACCCGCATACCATCTTCGATGTCAAACACCAATGGATATGGGATCATCCATCGCCCATCGCATGGGTCGAGAAGATATGCGCTAGTCTACTCTGGAATATCGATGCCCCGTCTCGATATTCCCTCGACTAGGAACATTTCAAGGATGTACTCATGGACTACCTAGGCCCCACTAGTATGATCTACATCATAGTCCTGGAAGTCGAGTACACATCCTATGGGCTTTATCAACATGTAATCAGAGAGACAGAAAGTATACATGTTAAGATAAAGTGCAACCAGATAGCGTACTATCATGTCGAGCAAGAAAGTCCTACCTATATATGTCCCAGCATCCACTACAATATACATCCAATGTACAGTAATGGCCTCTAGGGCATACATATAACTAACATCCGTGAGTAAAAACAGCAGGGCTACCGGCGAGTGTTTGTGAAAACACGAAAGGGCGCAACCTCGTTAAAAGACACTTATATGGTCCTCTCGACCTTGTAAGGAGAAACCACCCGCGGGAGATCCTTACGACTCACAAGGGAGCAACACACTTAGAAATCCTCACGATTCCTAAGGAGAAATTACGCTTGCGAGATCCTCACGACTCGTAAGGAGAACTCTCTTATGGGACCCTCACGGCTCATAAGATTTGAAAGTCTTAAGTTACAGAGACCTGAACCTGTTCTTAAGCAACCCCCATAACCTTTTTTTTGCCCTACAAGTGGTCCAGTACTGGCTCTTGTATACAATCCACGGGCGCGAATAAACATTTCCCTGACCAAGTCCCGTCCGTGACTGGGATATGTACGCATGATGAACAACCCTTGTAAGTCCTCTCGATTTACAAGGAGAAAACCCTCCTGTAGGATCCTTACGACTTACAGAGGAGCAAACACTTAGGAATCCTCACGATTCCTAAGGAGAAAATACACCTATAAGATCCTCACGACTTGTAGGGAGAAATACCTTTGTGAGACCCTTACGGCTCATGAAGTCAAAAGCCTTAGTCGACAGGACCTTAACCCTGGTCACTAAGCCTCCTTTGTTCGACAACGACAGAGGCAAGTGATGATTCGCTCCTGGCAATATCCCAGTTGTAGCGATGCTGATGCCTAAACCGGTATCAAATTCCAAGTCCGTTCATGGCAAATGATGATTCGCTCCTGACAATATTCCAGTTGTAGCGATGCTGATGCCGAGATTGGCACCAGATTCCAAGTTCCACACTCGCGATAAAAAAAAAAACAACAGCGAGCCATACGTGCATACGAAATAGCCGAAATGATAGGGCAACTTGCAATAAAAATTAGCAAGTAAAAAAAAATGTATGCATGAAAAATAGCCGAAATGATTGGGCAACTCGCAATAAAAGCAGCGAGTAAAAATAAAATAAATAGCCGAAATGATTGGGCACCGCGAAAAATAGCCGAAATGATTGGGCAATCACGATTTTCGCGATATAAAAAGCTGAAATGATAGAGCATCGCGGAAAGAAAAAAAATGATGAAAGAATGAAACTTTTTGCCCTACAGGTGATGCTACATCAATCCCTGTATACAATCCAGGGGCACAAACAAAGAAGGAGTCGCACTCCACCTCCCCAGGTTTCATTAGAAGAAGAAGCCGAATCTCGATGGGCCACAAATAACTTAAAGACCATCTCACCACTCGTCTCATCACAGCGGACACATCATCAAGAAAAGCGGAACAGCAGCAACTCCCAGTTCCATGACTCGACGATGTACTCCCACAGAGAGTCAAATCCCAAAAATGCGGATATAATCAACAAAATTCCTGGTTACGTGGAACGCGGCTTATGTCAATCCTGACTCCGTGGAAAATGTCCAGAGCGGATCCTGGTCCTCGCAGAGCACGGCAGTGAACCCGTGCGAAGCATCCAGAGCGGAACCTAGTCCTCGCCGAACACGGCAGTGAACCCGTGCGAAGCATCCAGAGCGGAACCTAGTCCTCGCCGAACACGGCAATGAACCCGTGGGAAGCATCTAGAGCAAAAATTCCTGGCTACGTGGAAAGCGGCTTATGTCAATCCTGACCCCGTGGAAAACGTCCAGAGCGGATCCTGGTCCTCGCAGAGCACGGCAGTGAACCCGTGCGAAGCATCCAGAGCGGAACCTAGTCCTCGCCGAACACGCCAGTGAACCCGTGGGAAGCATCTAGAGCAAAAATTCCTGGCTACGTGGAAAGCGGCTTATGTCAATCCTGACCCCATGGAAAACGTCCAGAGCGGATCCTGGTCCTCGCAGAGCACGGCAGTGAACCCGTGCGAAGCATCCAGAGCAGAACCTAGTCCTCGCCGAACACGGCAGTGAACCCGTGGGAAGCATCTAGAGCAAAAATTCCTGGCTACGTGGAACGCGGCTTATGTCGATCCTGACCCCGTGTTAAACGTCCAGAGCAAAAAATTCCTGGCTACGTGGAAAGCGGCTTATGTCAATCCTGACCCCGTGGAAAACGTCCAGAGCGGATCCTGGTCCTCGCAGAGCACGGCAGTGAACCCGTGCGAAGCATCCAGAGCGGAACCTAGTCCTCGCCGAACACGGCAGTGAACCCGTGGGAAGCATCTAGAGCAAAAAATTCCTGGCTACGTGGAAAGCGGCTTATGTCAATCCTGACCCCGTGGAAAACGTCCAGAGCGGATCCTGGTCCTCGCAGAGCACGGCAGTGAACCCGTGCGAAGCATCCAGAGCGGAACCTAGTCCTCACCGAACACGGCAGTGAACCCGTGGGAAGCATCTAGAGCAAAAATTCCTGGCTACGCGGAAAGCGGCTTATGTCAATCCTGACCCCGTGGAAAACGTCCAGAGTGGATCCTGGTCCTCGCAGAGCACGGCAGTGAACCCGTGCGAAGCATCCAGAGCGGAACCTAGTCCTCGCCAAACACGGCATTGAACCCGTGAGAAGCATCTAGAGCAAAAATTTCCTGGCTACATGGAAAGCGGCTTATGTCAATCCTGACCCCGTGGAAAACATCCAGAGCGGATCCTGGTCCTCGCAGAGCACGGCAGTGAACCCGTGTGAAGCATCCAGAGCGGAGCCTAGTCCTCGCCTAACGCGGCAGTGAACCCGTGTGAAGCATCTAGTGCAAAATTCCTGGTCACGTGGAACGCGGATAACGTCACTCTTTGACCCCGTGGAAAACGTCCAGAGCAAAAAATTCCTGGCTACGTGGAAAGCGGCTTATGTCAATCCTGACCCCGTGGAAAACGTCCAGAGCGGATCCTGGTCCTCGCAGAGCACGGCAGTGAACCCGTGCGAAGCATCCAGAGCGGAACCTAATCCTCGCCGAACACGGCAGTGAACCCGTGGGAAACATCTAGAGCAAAAATTCCTGGCTACGTGGAAAGAGGCTTATGTCAATCCTGACCCCGTGGAAAACGTCCAGAGCGGATCCTGGTCCTCGCAGAGCACGGTAGTGAACCCGTGCGAAGCATCCAGAGCGGAACCTAGTCCTCGCCGAACACGGCAGTGAACCCGTGGGAAGCATCTAGAGCAAAATTTCCTGGCTACGTGGAACGCGGCTTATGTCGATCCTGACCCCGTGTGAAACGTCCAGAGCAAAAAATTCCTGGCTACGTGGAAAGCGGCTTATGTCAATCCTGACCCCGTGGAAAACGTCCAGAGCGGATCCTAGTCCTCGCAGAGCACGGCAGTGAACCCGTGCGAAGCATCCAGAGCGGAACCTAGTCCTCGCCGAACACGGCAGTGAACCCGTGGGAAGCATCTAGAGCAAAAATTCCTGGCTACGCGGAAAGCGGCTTATGTCAATCCTGACCGCGTGGAAAACGTCCAGAGCGGATCCTGGTCCTCGCAGAGCACGGCAGTGAACCCGTGCGAAGCATCCAGAGCGGAACCTAGTCCTTGCCAAACACGGCATTGAACCCGTGAGAAGCATCTAGAGCAAAAAATTCCTGGCTACGTGGAAAGCGGCTTATGTCAATCCTGACCCCGTGGAAAACGTCCAGAGCGGATCCTGGTCCTCGCAGAGCACGGCAGTGAACCCATGTGAAGCATCCAGAGCGGAGCCTAGTCCTCGCCTAACGCGGCAGTGAACCCGTGTGAAGCATCTAGTGCAAAATTCCTGGTCACGTGGAACGCGGATAACGTCACTCTTTGATCCCGTGGAACACGTCCAGAGCAAAAAATTCCTGGCTACGTGGAAAGTGGCTTATGTCAATCCTGACCCCGTAGAAAACGTCCAGAGCGGATCCTAGTCCTCGCAGAGCACGGCAGTGAACCCGTGCGAAGCATCCAGTGCGGAACCTAGTCCTCGCCGAACACGGCAGTGAACCCGTGGGAAGCATCTAGAGCAAAAATTCCTGGCTACGTGGAAAGCGGCTTATGTCAATCCTGACCCCGTGGAAAACGTCCAGAGCGGATCCTGGTCCTCGCAGAGCACGGCAGTGAACCCGTGCGAAGCATCCAGAGCGGAACCTAGTCCTCGCCGAACACGGCAGTGAACCCGTGGGAAGCTTCTAGAGCAAAAATTCCTGGCTACGTGGAACGCAGCTTATGTCGATCCTGACCCCGTGTGAAACGTCCAGAGCAAAAAATTCCTGGCTACGTGGAAAGCGGCTTATGTCAATCCTGACCCTGTGGAAAACGTCCAGAGCGGATCCTGGTCCTCGCAGAGCACGGCAGTGAACCCGTGCGAAGCATCCAGAGCGGAACCTAGTCCTCGCCGAACACAGCAGTGAACCCGTGGGAAGCATCTAGAGTAAAAATTCCTGGCTACGTGGAAAGCGGCTTATGTCAATCCTGACCCCATGGAAAACGTCCAGAGCGGATCCTGGTCCTCGCAGAGCACGGCAGTGAACCCGTGCGAAGCATCCAGAGCAACTCCTGACTCCGTGAAATGCGGATAAGGACAACTTCACCTATCACTTGCGGGTCCTCACGACTCGCAAGGGAATAAATTCTCTCGTAAGATCCTTACGACTTTCAAGAGAACACACTTAGGAATCCTCACGATTCCTAAGGAGAAAACCCACCTACGAGATCCTCTCGATCCGTAGGGAGAAAAGTCTCTATGAGACCCTCACGGCTCATAGAGTTGAAAAGTCTTGGGCAGCAGATCTGAACCTGCGGCCTAAGCCATCGCTATCTCATGAAGAAATCAAGGCCTCGCGGACCATCTTAGTATGCTTTCTTTCGCGAACACAAGCTTCAGGGTCCGCCCTGATGTCTTCCACCCTCCGATAAGCAGCGAGTATGGCGGACTGTTGAAAGACCTCGTGCAAGAGATCGATAAGACTGTCTCGCCGTCTCTTCGAGATAAAGTTCAACAGATACACCGAGTGTACCTTGTCCTCAGCAGCATCCAACGCCCTAAGTGGCACGCCGGAACAGAAGAGAGGAAGCGCTTCCCAGATGGCTCCCACGATAAGCTTAAGAAGGGAGGAACGTCGGGGAAGCAGTGGACCATTGTACGCGTCGAAGCGACTCATTATTTCAGCACACTCCTCGTTTGTGAACTCCCAATTTTGAGAGCGGCCAAGTCGGCGGATGTCCCCATAAGAGATGATCTCGTTAAGAGCATACATGTGGACGTTCATTGTTCCTGTGAAAGAGGATCAACAGAATTATTAGAAAGACTGATTAAGAAAAACGATATAATGCACTGAGGAAGAAAATGTCATCTTCAAACTCTAAGATCAATGAAACACTCTTAAGAGTTCTTCTAGATCACAGGGATCTATGGTTTTGCCAAAAAAATGCAAGTTTCTGTTCATGGGTTGGGAAATCCTGAAACAGATTCATGAGAGCAAAGCTCTATTTGGTGAAACCCCAAAAGGATTTTATTTAGATCAAAACATCTATGAGAGCAAGGCTCTGTTAATTAAACTTAATTTGATTTAATTTAAGATTTTACCTAAAAGGGGTGCCGGGTTCTGAACTTTGAAAGTTCTTAAAAAAGAAACAAGAGCAAAGCTCCGGAGTTTTTTGAAAATAAAAATCTTAAAGATGATAAGCATCTGTGGGGGATCAAAGGTCCTATTTATAAGCATCAAATGCCTCTTCAACTTCCAAAAGCTGCCACAACGGTTGGGATTCTGCCACCGTTGCGCTTGCGTTTGGGGCTACGTAAGCACAACGGTGGGGGGGCATTTGTTTACCCCAATCAGAGCAAAGCTCTGTTCAAATTCCAAGACGGGAGATGAAGCAACACCTCATCTTCCCCCAATCAGAGCAAAGCTCTACTTTGAAAATCTAAATTTTAATAAAGGAAGCAACGCTTCAGTTGCGCAAGCACTGTCGCTGTGCGCTGTGTGACACGTGTCACGCGCTGGGGCATCTGCGCCAAACAGAATTAAATTTCTAAGAAATCTCTTCTGTTCTTGTTAAAACAAGAAGATTTTCTTCTGCAAAGCAGAAGCCCTTAGATCAAAGATCCAACGGTGGGGAAAATTCCCCAAATCACTCAGAGAAAGATCTCTTTAACAAATTTAACTAATTTATGGGCACTATAAAAAGGACCCCAGACCTCAATTCAAAGGCATCAACATCTTTCAAAAAAAAAAGAGAGAGAGAGTGAAAGAGAACTCTGAAGAATTCCTCAAGAACAAAAAGGTAAAAACCTTTAGAAGGAGGAGAAAGTTCTCTTAGGAACAGATCATAGATCTAAAAAAAAAAAAACAAGATCAATGATTTTTGATAAAAATAAAATAAAAATAGTGCTTTGCACTTTTCATGAACCTTTGGTTCTCTGAGATAAGAAAAAACAAGAAAAAAACTTATTTTTCTTTGATCTAAATTAGATCAAGAAATCAAATAGTGCTTTGCACTTCTGTTCCTGAATCTAAAAGATTCTTAGTGCTTTGCACTTGCAAACTGCGCTGTTGCGCTCTTGGGAGCGCGCCACGTGTCAGCAGCGCAACAGCGCAGCGCACTAGCACAGGGCACTGCACTGTTGCGCTTGCGCTCACCAGAGCGCGCCACGTGTCAGTAGCGCAACAGCGCAGCGCACTAGCACAGCACACTGCGCTGTTGCGCTTGCGCTCACCAGAGCATGACACGTGTCCTCACCGTAAGCGCTTGCGCTCTTTGACTGGCGCAAAGCGCCTGAATAATGCAATGCATTTATTTTACTGAAGGGCCAGGCCCAAATCAGAGGGGCCTAGTGGGCCGAATTAAATTGCAATACAATGAAAAGGGGCGGAGCCCAAACAAAAATTGAAAATGCAATAAACAGGGCAGAGTCCAAGCAAGACTGATGCTCTGCATCATATACAAATGGGCACAGCCCTGATAAAATAAATAATGCTATGCATTATTAAACAGGAGCAGAGCCCCAGTAAAAGCCTAATAGGCCAAAAATAAATAAAAACGTTGAATTTTCTCAACTGGACTTAGCCCAATCATGGCCATAAGTCCTTAAATTAAATTGAACTGAGCATAAATGCTCTCTCAAATCAATTTACCTCTGGTTCGAGGGTACATCTCCGAACTCCTCTGACACTTCTCGTTGTAATTCTTCAACGACGTCAGAGAGGCGACGGGTCCCAACGACCACACATGAATACGGACTGCGGGGTCCTTAAACTCGTGGACCGAGACGTCCTTAAACTAATGTTGGACCGAGACGTCCTTAAACTAATGGTGGACCACCACGTCCCTAAACTGGAACATGGACCACTACGTCCTTAAACTGGCGATGGACCGAGACGTCCTTAAACTAATGGTGGACCACCACGTCCCTAAACTGGAACATGGACCACTACGTCCTTAAACTGGCGATGGACCATCACGTCCCTGAACTGGAATATGGACCATCACGTCCCTAAACTGGAACAATAGAGCCTCCAAATGCTCTTTTGCCGGATCTAAACGGTCCCGTTTAAGTTGATCTTAGCCCCAAACACGGCTAATGTATCCTTAAACATTCAAATAGACTATAAAACCCCAAATTGACTTTGGTTCAAGGGTACATCTCTGAACTCCTCTGACATCTGCCGTTGTAATCCTTCAACAACGTTAGAGAGGTGACGAGTCCCGATGGCCAGATATTAAATGGATTATTACGTTAAGTTGATCTTAGTCTCAAACAGGACTATTGTATCCTTAACAAACGTTTAAGTTGATCTTAGCCGCAACACGACTAATGCATCCTTAAACTAAAAACACCAAACCCAAATCTAAGTGAATACGGATTTGGACTAATCCACGTCCTACGGGCGACGGCATTACTCAGTCTCCGTATACAATCCACGGGCAACCACAAACAAAATAAACACACACGACATGAAGTGAAATTCTGGAGAAGGAGAAAGTGGCTACCGCGATGCGGTAGCGTAATTAACTGCAGGGGCTTGCGCCTGCAGGGAAGAGCGTCCCCATAATCAAAAACCCCTCAAGCGAGGGGGAATCTGACAAAGTCTGCTACATCGGCCGCATCCGTCTAAACCTCCGATACACGGTGTCATAAATCAACTTGGCATCTTCGGAGAGGTGGACGGATAAAACCAAATAGCATCTGCCCCGAATCTCAGCATCAGGACACCGCGGTCCTGTGCGCCGCCATTCGGAGGGGAACAATACCTAGTGAGGAAAATTTTGATTTTTACCTATTCCGCCTCCCCGAAAGAACCGGGATGGGTAACGTGGACTTAACAGTGGTATCAGAGCCTAGCTAAACAAGAACTAACTGTTAGCAAAGTGTTTAGAACTTCGATCCGGAAAAAATCCCGAAAACATGTCAAAAACCATACTTTCTGCCGATTTTAAAACTGCTCTTAAAATTATTCCACATGCCTTAAAAATCAGTGCAGGGTTTTTTAGAAACAGACGAGAAAAACGAGCCTTTGACTCGGTCAAAGCGCGGCGGAAGCGCGGCGAAACCACGCGTTTCGCCGCGGTTCCGCGGCCGAGTTAACTCGGGCCGCGACTCGGTTTTCTGCAGCTTGTTCAGTATGTGATTTTGGGATTTTTAAGATGTTTTGTTTCAGTCCAGATTTTCCAGAGAACAATATTCTGTTTGGGGTAGTTACAAATTGGTATTTTGATCGAAGTTCTACAAACTCTTGCTAAATGGTTATATCTGTGATGTGATATATGCACTGAACGTCGACTAATCGCTATACGTCAATTAGTGGGGGTTGTGCATATTTGTGATCTGTAATGTTGTTGGATTGTGTATATGAACTTGTTGGATTGTCGCGGATGAATAGCCGGGGTTTTGTGAGATGAGAGATTCTTTATCTTTCATTTGATGTAATATGTAAATTGATGTAATATTATTTTTATGGCCGCACATCCGGGATGAGGTTGTAGCCACCATTGTAAATTATTTCTTTTACTATTTTTGCTCCTAGGATAGACCCAAGGTGGGGTGCACAAACTACCGGGTACGTTGAAGTGCTGAGTGGCCTACTCACGTTGTTGAGGGAGGTTGCTTCACTTCGGGTATTTGGCGGGTAGTTTGCCGCACCCGTAAGGGTCTAGGGTGGGGTTTGGCTATTCATCGCGACCGTGTAATCCTTCTTTCGTTGTAGGCTCGAACGAAACGCGGATTCCTAGCATATCCAATGTGTTCATCTATGATCTGGAATGGCTATCATTGCATCTGACGAATGTGTATATCTATATATGATATCTAGAGGTGTTGCTTATGTTTTGCATCCGCGCTAGTCCAGCCCCCGCTCTGTTGTTAGTTAAGTAACCTAACGGGTAATGACGGGGCCCCGTGGCGAATGCGGATGGCATAAGCGTACGTCATATTTTCGTTGTTTTCTGCAATGGTAGGATTAATTGATGGGACGCATTATATTAATGCAAAGAAAATAAACCAAAAAGACGTTGTTGGAACAATTTTCAAAAAGCTGTTATTACAAGGATGTTCTCTTTTGTTTTTCATAGAGGTATTCGGTTATGGATGCCCAGCACCTCATTCGACGAGGCAAGGGCCGAGATCCCTTCATCGGGAGTGACCCTTTGGACAAAAAGTTTGCGTCAGGGTAATAACTTCACTATAGTCGATTATTCTTGCTTTGCATCGAGGTATTCAGTTTGGAATATCCTGCACCTCATTCGACGAGGAAAGAGCCGAGATCCCTTCACAGAGAGTGACCTCTTTAGAAAAAGTTTTTGCCACTATATTTTCAAAAAGGCAATCATGTTCCTTCAACTATATCAAGTTCATTACGTTAACGGTTTTTTCGCCAAAAACCCAGCCATAGCTCTCCGTCATTTCGGATTTGTATTATTTAGTATTCGTGCTGCGTTTGTTGACCTAGTCAAGGCGTAGTGAACGGTAGCTAAGTGATATTTTTCTGTGCATTGACAAATGTGATTGGTTAGAACAGTCGTGCGGCCTTGTTGACCTAGTCAAGGGCACGTACGGGTGGGTTTAATGCAATCAAGATTATGACGCGTAGAACTTGACTGGCGGTTTATGGTTTGTTGACCTAGTCAAGGTCATAAACCGTTAGGGGCAAAAACCACATCGGGAGTTTCTAAAGAAACTGAAACTTGCAGATTTAGCATACCTTCTAGAGTGTGGTGACTAGAGTGGATTCCATCTAGGCCATCGCACAATGATAGTTAGATCCCGATCCCACTGATGAGTTGGATTACTCTCGGGAGATTATTTCACTTAACAATCAATGTTATAAACCAAGTAGGTGTCTAGAACGGTGTTAGCGGGGCTACGTTTCCAGGGAAAAGAGGTTGTTTAATTAAGGAACTTCGCAAAAGCGTTGGAAAACCTCCCTCGAAGTACCAACACCAGCCTGGCTGAAAGGTTAAGCAAGTATTGTGACGTGCAATTAATCCTGACTAGTTCTTCTTTTAGGGTTTGAAGAAGAATTTGAGGAAACAGTGGGAGCCATCATGGTTAGATAAATCAATAAACCAATCTAATCTTGTAAGAGCGCACGCTGAGTGTTTCTTTTCTCTCTCTCCAGGTAGCAACCATTTCATGCCCTAATCAAGATAATAAAATGTATCGCTTGACCGATCCGAATTCTTATTCGGGGCTGGGGAATGTTGGTTCGGCTCTAACTTACGACAACAGTCATAATTATGAGCAAGGGAAAGAGGATTGTATGGATTCCAAGGATACCCAGTTGAAGAAGAAGCATAGTTTTGCATCTACTTCAGGTGTTCTTGTAATTGAGAACTGCTTTACGGTCAGCCCTACCTCCTGGGTACTTGATACCGGATCAGGATCTTATATCTGTAATATATTGCAGGGACTGAGAAAAAGTAGGAGAGTTGGACCTGGTGATATGTCGCTCAGGGTAGCGAACGGAGCACAAGTTAATGCTGCAGCCGTCGGTGAATATCACCTAGTGTTGCCAAATGGCAATACTATGATTTTGAACGATTGCTACTATGTACCTTCCATGGTTTGCAACATCATATCAGTTTCTTTACTCGATAAAGATGGATATAACTTTGTTCTTGATAGAAATATCATGAACATCTACCTTCATAAGGTACTGGTTGTAGAAGGTACACTGTGTAATGGTATCTACGTTCTAAATCAGAATACAGTTCTCAATGTACAAAACACACGCAAGAGGAAGAGTTCAGATACAAATGAATCCTACTTGTGGCATTGTAGACTTGGTCATATCGGAGAGAAAAGACTAAGTAAGTTGCATAAAGATGGACTCTTGAATACGTTCAAGTTTTCATCCTATGAAACTTGTCAGTCTTGTCTCAAAGGAAAGATGACCAAATCTCCGTTCACCGGACATGGAGAAAGGGCAGCAGAGCTCTTGGGACTCATACACAGTGATGTATGTGATCCGATGTTTATACATCCAAGGGGTGGGTTCTCATAGTTCATCACATTCACTGACGATCTCTCTAGGTTCGGATACGTGTATCTGATGAAACATAAATCTGAAGCTTTTGAGAAATTCAAGGAATTCAGAAACGAAGTAGAGAACCAGACTGGCAAAAGTATCAAGATCCTTCGATCGGATAGGGGAGGGGAGTACTTAAGCATGGGATTCCTAGATTACTTAAAAGAGAATGGCATTCTCTCTCAGCTTACTCCTCCTTATACACCACAGCACAACGGTGTATCGGAGTGGATGAATCGTACCCTATTGGATATGGTTCGCTCCATGATGAGTAGTGCCGAGTTGACTCTTTCATTTTGGGGACATGCGCTTTTGACAGCGGCATATCTATTGAATGATGTTCCGTCTAAATCAGTGCCTAAGACTCCATTCGAGATATGAAATGGAAAAAGGCCATATCTTAAAAGATTTAAGATAAGGGGTTGTCCGGCTTATGTTAAAACGCATAAACCAGATAAACTAGAGGCACAGTCAGTTTTATGTAAGTTTGTGGGATATCCAAAGAATGGTTATGGATATCTGTTCTACCACACCGAAGAACAGAAGGTGTTTGTTGCTCAGCATGTCATTTTCTTAGAAACGGAGTTTCTTGCAAAAGAAATTAGTGGGAGCACGGTAGAACTGGAAGAAATTCAGCGACCACAAAATGAAACTGAAGATTTGACAGAACTTCAGGATTCAATAACCCCGAACGAACCTCAGCAACTCCGCAGATCTGGTAGGATTTCTCATCCGCCCGAGAGATACTACGGTTTTCTCATAGACGGGGATCGAGAGGATTGCATCTTGGAAGAAGATGACCCTACCAGTTTCAGGTAGGCCATTATCAGTAGGGACTCTGATAAGTGGCTGGAAGCTATGCAATCCGAAATGGAGTCCATGTACACCAATAAAGTGTGGACCTTGGATATTGCTCCACCTGGGGTAAAACCCGTTGGATGCAAATGGATCTACAAAAAGAAACTTGGTGTAGATGGGCAGGTGGAAACCTATAAGGCTAGACTCGTTGCAAAAGGTTTTCGTCAAAGAACTGGTGTGGACTATGACGAAACTTTTTCTCCAGTGGCTATGCTCAAATCCATTCGGATCCTACTTGCCATTGCTGCCTTCCATGACTATGAAATCTGGCAGATGGACGTAAAAACGGCTTTTCTAAACGGCTCTTTGGAAGAGTGCGTTTACATGGATCGGCCAGAGGGTTTTGTAAACAGTGGGAGCAGCGGGAAGGTGTGCAAGTTGCTTAAATCCATTTATAGATTAAAGCAGGCATCACGGAGCTGGAACATCTGTTTTGATGAGGCAATCAAGGAATTTGATTTCATCAAGAACGAAGATGAACCTTGTATCTATAAGAAGATTGTAGGACGAACTGTCGTGTTCCTAGTCTTATACATGGACGACATTCTTTTGATAGGAAATGACATTCCTATGCTATAATCGGTCAAGCTATTCTTGTCACAACGGTTCTCCATGAAGGACCTGGGTGATGCCTCGTACATTCTGGGGATTAAGATCTACAGAGATAGATCCAAGAGACTACTGGAACTTTCGCAGTCCAAGTACATAGAGACCGTACTAAAGAGATTTAGTATGGAAGATTCCAAGCGCGGTAATATACCCGCATTGCACGGAATCACCCTCTCCAAGAAGATGTCTCCTAAGACTGACAAGGAGAGGGTTCGCATGAGCACTATACCCTACGCTTCGGCGGTAGGATCTATAATGTACGCGATGCTATGTACAAGACCAGATGTAGCTTACGCGCTGAGCGTGGTGAGCCGGTATCAGTCAGACCCAGGTGATGACCATTGGACGGCAGTGAAGAACATTCTCAAGTACCTGAGAAGGACTAAGGAGATGTTCCTGGTTTACGGTAATGGAGACCTCAGGGTCGAGTCTTTTATCGATTCAGGCTTCCAGAGTGACAAAGATGACAGCAAGTCAGTCTCGGGTTTTGTGTTTACCCTCAACGGAGGGGCGGTGTGTTGGAAGAGTTCCAAATAGTATACCGTCGCAGACTCGACGATGGAGGCTGAATACATTGCTGCAAGCGATGCCGCAAAAGAGGCGGTCTGGATGAAGAAGTTCATTAGTGAACTTCAGGTGGTTTCATCCATTGTTGACCCAATACCTTTGTATTGCGATAACAATGGGGCTATAGCTTTAGCGAAGGAACCAAGGTCCCATCAGAAATCCAGACACATCTTAAGGCGGTATCACCTGATCAGGGAGATCATTGATCGCCAGGAGATCGAGGTACGGAGAGTGGACACAAAAGACAACACGGCGGATCCATTCACAAAGGCCCTTCCTCAAACATAGTTTGAGCGACTTTTTAAGCTATTGGGTATGCGGTACGCCAGCAGCTGGCCTTAGAGCAGACGTTGGGTATGCGGTACACCAATTACTGGCCTTTAGTGCAAGTGGGAGATTGTTGGATATGTATGCCCTAGAGGCCATTATTGTATAGTACTAGTATGTATAATACATTTTGGAAGCTTGGGATATATACATGGGTTTACGACAGCCTTGCTCGATATAGTAGTATGCTACTTGGTTTGTATCTATCTTAATATGTGTATTTGTTTCTTTTAACATATCGCTAAAAACATATTGATAGAGCCTTTAAGATCTTTGCTTGACTACCGACGTTGTGATGGCGATCACACTAGTGGGGGCTGGATAGTCTATAAGCACATCCTTATTTTGGTCCCTGGTCATAGGATTATCGAGACAGGGCATGGATACTCCAGAATAGACTGGTGCATACGCTTCTCGTCCCAGTAGGGAAGATGGTCTGTCCCACAGCCATCAGTACGTCGTACTGGAGATAGTATGAAGGTACTCGTTAGGTTACGAGTACACTGGACAGGACTCATCGGGAACTGTTGGTTGGTATTATACCTATCGTCAGTTAACAGTTCCCAGGTGACATGAGTACAGCTTAGTCCGTTGACTTGACACTGTCACTTCGCCTCAAGTGTGTTCCCACTGTTCTTAGATTACTACCCTACCACGGCTCTATTGAGGCGTGCAAACAGGTAATAGTTGGGTGCAGTCCCGAAGCACTTGGAGGCAGTGACGGTTAGACAGGATTCGTCTCTCCCGGTATTGGGAGTTGATATCGCGCTGTGTCTAGGAGAGCCATTACACATAGTCGTCCCTGCCAGGGCAAGCGAAACTTGCTGGTAGTGTTACCAGTAGATTCTTAAGGTGTTTTGGGCTACACTCCGACACAACTTGTACTGCTATTAGGGGACTGACGTTTTCTGCCCTATTAGGCCCGCCATGCAATACTCTTAGACGAACAGACCGGACTGTACGGAGATTGTCACATTCAGGCTCAGCAGGAGTTCGGATGGGTTCACCTCATCAGTCTTCTTGTCGGCATCTACCTGGGGACCGTTACGTACAGCTAGTACCGCTTGCGGCCTGTGGTTAAACCCACTGCCAGCGTAGTGTCGAGCCTTTAGAGTCCAACACAGAGGGTTACTCGCCTTTGGGAAAAACTGAGTAGAGGTCGCATAGTTTTGCGACGGGGTTCGTTCACATCCGCGCACTTGTGCACGTTTGGTGTCCGGGCAGTTATTACTAGCGGGCTTTGTTTTAAGCTAGATCCTAGTATTTGTTTTGGGATTGGTTTTGTCTCAGTGTATTCGTGTTCCTCGGAACACGGATGTGGGTGTGTATGCACAGTTGACAGAGGCAGAGGCAGAGGATTCTCATTAGGGTTGTTGACCATTTGACTTTGGTTGACTTGTTGACTGTTGACTTTTTCCAAACCCTAATGAGAATGAGAAATATGATTAATAATATTAATTAAGAATTATTGTGTCGTGGTTGAATTGAACATTTGACTTTTGTTGACTTGTTGAATTTGTTGACCGGTTGACCATTGTGGACTTGTTGACCATCATCATTTCTTTTCAATGATGCTTCTTGTTCTTTGCAAAATGCATTAAATGAATGTAATGATAATGGTCATTCATAAACTAACCATCACAATTCTTAATTATTATTACTGTTATCATTATTCCAAAAGATGTGAGCATGGTTGCATTATGAGAGCTCATTCTATCATATCCTTTCTCTCTCTTGAAAGAAAGCTCTCCCTCTTCCTCTCTCAGAGTTCAAGTGTTCCATGAGTTGGAAATCATGAACTTTTGAGACAAAACCATCATAACTCCTCTCTACTCATTCTAAGGTTCTAGGTTTAGCAAACCAAGCACCTTAGTTATCTCTAGGTTGAGATAGGAGCTCAAGTTCGAGGCCCTCGGATGGATCCATCTACGGCAAAGAGGAGACGACGAGGAGGAGCCGTTCAAACCACTACAAGAAGCAAGCAAGGAGGAGAACCACAAAAAGAAGAGAAGGAGTTCAAGACCTATGTATAACCATTCTACATAGTAGCTAAAACTTGTAGTTTATTTGTTAGTTTTTGTTTAGCGACGATCCTTCATGGATGTTCCATGATACCTAGTGAGGAAAATTTTGATTTTTACCTATTCCGCCTCCCCGAAAGAACCGGGGTGGGTAACGTGGACCTAACAGAATCTTCGTCCCGGCTGCTGCTTCCATGTCCGCCAGCAAGCTGTTGGCCACGGATAGCCTCGAGGGCACCTCAATGCAGAAATTGCCCTCCTGCACTAGAATTTCGGTAGGGGTGGCCGAGAGACCACCCGCTTCTGTCTCTTGAGGGGGACCTCGGCGAGCTCCTCCTCCTCCCTCGCCCAGGGCGCTTGGTCCCGTACGTGCTTTTGACCCCCCCCATAGCACTCCTCCCGGACTGGAGGTGTTGCGGAAGGTTTGGCCGGAGGTGTTTGCCTCAGGGCCGAGCTCTGACCGAGGAAAGACGAGCTTGCGCCCCCAACCTTCCTTCCATGGGCCTTGGTGGCCATGGCGGCTAGGATTTTTGATCGGTCCATGGGCTCTGCAAAAAAGAACACACAAACAAAAGGGGGTTAGCGACACTGATACGACAAAGGAAATTTAGCAAAGTCTAAACAGACCATCGAAAGCCCTAACTTACCCAGAAAACACGCAAGACAGAGCCCAGCCCAGCTCAGTGCTTTCTCGACAAGCAGGACATTAGCCCACTAGATCAGTTCCTATAGGGACACCACCCTCGTCTTGGGGGAGGTTGACTGCTTCGCCCTCGGGAAGTCGGCCCTGTGCTACTGTGTGGGTACAAGCCAATCCTCGCCCTCCGGTGGCCCGACGAAACGAAAATGAACTTCTCCTTCCATTCATGAATGGAATAAGGGACGACCACTACCCCGACCCGGCTGTCCAACCCCTACATTTTTAAAACAAAAAATACACCCAGCTCGGCTTTTCCTTGCTAGTGCCGGGGTGATTTTTATAACAAACAAAAGACACAAGAAGGGTCAAACTGAAAGGGATCTGATCAAGTTTTAACCGGACCAGAAACCCGAGGAGAATTCTCCACGAGTTCGGCGCTAGCTGGCCCGGGGCTAGACAGAAGCAATGAAGCACCTCACAAACCGCGGGTGAGAAGGGAAGACATATTCCTGCCCGGAATGCTTCCAGGTACAGATCAACCTCCTTGCCTTGCACTTGGTCTGCCCGCTCACCCTCTCTGGCTAAACGGAGTGAATAGCTAGAGGGGATATGGAATCGAGCCCGAATGTCGGAAAGCTCATCCAGACTCTTCAAGACAGAGGGCACATCGCGGGTGTTCCCGATGTGCACCTTGGAAGCCCTTGTCTCCGCCCGACGGCGAGTGATAAGGGCGGCCCTGACTGTAGGGGCGAACCCAATACAGAAGATGAAGAAGAAGAAGAACCATCTTGGCTATCTGAAGCCGAAGTGGAGGAAGACCTACTGGACTCGGCCCCAGCAACTGGAGCCTCATCATACGACTTTACCTTTACAACATCTATAGACTCCTCGGAGGAAGACATCTAATCTGATTCAAAGAAAGGGACTCACTGAGGAAAGATCAACAGAAGATCCGATCTAAACGAAGGTATGCCAGGCAATCTTCAACAACGAAGGGAATTGAAGCGAAGTGTTGGCCCTAAGATGGTCCCCTCCTATTTATACATCCTAAAGAGAACATCCTACGGCCCAGATTGATTCCCGCCAAAATGAAATATCGCGCCTAGTGGCAGTCGAAGCTCCATATGGCGGTCGACCATTGGGGACATCTCTTCGATCGCAGGAGTCAAAGACAGCCTTTTTCGCCCGCCAACCGACGTCCGACACATGGCATGTACCCCAACCGACGAATCGACTGAAACAATGCCCCCTCTTTAAAGCGCAATCATTTCACTGATTCGCTGACGCCATCGGGGATACGTGCGAAAATTCAGGCACATGACGAGATGACACGTGAGCCCAAAGATCGAAACGACGAAACCGCCTAACGCCATGTCGTTCCCGGGTGATCCACATTATGATTCTCGGCACCAAACAAGCCACTCTCGACCCGACCCATGAATAGGTCGGAACGAGAGTGGGGGGCTAATGATGATGCTCACAAGTGGTATTTCCTCAGATTACGACATGTAGCGAATGACGTGTCCCGAAGGCTATAGAGGTGGAATAAATAAGATGCATTAGGGGCGTTCCTCGGGACCTTGTCTCCGAGGACGCATCCGACCTTTCAGCAGACCTCCCTAAGAACTTTCCGCTTTCACTTAGCAAACAGCCAACAGCTCTTCTACAAGCCATCTGATGGGTCGAGCTTCCTCGGCCTCGTTGCTCGTCTCCGAGCCATCTGTCAGGCCGAGCTTCCTCGGCCTCCCTGCTCGTCTCTGAGCAATCTGACAGGCCGAGCTTCCTCGGCTTTCCCGATCACCCGAGAGCGCATAACCCAAGCGCCTCCACAACGGTTCCACGTATCTCGCCAGGGCGAGATATTCGCCTTCCCACGTTTCGTGTCCCATGCTAGCGCATCCTCCCATTAATGGGCATATCCCTCCATTAATGCGAGGATAACGGGCGTAACTTACGGATCGATCAGCAGAGAGTTGTGATTTAATTAGTTCTAACTAAGTAAAGAATATAGTTTGTTGTTTAAATTAAGATTTAAATTGCATATAAAATAGAAGTGGGTTTTTTTTAATAGAGATAAGAATCTAGGGTTTTGCATTGCTTTACTAATGTGGTTGGTTTATATGATTCTACTTCTTTTCTTTTTCTTAGTTTGAATTAGTTCTTTATTAACCATATAAAACCAAAGGATATATTAATGTAATTAAAAATAGCCTATCAATTAAATAGAAGCATTTAGAATTTAATTAAAATAATTGTTCTAGTTGATTAAAAATAACCTAAGTTTATCCTTCGATTAATAATTGTAGGTGATCAATCTACAAATACCATGTTATCGATAAACCTAGATTTTCTTTAACTACCTTGGTTAAATTTCTTTGTTCAAATTTGTCTCTTACCTTTCCTAATTAAATTTCTATTTTATCAAACTTTCATTAATCTAATTAGTTTATTAAGGTTATCACTTATCCTTAAACATATTCAAGGTGTCAACTATCATTATAAAGATTAGTTTTTTTAGATGAAAAACTTAAAAGAGAAGAATTAAGTCAATAGAAATTCATAATAAATATATAAGAAGATAAAATATTTAACCACAAAAGCAAAGAAAGACAAACCCTAGAAGAATAGATTAGTTACTCATATTATAAAAAAAGGAAAACTTTATTCTTAATGAAAATTACATACAATTTCTTTGATCTCTCCCCACTTGAAAACCCTAGAATAATAGCCTATGGAAGAGATATGAAATCCTAATGAATTATACAGAGTATTTATAGGACATCTGGATAATTGGAACAAACTTCCTAAAATATCAAATTTCCACAAAAATCTCGACTACAGAGCTTTCAAAATTTTGGCTGAATCTTATATTCTGGCAATTTGGCCGAAATTTAATGGAGTTTAGGCTTTAATTTTTTTTTGAAGATTTGTCTCATCAAGATCTTTCCAACGGTATGTGCTAAATTAAAATCGGAGTTACAGTCTTCGAGATATGATCGTTTTAAGTTGTTCTGGTATCGGACCTTTATGCTAAAATGGGTTTGGATCTTTTATGTTATTTTGCATCCATTCAAATATATTTTGTATAATTTGATATCTTTTTTGCTTCTGCTCCATATGAACTTATTTTGTACATAAAACATAAAATGCACGTATTAGTCACTTTTCTTCTCTTTTTGCACTTTAGTCCTTATCACCAGCAAATATCATAAAATACCTACGTGCAGTATTAAATGTGGCAAAATAAAGATAAATATTGTTACAAAATATGCATTAAAATACACCAAAAATTACCCCAACACTTATCTTTTGCTAGTACTCGAGCAATTCTAGACTTTCAAACTTTCAGCTAACAACTAAAAATAAAAATCTAATTCTATCAACTAAAATCTAACTAAACTACTCCTGCTCCTATACACCTTTCGCGGACGTACGATTGTATTGAACATATGCAACAAGACTTTCAACCTCTGAGTGTCCATAGTAGAAGTTATCTTCTGAGGGTTTTCAGCGGATGCTACCCATAAAATCCCAAAAAAGATTAAAAAAAGGAAACAAAATTAGGAAAATAAAATCTACATACAAAGATAAGAACAGATAAAAGAAATGTAACATTTTGAAAATTATAAATATTAATTTATAATTTAAATATGGATATTATGAGTTTACGAAAATAATATCATGTATGGATTTGGGTTTTCGGATTGGTATCTGTAAAAATATAATTATTTTAGGGAAAATGGAAATATGAGATATTCTAAAAATAATAAGTATATTGTTTTAAGAATGATATGAGATTTTGGTGTAAATTAATGTTTTATTTGGTTGAGAAAGTGGGGGATATGTTAGCATATATTATACCTCACCCTCACCACAACCTCACATAATATCCTGCATATATGTCACACACTCTCTCCTCCTCTCATTATTCTCTACACAAAGTATCTCTAAGAAAAATACCTAACTTCTTCACCTTCCACCAAAACCCCAACTCCCCTTCATAAAACTCCATGAATTCTTACAAGATTTCTTCATCAAAACCCATCAAGATCTCAACTACAGCAAACTCAACCACCAAAACCTTTAAGTGGCCATCTTTATAGCTTGGATCTGCTCTACCTTCCACTTGATTGGTAAAGACCCCTCTTTATTTCCATTTCTTAATGTTTTTAAGCGTTGGGCTTTCCAAAAGTGTAGTTGTTATATTAAAATTGGGATTTTGAAAGAGTTATAAGTTTTAGAACATAGATTTCATGAAGTTTTTGATGTTCAAATTCAATCTTGAGCTAATGGGGTTGTCTGAAAAATAAAACAAGATTATTGTGAACTCCTAAAGACCCCTTGAGACTACCCTAAAAGCCCGAGCCCCTAACTCCATATCTTGGCCGCAGATTTATTGCTTTCGGCCGCAAATTATAGCCCCCTTGTAGAGTTAGGTCTTGATTTTTGTTCTTTAGCTTCATCTGGTGTAATTAAGCCATTGTGTTGTTGTTTTTGTCTCAGGTTACATGTAAAGAAATCTGAGAGTGTTTTAGTGTGGTTTTAGCGATATTTTCTGATTTTTAAAACTTGGTTTTATGTATTTCAATACCCCGACTTGATCGTTTGACGCTTGTACGTCGACGTCAGGGGTATTTGGTCGTATTTAGTGTATGTTGACCATAGGTTCTAACCTATGTACGCTTTGCTCGTTGGATAGTTTTCGATTTGAATATTTATGCAGTTGTGTCATGATTTCAATTGTAGGTACGATTGCGGGATTTCTGAGATGGTATGGACGGGCGAGGCGGTTGTGGGTTTTGACTAACTCGAGATGTCGGTGAGTAGATTTATATATACGGGGAAAGTCGAGTGGATGGCGTATAACACCCCCACAACCAATTAATTAGGATACTTATATTATATACCTAGGCTATAATGTTAGGTTAGATAACATAGTCTACAATTAAGTTAGTATAAAGTTTGTATATAGTAGACTATATATATGCGTGGATATATCTTTATATATGATTATTGTTATATGCATACGCGACTTTAGATCCGCACGATATTGATTGGATATTTGATGAATATTGTACGAGGGATGATTTCGTATTGATCATGATGAGGATAGTGTGCCGAATGCGACCGAGATTCATTTGGACTCGTGGAGTCCTGTGTTTATCTCGATTTGATTCCTTGAGCTATACTCTTTTAAAACCCAACGATTCATTTTCCTCTTTTAAGTGATAAATGGTAAGGATGCGCTGCTACTTATAAACGGATATCTATTTTAAATATACTGCAGCTTCCTTATTTGCAAAACAACATTTTGTTCTATTTTCAATTATAACGGTATAGCTCATAATAATTAGTTGTGTTTAACGATTATTCATGTTACGATTAGGTTACCTTTTTATACTCTCGCGATTCGATTCCCTATTATATATGCTAATTGCGTTATAATTCTCATACGAACATACTGATAGAACACTGCACAACTACCAATGATTGCTATATTGTGCACATCAAGACGCATATGTTACACTGCACCTCATTGGTTCTGCCATAACACTGTAGGATTTTCATGCTTGATAGTGCTGATAGTATTATATAAATGCAATGATTGACATATCCATATGATTAATCATCAACTAATGTAGACGCATGACGCATTGTTGATGATTGTGATAGTGATGTATGAACACCTTTGATAGAACACTTACACAAATACTAATGATTTCCATGTGACACAAGCACGGGCGTATATGTTACACTACACATCATTAGTATTGCCATGCCATAGTAGGACTACCATGTTTACTCGTGTTCTAAATATCCATGATAGATGTGATGATACCTATAATGATTTTGATATACGAATACCATCGTTATAGATATTCGTATATGATATTGCCAATATGGCCAAGATGATCTATGCGTTATGTTTTTATGAACTCGAGAAAGATTATATATGTGTTTTTCGGAACTTGTTATTTTTAATGGATTTGAGAAGTCGCGGTGGGATTTATAAAACTTGTGAATATTTTTAAATGCGGTTTTCTCTTGATATGATGATTTGGCATCCAGCATGAGTTTTCTTGGTTTTCGTGATATGATATTATCTGAATCGAGAGAGGGGTTAACCGATTACGGATACATGGTGGACCCGGTGCGACACCGAAGGGCAGAAAGTCTGTAGGGAGGTACGGAGAGCCTAGCGAGGTGGATCGATACCGAAGAGTGAGTATTGGAGCGCGGCGGATATCCGGGAGATACTGACCGAGGCTAGTGATATCGAGAGAGGACCAGTCTAACGAGACGGTGCCTACAATATCTGGATTTACATATCGATGTTAGACACGAGATTTATAAGGATTTTGAGTGCCAATGATGGACACTCATGAGATTTGGAGTGTTGATGCTGGAAACTCATATATTGATATTTATGCGATCCGTCGAGATGTGTTGTTATATATTATATTATATAGTAGCCGAACATGACTGATCCATGGAACAGTACCTGAATACTATTTTCATATATCGATGTACATTAAAGAGGTTTCCAAATAAGCTATAGTTTGACGTGTATATAACGACACAAGGATCTTTCAAATGGAAACCTTCTTAAAATTTATTTCTAAAAAGCGAGAAGTATACTTTAAACAAAACGCATATAATACTTCATAAACCCACATCTGCTACTTGTGCCGTGATATACGTATCATACAGCTATTTTGAAGGGATTTTACATCATCTTTCGGCTACTTTATAGGCTTATACATGAATGCATGATATATATATATATATATATATATATATATATATATATATATATTTCCCTGTTTATGCGCTCAATTATGATGTGTTTATTGTACATATGCATTATACATATATTAGTATGGGATATAATAATACCACTTTATGACCTAGGTAGATCGTTATACATTTCGATTTCTATCTTACGATATATTTTTATTCACTGAGTTGGCAACTCACCCCTGTTGTGCCCAAGTTTCTTGCAGGATTGATCGCTCGGATTAGTAGTGGCTTGCCGCACATTTCTTACTTCGGTGATTGCTTTGGTAGGTGGGTAACATGTTGGATCGTAACCACACATTGTATATGTATATTTTTTTTGATCTGGTTAAAAACTCCATCGACCAAAACGTGTATATTTGTGGACTAAGAAGTGAGACTTAGATGTTATGTGTTTTTGGGCGTCGCACTCGTTTGGAGTTGACTTTATATTTGTTGTTGGTTATATTTCGTTTTCTATTTCTTCATGGACGTCGTATATTATCTGCGTGGTTGCTCCGCCGTCTCGGCGTGAAAGCTAGCTCCCGTTGGAAATGCTTTATATATATTATTCTTTGTACGTGGTTTTACTCAAAATTTACAAAGAAGGTGCTGCCCGATTTTCAAACAACCTTATGTACTTTAAAAAGAAACTTGATTTCATTTAATAACTCTTTCCAAAACTTCACCTCCACTATTTCTTTAAAAAGGTTTAAATTCCGGAGTTTTGCCTTACTTGGGTTTCGGTGGAGTCCTATTGACTTCACGTGATTTAAGTACTGGTCACGTGCCGCTTTCGGGTCATGACAAGAAAAGACTTAAAAAAATAAGAGTTTTAATTTCCACTAGCTTTTCGGTTTTCATGAACTTCCTCTTAATAGTCTTGATCAAATCTGGAAATTACATTCTCTCTCAATAAAACACCATCCTATTCTTAATCCTTATCTCTCCTCCAAACATCGATCATATACCCTTACGTGTATGTAGTCATTCATACACTCGAGAATTCAATTTAATCTATCATACCCTTGCCCTAATACCTTAGTTCTACTTCTTTTTATTAAGGATGGATGTATTCGCTCACACACCTTTCATACGACTGTTAGTGCTTCTTGGGGCACTAACTAAACCGATTACCGAATGTGATCACTTATTAAGGCGTAATTAGCTATTTTATATATACAGCCTAGTCTTATAACTACCCCGGACTTAGCAGCGGCTCTCATACCAGTTGGTCTAAGACACTGGGTCACACTTGTTGTATATATTTTTTTAAATATTTTTTTTATAAACCTAAGTAAGTCACAACCTAAATTTATATACAATTTTTTCTTTCGTGGTTAAGTTCAAATACCGTTTTTTCTTTCATACTTAGGCTTTCAGATAAGAGTATTTTTAGGTATCCTCTAGCATCCCAAGTTTCAAAAAGTGTGTATGTGCAATTTGTCGGTTATATACTCCTTTATCTCACCCAACCCTTGCAAATCAAGTTCATAACCACCTATTACTAGCTTATTCAAAAACATCTCTTTTTCTTGTTCTTTTAAATCTCTTCCTCTCTTTTATATACATTTTTCACTCTGTAATTTTCATTTTCAAAATTTTCTAATTTTTTTTCAAAAGAAAACCTAAAATGAAAATTAAAAGAAACTACAAAAGCCTAAAAAGAAAAGAAAATTTTTGTACAAAACCAAACCCCCCTCCCCACACACACACTTATTTTAGACAGTGTCCTCACTATCCTCTATCCCGAATTCATGAAATTATGTTTGATACGCACTTAGGCATATCTATGATCAACCAAACAATTTACCCCAAATAAATACTGGAATGAGAAAGAAGAAAGAAAGATTTACCTTCCCCAGAAATCTTGGGGGGATTTATTTGCCTTCAAATTTCAAGGGTCTCCAAACTGCTCTTGGTTTTATAGAATGAAGCTCAATTTAGCTACATATAAGGGGTTAGGTAAGTTTGCACAAAAGTCCTTCAAATATCAAAATTAGCAAATAAACCTATGAAAAAACAAAAGTCAGTAATGAAAAAAAGAAAAATAATGTACACGGTGCTTTGGCTAATCCAAATGTTAATATCCACTCAAAAATTTTGTCTTTAATCATGCAGAAGAAGTAAAATAAATTATAGTAATAGGCATCAATAAACGCCCTAAAATTGATATGAATAATATGAATGTAGTGTTTATAAATGGGTGTACAAAATTGTGACCCATGTTTAGCCGGATAAAATAGCGCAACAATAAAAAATTTAAGTCTAAAAGAGTCATAAAATTGCGCTATCTTTTCAATGTACTGACTAAATGGATCGAAGTTTTTCACATGAACATGCAGAACATAAATAAAAGATCCAGTTATATGAGTTACAGGCACAACTTCATCTTGCTTTTCAATAGGATTAGTTTTAATAATGACCGAAAGTGGTGGAGAGTTTGGTTTAACTGTTAAAGGTTCATCTAACATCATAGTTCATCCTTAAATATCTTCTCAAAATTTTGATCAAAATATCTTTCATTAAAATTAACCACCTCATCCTCATACACTTCTTCTATTATAATAGTTGAATTCTCGTCAAAAATGTCATCACATCTCTCATCCAGCAATTCTTTTTCCTCCTCTTTAAACTGACTCATGAGTTGATTTTTATCTTCTAAAAATTTAGGATCCCGCTCTAATTTTTCTTCAACAATTTCATTATATGTTCTTACTGAAATTGTGTACTCCCTATCAATATTTTTCTCAAATTTTCTATCAAAATCAAGCTCATTAAAATCACAAGATTCCTTTATAAATGCGGTTTCAATATCCAAAATTTTCTCAAAATTTATATAAGCTGCTGTTATTACATCAAAAATCTCATCCTCAAAAATTTTACAATCGATTAAATCAAATATCTCAACCTCAAGCATATAATCATTAAATCATCTTCATGTAAATTTGATATTGGAGGCCAAATTAGAAATTCAAAATTCTGAGGGTGGGTTTCAAACTGACTTGAAGTGGACTCATCTTCACTTTTCTCATTTATACATTCCAAACAATAGTTATTCTGAAACATGTTCTCAATAGATTGTTCATGATTTTCCAAGGTCCTGGGAACAATCGGGTTTGTGTAGCTTTGCATTGGGATGGTTTCTTGCTCTTTCCTATTAGCGATTGCAGCAATTATCTGACCAAGAAAAATTTCAATATTAGTCAATGATTGCTTAATTGGTATAATTTCATCTTGCAGAATTATAGACAACTTCTGTGCAACATATGCATGTCTCATATCTTCATCATTATCAATATCTAAGGAAGGTGTGAAAGTTTGGTATGGTTGATAAGGGATTGGGTATGGTCATAAAGAGGGCCAACATCATAATATGAGTATGTTGGAAATTGTAAGCCTAAATCATAGTTAGAAACTGCAGAATACATGCCTTGATTCCAACAACGATTTTGTTGGTTTCCCCAATTACCAAATCCAACAATAAATGGACACTCCTCATAAACATGAGATGGATCTTAACAATTAGTGCCAAAAAATTGAAAAAGGTGAATTAGTAGGAACCTAGTATTTTACTTTTAATTCCTCAACCTTTTGCCCAAGATCATATAACTCTGCATATAACCTATCCTCACTGTCGACTGTGAATGTGTAAGAGGAATTATCATAACCGCTCCTATATTTATTCATTCTAATGCAATCAGTAAGTGCTGGTTTAACTGAATAACAAAGTTCATATAAAGTGGGTTTGGTATGTTCATCAACCATTTTTTTAAAATGCGGAAAATAAACTAAGGACTCTAACAATCACAAACAAAAACAATGCGCAAGTAAATCTTAGAATTAGGGTCATCTAGATCAAATCACTAGACCTGCTCTTAGACTTCCAAGGTACAAATTGTAGGATAAATCCTCTATTGCCTCTTTATCAATCTTGCAGCCAGGTAAGTGCCAAGTAAGTGAGAGGTATCCGCTATACGAATCACCGAAATAGCGGGCCTAATTAAATAAACCGGTTGCCTTAAACACACTTGCTTTAGACACTATAAGAAAAATGAGGATAAACAATAAATTATCCACAACCTTCTCTTGTCCTGTGAGAGCGCAAATGTTTTTAGAGGGCTGAGTCTAAATATTTTTTAATTAATGAAGGTTAATGTGTATGCTCAGTTTATGATTTATGAGGCCTAGGAATGGTGATGAAATCCTCACCTAATCTTATTGTTGGTTTTTTGCCTCTTAAAATCCGTTTTAAAATATGCAAATAACAATAAATCAACCAAAAGCAAGAATTTTTTATTTATTTTGATTTTGCGGCGCAAAGAATTCCGCAGAAAAGGCAATCTATTGGAGAGAGAGTTTAGAGAAGAAAGAAAACTTATCATAGGTTGGAACAAAGTTCTGGAAGGTAGAAGAGAAGTGCTTCAGTTTGAAACAAACCAAAGGTCAGAAAGCCAAATATTTTGGTTGAAATCACCAATATGGTGGTTTCGGACAAAAATTTTAAAGATATGAAAATTTGGAAAATTGTTTTGTCCTCATCACGATCCAAGATCTCAGGAAGTTTATCTCGTTTCCTGAAATAAAAAACAAAAATCTGCAGAAACAAATCTAATAAAAATAAACTAAAATAAATTAATTTAAATTAAAACTAATTAAAATATTATGCCTCCACGACAACGACGCCAAAAACTTGATTGAGATTTTATTAGTCTCCTAAATTTTACCGCAAGTGCACAGTTATTCGCTATAGTACTTACAGATTGATCCACAGAGAGGTGTGATTTTAATTAATTCTAATTAAGTAAAGAATATAGTTTGTTGTTTAAACTAAGATTTAAATTGCAAATAAAATAGAAGTGGTTTTTTTTTAAAATACAGATAAGAATCTAAGGTTTTGCATTGCTTTACTAATGTGGTTGGTTTATATGATTCTACTTCTTTTCTTTTTCTTAGTTTTAATTAGTTCTCTATTAACCATATAAAAGCGTATGCTATATCAATGTAAATAAAAATAGCCTATCAATTATATAGAAGCATTTAGAATTTAATTAAAACAATTGTTCTAGTTGATTAAAAATAACCTAAGTTTAACTTTCGATTAATAATTGTAGGTGATCTACCTACAACTACCATATTATCGATTAACCTAGACCAGTTTTAACTATAGGTTGAATTTCTTTGATCAAATTCGTCTCTTATCTTCCCTAATTAAATTTCTAGTTTATCAAACTTTCATTAACATAATTAGTTTATTAGGGTTATCACCTATCTCTAAATCTATTCAAGACGCCAACTATCATTATAATGATTAGTTTTTTTGGATGAAAAACTTAAAGCAGAAGAATTAAGTCAATAGAAATTCATAATAAAAACATAAGAAGAAGAGATAAATAAAATATCCAACCACAAAAGCAAAGACAAACAAACCCTAGAAGAATAGATTAGTTACACACATTATAAAAAAGGGAAAATTTATTCATAATGAAAAGTACTTACAATTTCTTTGATCTCTCCCCACTTGAAAACCATAGAATAATAGTCTATAGAAGAAATATGAAATCCTAAAGAATTATAAAAAGTATTTATAGGACTTCTTGTTGGGAACTTAGACACACTAGCAAGCTAATTTTAGAAGATGGTAATATGGATTTCAAAAATTTCTAGTTTGCTAAAGTTCTGAAAATATGAATCGAACTAAAGAGCTAGAACTTGTAAAGAAAAACCTATCGAGCTATGTTAATCTACTATGTTAGCAATACTCACATTCTCAAGCTATCTTCAAGAGCTCCAATGTGGTTGGACTCGAGCAAGCTCTCAAGAGCTCCGGATCGCACTTGTAAGCCGGTCTTTCTTTGCCGAAGATGATCCACTTGATTGAACCATGTCCAAGCTCTAATTTCACATCAAAATAATCTAGTGAAGCAACTAAAATTCATAACTTGCTAAAAAGTGAAGCTTAGAGATATATTGATTGTTCTAGTATTTTTCTATCTCAATTTTCTTCTTGATTCCCAACTCATGAGATAGTAGAAGAAAAATGAAGAAGAAGGAGGAGGAGCCATGAAGAAAGAGAAGCAAAAATGGTAGATGAAAAACCTCATCCAAATCAAGCTTGCAAATTTTATTTTTGTTAAAAGAATTTTATATTTTAAAATTGCCATGATTGAATAGTATATGCAAATGAATTAATAATTAATTTGCCCATTCCCTCTACCATTTCTTTCTTCCACCTTATTTTTAATTTCTTTAAAAAGAAATTCATAGAATGAGGTGTCCTCTTTCTAGAAGTATTTTTGTATAAATACAAGAATACGTCCTCGCAAATGCATGCCCGTATTCGTATCAAAATATGAATATCCAAGAGATAGAAAAATATAATGAACATAATACTATAATATACATATCGAAATATATATATGTAAATTATTAAATCAGAACTTGATTTAATAATCCGGCTTAATCCTAAATCGGCTAGTATTACCATCCGCCCGATTAAAGTCCGTATGGCTTGCACACATACCTAATCGGAACCCTGCACGTATCAATATACGGCTACTACATCATTTCGCCTGAACCAGAAAAACCCTCTGTATGGGACTTTAAACACTCGTCAACACGCTGGCAGTGGATTTAACCACAAACACGTCAGTGGCACTAGCTGTACGTAACGGCTACCCAGGTATTAAGTAAAAGGAAGGTCGAAGAGAAAACTCATCCGTACCCCTACCGAGTCTGTCTGTGACAATCTCCGTACAGTCCGGTCTCTTTATCTAAGAATATCGCATACTGGGTCTAGGGGTGGATAACGTCATGCCCTTACTAACCCTAAAAGTCGTGTCGGTCTGAAGCTCATCATCCACTAAGAAACTACTAATATCACATCAGTAAATCTCATCCATCTGGGCCAAGGATTTCTGGTGATGGCTGATCAGTCATATTTATTGCACATTTGTACGATCATTTTCCTTATTATTATTAATTACTAAATTGTGTTATTTATAATTTAAGAACACGTGTGGGTTTATGTGTAAAAAAAATTTGTCATATGTTTCTTAACTTATAATTAATATAATTGGGTATAATATATGCATATCATATTTAAATAAAATATCCATGTGATTCTTAATCATTATACCATTCTTACTATCGGCTGTCTATTTGCGACACCGTTATTGATTGCGGTAACTAAGAAACACAAACAATGGCTGACCCAATATAGCGCGACATCGACTCCCAATACCGGAAGAGACGAATCCCTGACGATTGTGCACTGCATCCATGTGGCTTGAGACTGTACCCAACTCAAACCTATTTGCACGACTCTTTTGAGCCGTGGTAGGGTAGTAATCTAAGTACAGTGGAAACTCACATGAAACAAATGAAAATATCAGGTCAAAGAACTAATCTGTACTCATGACACAAGAGAACTTCTATCTGACGATATGTATAATACCATCTAGAAGTTCTCGGCGAGTCCGTCCGGTGTACTCACCTCTAGTGAGCACCTGTATACTATGTTAAGTGACTCAACACCAATGGCTTATGAGACCAGTCACCACCCCTCGTCCGGATTTCGAAAAGTATATACTAGTCTACTCCAGAGTATCGATGCTCAATCTCGATGCTCCCTCGACTAGGGACATTTAAGGATGTGCTTATGGACCACCCAGTTCCCACATATATGATTGCCATCATAATACTGATAGTCAAGCAATAATCATATGGACTTTATCAAAACGTATACACATAATGATAAAGACAAACCAGATAGCATATTATCATCTTGAGATCGTCATAGTGACTTGTATGGTACCACACCTATCGTCAGATAGCAGTTCTCTGGTGACACTGGTACAGATTAGTCTGCAGACCCGAGATCGTCATAGTGACTTGTGTGGTTCCGACTGTGATTTGATTTCCTCCCTACCACGGCTCAAAGGAGTCTTATAAACATGTGAATTTTAGGTACAGTCCCGAGTCATATGGAGGCAGTGAGCAATAGGAGGGGTTTCGTCTCTCCTGGTATAGCGAGTTGATGTTGCGCTATGCTCGATTGGCTATAATAGCAAGTCCCTAGTCAGGGCTGATGAGATTTACTAGTATGTGTTATCAGTAGTTTCTCGAACCGTTATGAGCCATACATCGGCATGACTTATCAAGTTACTGGGGTCTGACGATTCCACCTCTAGACTTGATATGCGACATATCAGACGAAGAGACCGGACTGTATGGTAAGTGTTAATTATAGGCTTTACGAGAGTTTGGACAAGCTTGCTTGTTGATCTTCTAATCGCTCAATACCTAGATAGCCGTTACGTCCAGCGAGTACCGCTGATGGCTTATGGGTGACTGATATGATCATCACCTACTACTAGCATATTGACGAGTCTTTAGAGTCCCACATAGAGGTTTCATAGTTCAAGCGAAATGAAGTAGGGCACATATATTGATATATGCGGGGACCTGATTAAATACGAGTATGCGATACCATATTCTAATCTGGCGGTAATTTGATATCGGTTAGGTTATATGTGATATAGCCAGATTATTGAATCAAGTGTTGATTTGATAATATGATATACAGATAAATGATATTAGTCGGTTATATGTGATATAACCGGATTATTGAATCAAGTGTTGATTTAATAATATGATATATATTTATATTTGATATAATTATATATTAACTAATATTATTGCTGACTAATTATTTTCTTAAATATATATATTAATATATATACATATATATATATATATATATATATATTTGATATAAGTGTGTGTGTGTATCATATGAAGTATGGTTGGATTTTCTATTTTGAGAAAATAGAAATGGAGTGGAAAATGGGGAGATATTTGTGGAATGGGTGAAGCATAGTTTTTGCAGTGTTTATTCATTTGTTTGCACTATTGAAGCATGGTGCATTATATGTATTGCATTTTATTCATGCTTCAATAAGTGAGCAAACACAAGAAAATCATTCTTCACTTGTTCAATTTTTCCTTAGCTAATTTTTCTCAGCTCTCTCAATTTTCCTTCTTCTTCTTCTTCCTCTTGCTTAAGCTCTAACCCTCACATGAGTTGTGAACCCTGGAGCTTAAGAGAGTTCTAAGTGAGCTTACAAATCCCTACTTCATCATTCTAGTTTAGATTAGCAATTTAAACTAGGGTGTTTCCTTCACTAATGAAAGATTACTAAAGAGGTAGCTTGAATTAGAGGAGCTTCGGGTGGATCATCTTCAACACAAAGATCATGAAGGAAGCTCGTTCATTCTTCAAGTGGAGCTTAGAGGAGTCGTAGGGACTACTACCCGAAGCCATAGAAGTGAAGGACATGATCTACAAAGGTTGTATATTTTTTCACTTAGTGTAAAGTTTTTTATATATCATGCTAAAAACATAATACTCTAATTAGATTCTAGATTAGTGTAGCTTAGCACCCCAAAAATTTTAAAATTGCATGCTTAAGGCTGGTTACAACCTTGTGGTGGTGCTAGGATGCACTTTCATGGTATCAGAGCTAAGCTAGAGAATTATACGATATTAGTAGAATTGCGAAAACGAAACAATTCTGAAACAGTCGCATCGAAACCCTAAGTTTCTGTCGATTTTTAAATAGACTCTGAAATTTTTTTAAACAAGTGCAGAAGGTTACATGTGATGTAACAAGAAGACCAGAGAAACTTGATACCCTAACTCTAAAATCTCACCGGCCACATAGCCATTTTGGCCGGCCTGGCAGGCCCCCATAACCCCAAAATGTCTCGTGTTTCTTTGGTGTTCTGGTCTGTTAAATCTAGGGTTTTAGGTTATGTTAGTTTAGCAAAGTTTGCATGTGATGTTAACTTTTCTATTGGGGCTATTCGGAGTGTTTTGTAGTCATGTTTCAACATCATTTCAGTTTTAAGTTTGATACGTGTTACGATTTTTAGAGTCCAAAATAATTAGTTTTGTGAAAACCAGTTTGTAATTGTAAAATCCGTATTTCCTTAGACATCATAAACTCGGAATATCTCATATTCCGAATTTCATGCCTAACCCTATAAACCTTGCATTTTAGTCTCAAATCAAAAACACTTTTCAATAACTTAGTCGGGTAATTCAACAAAATTCCTGACTACCTGATCGATTGCTCATCGAGAACTTTAGTAGATGGCCGCACCCCGATGCCTTCGATGAAGTGCATTTAGGCGGAACACCATAGCCGCGAGCACCCGAGTGGATGCTTTTGGCAATGGGGTTCTCCTAAAGTCACTTGGTCGAGGCTATAGGGCGTGGCTATCTAGTAATGTTATCCGGCGAGTATTCGCGTACTATACGAGATTGCGACGGAGTTTTGATCCGAATCAAAACTCCGTGGCAATCGATCAATAGAGACTAAATTGCTAAAGTTCTCTATTGATGTATATTATTTACTTTTCCGCATTAGGATAGACCCAAGGCGGGGAGCATAAGTAACCGGGTTCTAGAGTCCAGTGGAAGACATCTCGAGGAGTCGAGACCGGGTCTCCTAACTCTAGAATTGGCAGGGTTGCTTTCCGCTCTCGTAGGGGTCCAGGGATATGGGTTTGGCTATTCATTACGACCGTGGAATCCATGTTTTTCATTACTGGTTGAATTTAAAATATGAACCTCCTAGTATATCCAATATTTTATATGTTGACTTCTGTTGCTTGAGTTCTGTGATGTGATCATATAACTGTGTGAGACGAATGTTGTATATATATATATATATATATATATATATATAAAATAAACGTTGCTTATATTTTGTACCCGTGCTAGTCCAGCCCCCGCTCTGTCGTTAGTTAAGTAACCTAACGGTGCATGATGGGCCCCATAGCGAATGCGTATGGCATAAGAATACATTCTATTTTCGTTTCTTTTCTATGATGTTTAGGGAAATATAAATGATGGGACTTCGTTAATGAGATTAATGGAAAGAAAAGAAACCTAAAGATGTTGTATAATCAAAATTTATAAAAAGGTAGCTCTAGTTCTTCCTTTGCACAGTGGTATTCCTTGATGAATATCCATCACCTCATTCGATGAGGAAAGAGCCGAGATCCGTTCACCTGGAGTGACCTCTTTAGCAAAACTAGCAAATGCTACAACCCACTCGGTTTTGTTTTGATAGCTTCTCTAGTTCTTGCTTTGCATAGTGGTATTCCTTGATGAATATCCTATTGGATATATGTATGCCCTAGAGGCCATTATTTGTATAGCGGATGCTTGGACATGTATATATATAGAGGACATTCTTGCTTGACATGATAGTATGCTATCTGGTTACTCTTTATCTTAACATGTTCACTTGATTGTGTATACTGTTCATTTGATATATGTTGATAAAACCCTTAGGATAACAGCTTGACTACCATGACTATGATGGAGATCATACTAGTGGGGAATGTGTAGTTTATAAGCATATCCATAAATGTTCCTAGTCATTGGTGTATCGAGACGGGGCATCGATATTCCAGAGTAGACCAGTGTATACGTTTCTTGACCCATTTGATGGGCGATGGATGATCCCATATCTATTGGTGTTTGACATCAAAGATTGTATACGAGTGCTCAATGGAGACTGGGTACACTGAACGGACTCGCCGAGAACTCCTATATGGTATTATATCTATCGTCGGATAGCAGTTCTCAGGTAACACTGGTACAGGTTAGTCTGTAGACCCGAGATCGTCATAGAGTCTTGTGTGTTCTCCCACTGTGCTTTGATTTCCACCCTACCACGGCTCTACTGAGTCGTGCAAACAGGTGGTTTTTTGGTACAGTCCCGAGACACATGGAGGCAATGAGCAATAGGAGGGGTTTCGTCTCTCCCAGTATTGGGAGTTGATATTGCGCTATGCGCGATTGGCTATGGCTCGAAGTCCCTGGCCAGAGCTGATGAGATTTACTGATAAGTGTTATCAGTGGTTTCTCGACCTGTCATATGCAACATCGGCATGACTTATTGAGCTATTATGGTCGACGATACCATCCCTAGACTCAATGTGCAACATATTAGACGAAGAAACCGGACTGTACGGTAAGTGTTGCCAATGGCACTATGGGAGTTTTGACAGGTTCGCTTGTTGTTCTTCTGTTCGTACAATACCTGGGAGTCATTACGTGCAGCTAATACTGCTGACGGTTTGTGGGTATCTGATATGATACTACCTACTGCTAGTATATTGACGAGTCTCAGAGTCCCACATAGGGGTTTCCGAACTCAGGCGAAACGAAGTGGGGCAGATATGTAGATATGTGCGGGTGCTTGATGCTTGCATATGATACCGTAATTAAATCAAGCAGTTTACATTAGTCGGGTTATATTCGATATAACCGGGTTATTAAATCAATTGTTGATTTAATAAAATGACTAATTTCTTTTTTGAAGAAATCCTTTCTTTACATTTATATTTACATAGATGTGTGTGTGTGTGTGTGTGTGTGTGTGTCTATATATACATACATATATATGTATGTATGTATGAATGTATGTATGTATGTATGTGTGTGTGTGTGTGTGTATATATGTATGTGTGTGTCTCTATCTCTCTCTCTCTCTATATATATATATATATATATATGTATGTATGTATGTATGTATGTATGTATTTATAAATGGGGTATCATGGTTGATGATACATGCAACATGGGTGTGCAAGACTTATATTGAAGATATATTTGGAAATTTAAATGAAATGGAAATGAGTCATGCTTCTACATTTTTCTTAAAATATCTACCTATGACTCACCATTCCACTCACATATATTCATTTGAAATATCCAAAAAAATATCTTAATGTTTTCATTCATTCTTGACTTGAGCCTTGAACCCTAGTTGCTTCTTCTTCTTCTTCATTTCTTTCTAGGGTTTGAAAAAGAGAAGAAAAAGAAAGGTTTTCTTTAGAGAAAAATTCCCACTTCATCAATGAATATTAGTCTAGAAAACTAGTATTGGTTATTGTTCCCTCGTAAAATATAAGGAAAAACTCTAATGGGGCATCACGTGCCCACACGTGATCGGGGGTCACGTGCCGACACATGATGGCTTCCTGGGGACTCTAAATAATAAGAATTGAATCCTAATCAAATGGGGTCACGTGTCCACACGTGATGGACCTTTAAACCCACTGAAAGGAATTAAAAGATATAATAAAATAACAAGAAAAAAACCCAATGGGGTATCACGTGCCCACACGTGACCAGGGGTCATGTGCCAACACGTGATGAGTTCCCGAGTTCTTTAAAATAATAAAATAAAATTCTAAATTGAATGCTTAATCAGTGGGTCACATGCCACCACGTGATAAGGTCTTAAAACTCTCTGAGTTAATGGAAAGAAAACCTAAAATGGGGCATCACGTGTCCACGCGTGACAGGGGGTCAAGTGCTAACACGTGATAGGCTCTTAAACCCTCTGAAACAATAGAATTAAATTCAAATTTGAATGCTTTAACAAATGGGGTCACGTGCCAACACGTGATATACTCCTAAACCATCTGAACTAATAGAATTAAATTCTAATTAAAAGGGAAATCAAAACCCCTGATATTTCCCTAGATCTTTCCAAACAAAAAGGATTGCTCTCTGTAAAGAGGAGCACCATTGGATTAAAAATCCAATGGTTATTAAAATCACCAATTTATAGAAAGATTCTATAAAAGGAAATATTTTCCTAAAATTTGCCAGGAATAACAAATAAAATATCTTTTGGATTAAAAATCCAATGGTGAATAAAATTCACCGAGTGATCTAAAAGATCATGTTGGTTACAAAATCAATCAAAATCTTTCAATGAAAGATCGACTAAACAAACTGATTCTTTTCTTTCTCCCATAAATAGGAGCCAACGGGGAAGAAGAGGAGAGATACAACAACAGAGAGAGAATACAAAAAGAAAAGAGAATTTAATTTTCCAGAGAGAAAAGAAGGTCTTTTCAGAAAAGAATGAAATCCTAGGTAAGAGAGGGAAAGAGATTATCCTATAAGCTCCCACAAAATAAAAGGAGAATTTAATTCTCAAACTAAGAGTTTAACTCTTCTGAATAAGTACTTAGTTCTTCCTTTGGTTGAAGGTCTGCAGAAGTAGATCTCCCCATAAGTTGAGAATTTAATTCTCATCGGGGAGATTCTGCCATGCAGATCTAAAACCTAAGAGAAGACCTAAGTTCAGAGAATTATATTCTCCCACAAAATACATAGGAATTTAATTCCTCTAAATAAAATTAGGGTTTAACCCTATAAAAGAATTTAATTCTTCCAAATACATAGGAATTTAATTTCTCTAAATAAAATTAGGGTTCAACCCTATAAAAGAATTCAATTCTTAAACAAGGGACTTAGACTTTTCATGCACGTAAAAAGATCAAGTGCCCAACATGATCACGTGGCAACACGTGACCCTACCATGGTCAAAAAAGAATGAATGAGATGGGGTCACGTGCTCCTACGTGACCCTTGGATAAATCCCTCAAAATAAAGATAACAAAGTCAAGTCAGAACAGATTTTAGGCGCCCTCACGTGTCCCCACGTGACCCCTAGCAAATCCTTTCAATATCCAGTGCATGGGTACCCATCACGTGCCCACACGCGATTGCCATGAAGATTAAGTGTTTAACACTTATTTAAATATTCTGAGAATAAACTAAAGGAAGCCTGGCCCAATCATCAAGTGCCTCACGTGACCCCACGGGAGCGCTTCACTTTTAGTGTTTAACACTGTTTTGAGTGCATCACGTGGGAATACGTAATCGCCAAATATATGCTAGTGTTTAACACTATATTCGAACTAGTCTTCCAGAGGCAAGACTTCCCTTTGACTGAACCTCAAATACACACTTGTCTTACAAAATTGATCATCTCATATGGCATACGAGTGCTCAGCACTCAATAAAAGACAAAAATATTGTCAAAACCCAGACCCATGATTAGCATTGCTAAGTAAAGGAGGGGCTGAGCCTAGACAAATGTTCAGCAACCCAAACAAATGTCCAACATTTTAAACCTAATTGGACTTAGCCCAAGTTGGCCATAACTTCTCAATTCAGATTCAACTGAGCCCATGTGCTCATAATCTAATTAATTGATCTTAGTCTCAAATTGGACTACAGATCTCCCAACCCACATTGGTTTGAGGGTACATCTCTGCACTCCTCTGATATTTGTCGTTGTAATCCTTCAATGTCTTCAGAGAGGTGACGGTCCCGACAACTAAACACTTTACGGACTGTGGGGTCCTTAAGCCCATGGACTATGATGTCCTTAACCTCGGACTGTAGGGTCCTTAAGCTCATGGACTATGATGTCCTTAAACTGTACATACTATGATGTCTCTAAACTACCATGGATTGTGGGGTCCTTAAACTCATGGACTATGATGTCCTTAAACTTTATAGACTATGATGTCTCTAAACTGGACCGAGATGTCCTTAAACTAACATTGGACCGTAATGTCCTTAAACTAACTATGGACCGTAATGTCCTTAAACTAAACAATAGAGCCCAAATGCTCTTTTGTTGGATCTAAATGACCCCGTTAAGTAGATCTTAGTCTAAAATTAGACTAACGTATGTTTAACAAACTGTTAAGTTGATCTTAGTCTAAAATTAGACTAACGTATCCTTAACAAATGTTTAAGCTGATCTTAGCCTCAAATGAGACTAACGTATCCTTAAATCCAAACCAAAACCCAAATCTAAGGAAATACGGATTTGGACTAATCCACGCCCTACGGGCGACAACATAAATTAGTCTCCGTATACAATCCACGGGCAACCACAAATAAAACAAACACATACGACACAAAGTGACCATCTGGAGAAGGAGAAAGTGGTTACCGCGATGCGGTAGCGTAATTAACTGTAGAGGCTTGCGCCTGCAGGGAAGAGCGTCCCCACAATCAAAACCCCCCTCAAATGAGGGGGAATCTGACGAAGTCTGCTACATCGGACGCATTCGTCTAAACCTTCGATACATGATGCCATAAATCAACTTGGCATCTTCGGAGAGGTGGACAGATAAAACCAAATAGCATCTGCCCCCAGATTCAGGCAAGACGTCAGTCTTCCCGGCTTCCGGCAGTAAACAGATTCCGGCACGCCCGGTGGGACCTTTTCCTCTTTCCACTCCACACTTCATGTGTCATGTTTCACGAACAAATCGCGGTTTGCTATGGTTGCCCTTGTATTCGAGGTACTAAGATTTGGTGTCTTGCTCCGTGCAGAAAACAGAAGATTAATGGTCTCAAACTGCACTAACTGCAACTGCAACTCTCACTCCATCCTGTCCGGAGGAGTGACTTACGGGCCCCAAGCGGCCTCCCTTTTCACAATGCCGGTGGAACAAGTGACCCAAGCCACCACTGGGCTATTCTTCAGGACCATGATCCCGCCAACAAGCTTCAGCACTCCTATACCATCGCAAGAAGCTCCGAAGAAGTCGGTCTTTGATCGGCTTGCAAATACTGTGGCCCCTCTCAACGGGTCGTCCAGCTCCAATGCCTCAGTCTTCGACATGCTGGGCCAAAGTTCAAGTAGGCCCACAAAGAGGCTTGCAATATCAGAGAAGGACACTCCAACTCCTGCTATAGTTGAGGTCGTCCAAGATGCTCTCCCTACTCGAAGGCCGGCTTTCGACAGGTTGACCATTCCCTCTCAGCGGATGTCTGTCTTTGACAGGCTGGCGCCAACAACAGACTCTCATCAGAACAGGGGGCATGGAAAAGTTGATTCAACAATGGAGGTGGTCCCGGCTGCTCGCCATGCTCGACATCGCCACTGGCACCGAGTAAAGAAGGCTGGGGGCAGCTCTCCTTCCGGACTGACTCCACCAGCTCCAATGATGGAAGTTGATGCTGTTGTTCGAACTGGGAACAGCTTTCAACTACTTAACAGGGTGCGCAGGAATTCGCCAACTGCCGTGCTAAAAGAGTCTCCTCCGCCTATTGAAAAGATCACAAAGGCGAAGTCGGAGCAGCCCCCTCAGCGGCTGTCCTCTAAAATTTACAAGGTCTGGCGTCAAGTGCAAGACTCGGTGATTGATCAAGATTACTCCCGCCAACCGAAGAAGATAAAGGTTCGGTAAGAGAAGGACCACATTGTCGTACCACAGAAGGAGTCGTCTACCTGGGTGCTCGCTGCAACGGCCCCCTCAACGTCACCAGTCCACAAAAAGAGAAGATCGGAGAAGATCCCCGTGTCTGCGACAAATGTCAAGGGCACTTAGATTAAATGCCCTAAGTCTGGGGGCATGGTGGTGCATACCGTCTATATGGCATCCGGAAAAGAGGATAGCCGTACCTCCGCAGTTCATCGACCTCTTACGCGATCAGTGACTAAGGCTCAAGAGCAACAACAACAAAAGCTCCAAGAGATGCTAACAGCTATGGCTACACTCACGGGACCAAAAGCAAGCCCGGAGACATCATCGGAGCAGCGTCGTGAGCAGGAAACAGATGCTGAATTCCTTCGTAGAATGCTTGAGAAGAAGGACAAAGAGTCTGCGGAACAAGCGGCCAACATAAAACAAATGGCCTTCCTATTCCAAGATATGGGGGGCATGATGATCTAACCGGATCCTCCAGCTGAAGATCCTCCGATTATCCTCGAAGACGACCGAGCGGAGACGTCAAACGCTTTTCCGGCTTGTTCAGCAGCCAAGGAAGAGATCATTTCTAAAGCCGCCCTGGATGACTATATCGCTCAGCAGATACGAGTTCATCAGGCGAATGAAGCGGCTGGGTAAATTGTTAAGACTGGACGTGTTGGAGATAGTGCCCTCAGAGTCAATTATTGGATCACAGGCACGTGATTGCAATGATTGAGAGAGGACCTATACCGTTAGAACAGTCTTACTCAAGATGATAGTATGCTATATGGTTTATCTTTATCATCGTGTATTGTTCCAGGTGACCTTACAGGTCACTATTGCACGATGATAGAGCCCTTAGGATTCTTGCTTGACGGCCAGCAGTATGATGGCGATCATATACGTGGGAGCCGGGGTCTATAAGCACATCCTTAAAAGGTCCCTAGTCGTGGGAGTTTTCGAGACAGGGCATCGATACTCCAGAGTAGACTAGTGTATACAGTCGAGACCCCGACGAGGGACGGTGGCCGGTCTCACAAGCCACTGGTGTCAGTTGGTTCACCTAAGATGTATACAGGTGCTCATTGGGTTATGAGTACACCGGACAGGACTCGCCGGGAACATGCTAGTTGGTCTTATACCAGACGTCAGATAGCAGTTCCCTGGTGACATGTGTACAGGTTAGTTCATCGACCTGAGATCGTCATTTGTCTTGTGTGAGTTCCTACTGTACTTTGATTACTACCCTACCATGGCTCAAAGGAGTCGTGCAAACAGGTTTGAGTTGGGTATAGTCCCGAGCCACATGGAAGCAGTGAGCAGATCTGCAGAGGTTCGTCTCTCCCGGTATTGGGGGTGAGGTCGCGCTGTGTCTAGGAGAGCCATTACACGAAGTCCTTGGCCAAGGAAGAAGATTTACTGGTAGATATTCCAGTGGTATCTCAGGGTGTTCTGGGCTACACTCCGACACGACTTGTACCGCTTTTGGGGGTCTGACTTTTACCAACCCCCTAGGCCGCCATGCGATGCTCATAGACGAACGGACCGGACTGTACGGATATTGTCACTGACAGGCTCAGTAGGGTGTCAGGATGAGTTCGCTCATCGACGACCCTTTTGGTCAATACCTGGCAGCCCGTTACGTATGGCTAATACCTCTGACGTGCTAGTGGTTAAATCCACAACCAAAGTATTGACGAGTCTTTAGAGTCCCCCATAGACAGTTTCTCAAGTTTCGGGCGAAACGCTGTAGAGGCCGTATGGATATATGGCAGGGTTCGATCGTATACGTGCGGTATTGCACGGATCATGATCAGACGGATAATACTAGCAGGCTTTGGTTTAAGCCGGATCCTAGTATTGTATAATGTAGATTTTGTCTCGTTGCATTTGTATTCGGTCGGAATACAAATACAGGTATGTATATACAGTCGCGGGGTTTTCCTGTAATTTATTACGGGATCAGTTTTTTGAAGTTGCCAGTTTGTATTCCGTTTCGGCCAGTTTTCCTTTGTTCCGACATGGCCGGATTTTTCTGATGGAGGGGCTAGTTTGCAGTTGTGCAAATTAGCAATTGTGGAGAGTTTATTTGTAAATGAGGGATTATGATGGATATAGCATCTTTTCTTTTTCTAGTGATCATTTCTTTAGCATTTATGAGATTGGATTAGTTTTGATGGTGGTATGACCTTTTTACCTCATTATCATCACATTTCTTATGGTCACCCTCTCTCCCCTTATGCTCACCCCCTTGTATTATTTCCCTCCTCCACATTTGTTTTGGCCGGCCACTTTAGAGGGGAGACGTTCATTTTTGGTGTGGGAAAAATGTTCATCCTATATTATTTTGCTTACACCAAAATTTCCAAGTTCATCTCAATTGTTCATTCCTCCCTCTAAAAGGCAACTTCAACAATCCCATGAGATAAAACATTCTACACTAAGCCTACAGCATTCTTGGACACGTCGGCTCGCCAACTTAGTGCCCGAGTTGCCTCAGTCCAGAGGTGGGAGCCCGTAAAAGAACCCGGCGATGTGGTGCCCTTTCCGACGAGGAGATGAAGACCGGAGATTCCGCAAGGAGATCGGGATGGAGGCCGAAGACCGAAGGACACGAATCGCTCGGTATAGCTTTCTACCCATCTTCTAGTTTGCTAGCATTAGGTTAATGGCCCGATCCGGGTTTTAGTACGCGGTAGTGCCAGTATTTTAAAGTTTAAAGAAAAATTTTGTTTCCGCATTTTGGCCTCGGAATGACGGCGGGGGCGCTGCCGTGCACTTACTGGACGAACCTATCCGGGTTAGTACGATCAGATTAAGTACCCGCCAGGATACACAATTCCTAAATTCCATGTGTACAAGGGGACAGGCAATCCCCATCAACATGTTGCTCAATTCAGGGCTCTCTATGGCAACACTGGAAGGGATGATAAGTTACTGCTTCGCCAGTTCGTCGGCAGCTTGGCGGAAACGGCATTTGAATGGTATTCAGAGCTTCCCAACGACTCCGTCAAAACTTTAACGGAGATGGAATTGCTGTTTACCCAACGTTTCGCAAGCGCTAGTGAACGCACTCCAATCACCGCGTTAATTAATGCCAGAGTGAAGCCAGGCGAAACATGGGTGCAATACGCAATACGATGGCGGAATCTATGGTCAAAGTGAGAGCAGCGCATCGAGGAAGCACCTGCGGTAGGCATGTTCGTGGGTACTCTTGATCCGCAGGCGACCATTTCGCAATTCATGATGTTCTTCAAACCAACTACTTTATAGGCCTTGATTGACAAACTGGCCCACATGGATCAGATGGTTCATAGATCATCTTCTTCGAAGCTGGAATCTCGAAATGAAAAAGGGAAAGGGAAAGCCACCTTCATCGCCAATGCTCAGCAGCAGCCCAGTGGTCTAAAGCCAACCGATCGCCAAGATGAAAGACGGTGATTCTTCAATGAGAAACTGAGGCGCCCTTATTCGTTTCCCCAGGATAAAACGAGGAGACTGTTCGAGCTGGTGGTGCGTAACAGGCTCATCACCTTGCCGGATCCAAAACACCCATTGCATCCCGGTGAGGCTAATAATCCCAATTATTTCCCCTATCACCAAGCGATAGACCATTCAATTGAAAATTGCTTCGTCTTCAAAGGGTGGATTGAGAACCAATACCAACAGGGCAAATTTGCCCTGTCCGAAAATTAGAAGGTAAACCCGCCCCAGCCACACGCTCTCAAAAAGGCGGACACACCAGGGGCATCATGCTCTTTTATACAAGAAGCTCCATGGGAGATCGTTCTTTCAGATAAAACGAAAAGAATGCTGAAAGATCTCCAAACATACCCGGTGATCAAATGGAAAATTCCGCTGGAACCTGAAGTCGTCAAGGGAATGTTGAAGCCACGCCTAACTCCAAAAATTGGTGGTGATAGTCAAAGCGCCCATACCCAGCCGTCAATGTCTTCAAAGAAGAAGAAAAACAGGAAAAAGCCTGTGAAGCCTGATGACAAGCGCACGGACCTACAAAAACATATCGACGCGCTGGAAGAATATAACCAGAAGGCGCAAACCCCGGTCACACTTCAAGAGTTTCTCAGCCACGTCCTTGAGGACGGAGATGATGACAATGGAGAAGACTCGTCAGATGAACTTGAGGATTATGTTTCAAGCTTCCATGTGATCTCTCACTCGTCGATAGATTGGGAAGAAGCTCCTAACGTAGAGAAACTGGGTGCAGAGCCCAAACTAGAACTCCTAGAACCGTCAGAAGAGATGATTGACAGGTTGCTGAACGAGGCATGTCAAAAGAGCAAGGCTGATCGAGAGCGTGAAACGGCCATATTTGAAAAAGCCAAACGTCGGAGACTATATGAAAGGGTTGGAACACTCCCACCAGTTCAAAGTGGGAGATTGTTGGAGATAGTGCCCTCAGAGTCAATTATTGGATCACAGGCATGTGATTGCAATGATTGAGAGAGGACCTATACCGTTAGAACAGTCTTACTCAAGATGATAGTATGCTATCTGGTTTATCTTTATCATCGTGTACTGTTTCAAGTGACCTTACAGGTCACTGTTGCACGTTGATAGAGCCCTTAGGATTCTTGCTTGACGGCCAGCAGTATGATGGCAATCATATACGTGGGAGCTGGGGTCTATAAGCACATCCTTAAAAGGTCCCTAGTCGTGGGAGTTTTCGAGACAGGGCATCGATACTCCAGAGTAGACTAGTGTATACAGTCGAGACCCCGACGAGGGGCGGTGGCCGGTCTCACAAGCCACTGGTGGCAGTTGGTTCACCTAAGATGTATACAGGTGCTCATTAGGTTATGAGTACACTGGACAGGACTCGCCGGGAACATGCTAGTTGGTCTTATACCAGACGTCAGATAGCAGTTCCCTGGTGACATGTGTACAGGTTAGTTCATCGACCTGAGATCGTCATTTGTCTTGTGTGAGTTCCCACTGTACTTTGATTACTACCCTACCACGGCTCGAAGGAGGCGTGCAAACAGGTTTGAGTTGGGTACAGTCCCGAGCCACATGGAGGCAGCGAGCGGATCTGCAGGGGTTCGTCTCTCCCGGTATTGGGAGCGAGGTCGCGCTCTGTCTAGGAGAGCCATTACACAAAGTCCTTGGCCAAGGCAGGAGATTTACTGGTAGGTATTCCAGTAGTATCTCAGGGTGTTCTGGGCTACACTCCGACACAACTTGTACTGCTTTTGGGGGTCTGACTTTTACCAACCCCCTAGGCCCGCCATGCGATGCTCATAGACGAACGGACCGGACTGTACGGATATTGTCACTGACAGGCTCAGTAAGGTGTCAGGATGAGTTCGCTCATCGACGTCCCTTTTGGTCAATACCTAGCAGCCCGTTACGTATGGCTAATACCTCTGACGTGCTAGTGGTTAAATCCACAGCCAAAGTATTGACGAGTCTTTAGAGTCCCCCACAGACAGTTTCTCAAGTTTCTGGCGAAACGCTGTAGAGGCCGTATGGATATATGGCAGGGTTCGATCGTATACGTACGGTATTGCACGGATCATGATCGGATGGATAATACTAGCGGGCTTTGGTTTAAGCCGGGTCCTAGTATTGTACAGTATAGATTTTGTCTCATTGCATTTGTATTAGGTCGGAATACAAATGCGGGTATGTATATACAGTCGCGGGGTTTCCTGTAATTTATTACGGGGTCAGTTTTTTGAAGTTGCCAGTTTGTATTCCGTTTCGGCCAGTTTTCCTTTGTTCCGACATGGCTGGATTTTTCTGATGGAGGGGCTAGTTTGCAGTTGTGCAAATTAGCAATTGTGGAGTGTTTATTTGTAAATGAGGGATTATGATGGATATAGCATCTTTGCTTTTTCTAGTGATCATTTCTTTAGCATTTATGAGATTGGATTAGTTTTGATGGTGGTGTGACCTTTTTACCTCACTATCATCACATTTCTTATGGTCACCCTCTCTCCCCTTGTGCTCACCCCCCTTGTATTATTTCCCTCCTCCACATTTGTTTTGGCCGGCCACTTTAGAGGGGAGAGGTTCATTTTTGGTGTGGGAAAAATGTTCCTCTCATATTATTTTTCTTACACCAAAATTCCCAAGTTCATCTCAATTGTTCATTCCTCCCTCTAAAAGGCAACTTCAACAACCCATGAGACAAAACATTCTACACTAAGCCTACAGCATTCTTGGACACGTCGGCTCGCCAACTTCGTGCCCGAGTTGCCTCGGTCCAGAGGTGGGAGCCCGTAAAAGACCCGGCGATGTGGTGCCCTTTCCGACGAGGAGATGAAGACCGGAGATTCCGCGAGGAGATCGGGATGGAGGCCGAAGACCGAAGGACACGGATCGCTCGGTATAGCTTTCTACCCATCTTCTAGTTTGCTAGAATTAGTTTAATGGCCCGATCCGGGATTTAGTACGCGGTAGCGCCAGTTTTTTAAAGTTTAAAGAAAAATTTCGTTTCCGCATTTTGGCCTCGGAATGACGGCCGGAGCGCTGCCGTGCACTTACAATGGTATCAGAGCTATGCCATTAATCTAGTCTAGCTTGCTCTAACATGTTTACAAGTTCGATCGATCGGATTTTCCAAAAACTGTATTTTCAAGTCCAGTTTCTGTTGAATTTTTCCTGTGCTCTAAAAATTATTTGGTATATTGGAAAAATACGAGCAAGATTTTTTAAGAATTCTGTGAAAATTTGGTCGGCTGATATTACTGTAGCGAGGCGGATCCGCGGCCAAAACCACGTTTTGGCGGCGGATTCGCGGCCGTACTGTAGCCTCACTGCACCAAATTTTTACAGTGGGCTTCTAACATGGAAATAGGGTTTTTGGAATGTTCTGTTTGGGCCCAGATTTTCTTTGAGTGCTACAGTTGTTCTTGGGGCCCACTTCGGGAAATTTAGTCGATCGAAAATTTTGAACATGTTAGTTCACAGTATTTACATTATATCTACGACCGTGAATATCATTTGATCGATAAATCCTGTCTAACTGCTATAGCCCTTTTAGACGGATTTGCGAACGTGACATTCACGTTGATGTTCTGTGTTGTGCTGTGATGTTGCGGATTTGTCGTGGTGGATAGCCTGGATGCAATGTTAGTACTGTTTGGTTATATATGTACATTTGATATTGTGGGGCGAGCGTCCGACATGTGGACTGCCGTTACTGCCTGTTTGTATATTATTCTTTTGGGGCACGACCGGGCTGAGGTCGATGTACCCGTTGTATATTTTACTTTCTGTACTAGGATTACCCCGCGGTGGGGTGTACGGATAGCCGGGTTCTAAAGGGCAACGGGCCCGCATCTCATGGCTTTGAGACGGAGGGGGCTTCACTCTAGAATTGGCGGGTTATTCGCCGCACTCGTAGGGGGTATAGGTTGACCCAGGAGGGGTGCCCAAGTTACCGGATTCCGTGAAGTGCTGGGTGGTCCATTCACGTTGCTGAAGGGGGGCTGCCTCGCTTCAGGTTTTGGCGGGTAACTTGCCGCGTCCGTAGGGGTCTAGGATTTCATTGCGCAGGCTATCCACACGACCAGGGGAACGTCGGGTTTCAGTAGCGGCTCTATGAAATACGGGGATCTCAGATATCTGTATTATTCTGTGATGCTTATTACATTTCTGTGATGTTGCATTTTATCACGCCTTGAGCGAATATTATATATTGATATATATGCTAGTAGATATTGTATATGTTTTGCATCCACGCTAGTCCAGTCTCCGCTCTAGTTAAGTAAGCTAACGGGTGATGGCGGGACCCAGTGGCGAATGCGGATGGCATATACGTACATCATTATTTTCGTTCTTTATTGGTGTGATCAATTGATGGGACTGCTTTGATTCGGATCAATGCAAGCTAAACAAACCTATTCTGACGTTGTTGGAACATTTTTAAAAAAGCTGTTATTGCAAGGACGTTCTTTTTTGTTTTGCACAGTGGTATTCGGTTATGAATATCCAGCACCTCAGTCGACGAGGCAAGGGCCGAGATCCCTTCACCGGTAGTGACCCCTTAGACAAAAGTTTGCGTCAGGGCAATAACTTCACTATAGTCGATTACTTTTGCTTTGCATCGTGGTATTCAGTTGGAATATCCTGCACCTCATTCTACGGGGAAAGAGCCGAGATCCCTTCACCGGGAGTGACCTCTTTAGCAAAGGTTTTCGCCACTATATTTTTATAAAAGCTATCTTGTTCCTTCAACGATATCAAGTTCATTACGTTTAAGGTTTTTCGCCAAAAACCATTCGTAGCCCTCCGTCATTTCATATGGATAGTCAATAGTATTCAAGCTGCGTTTGTTGGCCAAAGTCAAGGCACAGTGATTGGTAGCTATTGGATATTCATATGCAGCATAGATAGATGCGTTGGTTTGGGACAGTCGTACTGCCTTGTTGGCCAAAGTCAAGGGTAGGTACGGGTGGGTTCAAATTAACCTGGAGAATGACGGGTAGAACTTGACATGTGACTTATGATTTGTTGGCCAAAGTCAAGGTCATAAGAGCATGGGGTAAAAATCACATCGGGAGTTTCTAAAGAAACTGAAACTTGCCAGATATGCGCATACCTTCTGGAGTGTGATAACGTGAGTGGATTCCATCACGTTATCATGCGATGATAGTTGGATCCCGATTCCCACTGATGAGTTAGTTTACTCCTCGGGTGATCCCGACTAATTCTTCTTTCAGGTTTGGAGGAGAATTTGAGGTTACAGTGGGAGGTTTCCTGATTAGATGAAGTGATAACCATTCTGATCTAGGTTTGAGTGCACGCTGAGTGTTTCTTTTGTCTCTCTCTTTGGCAGCGACCATGACCCGACCCTATACTATGACTCAGTGACCAAAATTAACCTAACCTTCTTAAACACTGGCTTTTGGATTGTCAGAGTTACAAACATCTTTGCTACTCCTACTTTTACCCTTTTCTCCAGAACACCCCGTATTACTACGAACGTCCACTTCCATTGGATAAAACCATCGTATGGTTATATACGAACTCGAAGGAATTTATTCGAGGATGGTTTCTGGTTCTGGAGAAAACGAATAGGACTATTCAGTTGTCTTTTCCTTTTACCTTCTCTCAGGTTGCGAGTGCTCCTTGGATTAGGGCAATACACCCATTACGCAAATTGGATAGTCTTCTTCCAAACCATAGGCAGGTCCCGACCGGTAGGGAATGAAGAAAACCAATTAGCCTAAAGATGGTGCACAGAAGGTATTAAGTAAAGACAAATAAAGGGATTAGTAAGAGGGAAAGTAAATTGCGACTGCTATTCACAACCAAACCAAGTATTTCATTACCACTCCTATTTTACCTTTGTATTTCTCCAGAACACTCCGTATCACTATGAAGATCCACGGTGATTTGGATACTCCATCGTATGGTTATATACGAACTCGAAAGGAACTTGTTCCAGTTCGGGGATAGATTCTGGTTCGGGAGAAATAGGAATAAGGTTTATTCGGTTGTCTTTTATCTTCACCATATCTCGCATTGCGAGTGCTCTTAGGATTAGGACAGTACAACCATTATGCTTATTGGATAGTCTTCTTCCAAACCATAGGCTGGTATCGAGCGGTAGGGAAGGAAGAAAACCATTTGGCCTAAAGGGGTGTACAGAAGGTAATGACTAAAGACATATGAAGGGATTTGGAGAGATGGCAAAGAAATATACGGTTACAGTTGTGAATCTGGATAATGGAAGAGGCATTACTAGGAATACCCGGATACCCCTTCGAAACATTTCAATGTTTCAGTTTCACTGTGTATTGTTAAAAGAAAACTGATTTCCCAATTAGACACTTGCTCCAGGGTATGTATTTACCAGATATGATTCTCACATCTGTATGGTTTTACAGATGATGAGTGGGAGTAAGTTATTGGGAATTAGGTGATCATCCTTATTATATCGGAATTCGTTGTAATTGGTGATATTTGAGGAAATCACCTGGGTAGTTTGCCGGATGGCAAATATTTGATTTTGAATGTTATGCACCAATTTCAAATTGATATATCTGTATGTCTATTTTTAGAATAGAGTGAGATATACCTTTTTGAAATTATGTCTATGACATTTACCTATATCAGTGGATGGTTAGGTAAGGAGCATTAAACGGCGGTGTAATTCTTCTTAACCATAAGTACAGTTTTCAACCTACGACATACAGGGAATGAGTCATTAGACTCAAGGGACTTATACAGAGTATTGTATGTTGTCCAGTGTCCATTAGGACAGAGGGGTTGGTACTCGTACTAGATTCTGTTTACTTGTGACTTCTCTGGGTCTTAGACATATGTTTCGTAGAAACACAAGGTCCAAGTTTTGAGAAGTTATAGGTATAAGAATAGAGTAGAGAACCAGGTGTTGCAAGTATCGAGATTCTTCAAGGTGATCGAAGATGTAGATACTTGTGTATGGTATTCAGTTGATAGTAATGATTGAGAGAACTTGCTTCTCTTTCAGGTTACTCATAATTGGAAGCACTCCTAAGTTGAGTAATGCTGATCGGCCTCTTTCCATTTAGTTGACATGCACTGGAGACAGCTGCATGATTTGAATCTAGTTCAATTAAATCAGTGCTTCTGTTTCTGTATTGGATATAGAACAGTTCATATCTTAACGATGTTAAGGTACGGGGAGTTGTCCGGCTTATGCTTAAAACCAGACTCTGGATAACTCAAGGCACGTTTCTGTAATGGTTGTTTGTGGGTTGACCCGGGCTATGACGAGAGTTGACTTTCTACCATCTGGAAGATCAATAGTGATATTGTTCTTGACTCGGCATAGTTTTAATAAAAATGGATTTTTTTCAGAAAACAGTAGTGGGAGTGTGGTAGAACTGGAAGTGATTCCAGAACCGCAAACGATTACTGAAAATTTGATAAGAACCTAAAGATTCAATCTGGTTTGACATTCCATTGGCCACTCCGCAGATATGGTAGGTAACCACAGGCACCCGAGAGGTACTCCGGTAGACTCAAGGACGGTGGCAGGGAGGTTCTTGTTTACCCAGATTTGCCATTGCTGTTGTTCCAGACTATGAGACCCGGCAGGAGGATGAGTATTGCGTCGTTCTGAACTAGCTTTAGAAGTGCACGTCTATATGACTCTACCAGAGGGTTGTCGCAGTCAGTGGGAGCAGCGGAAGTATAGTGGACAAGTAGCTTATGTCTATTTATATACTAAAGCAGATATAGCGGAGATAGATCATCTATTTCTGATGTCACAGTCATAGGTTTGACTTCATCAGAATAGGGGATGGATCTGTTAAGAAGGTAGTACGGTGTTATGTCCTGGTATTTGGATAACATACACAGAGTAAGAAGTGAAATTCCTATACTACGGTCGGTTATACTTTGGTTGTCACACAGTGGTTTCTCCACATAGGAGTTGGACATTATATCAGACATTCCGGTTACTAGATTTATCTTTTTAAATCTAGATTTGGGTAGTTTCCCAATCTGGGTACTTAGACAGCATACTAAAGGTGTTTTAGAATGGACGACTCCTGGCACGGTAGTATACCTGCAGGTGATGGAGTCACCCTCTCTAAAGGTGTCTTACAGACTAAAGGGGAGAGGGATGTGCATGATTGGCAGATCACTTGCTTAGGCAATTGAGTCAATCATGAGATGTCAAGTACCACACCAGATGTTGTTTTTGCAGTAGATGCAATAAGTTGATATCGATCCTATCCTGGAGAAACATTCGGAAGCAGTTTTAGAACATAAGTGGATGTTCTAGGGATATGATAACATCAGCCTCATTCAGGAGACGGTTATCATTCCAGGCTTCCAAGGTGACCTGGACGGCAGAGTGACTGTCAAGAGTTATAGTTTTCCCTCTGACGAGGGGCAGTATTTTGGACAGGTGGTCCAGGTGGATACTGAGGGAGGCATGGCGCAGGATACTGATTGGTTTCAGTTGACGATACAGTCTAAAAGGTTTGGATTTGGAGTTCATTTATGAACTAAGTCCCATCAGATATCCAGACATATTCTAAGACAGGTATTGCTCATTTCGGGAGATGGCTTTCTCCGCGAACTTGAGATAAAGAGAGACATAGAAAGAAACATTAGAGCGGATCCACTCACTAAGGCTATTCCTCGAACGCATTAGTTTCGCAAGCGGGTTTTGTGAGACTGAATAGTAGAGGAGTTGGATGTTCGGTATCACACGGGCTGTGAGTATGCGACATCACAATAATTAGCCTTGAGTGCACGTGGGAGATTGTTGGAGATAGTGCCCTCAGAGTCAATTATTGGATCACAGGCACGTGATTGCAATGATTGAGAGAGGACCTATACCGTTAGAACAGTCTTACTCAAGATGATAGTATGCTATCTGGTTTATCTTTATCATCGTGTACTGTTTCAGGTGACCTTACAGGTCACTATTGCACGTTGATAGAGCCCTTAGGATTCTTGCTTGATGGCCAGCAGTATGATGGCGATCATATACGTGGGAGCTGGGGTCTATAAGCACATCCTTAAAAGGTCCCTAGTCGTGGGAGTTTTCGAAACAGGGCATCGATACTCCAGAGTAGACTAGTGTATACAGTCGAGACCCCGACGAGGGGCGGTGGCCGGTCTCACAAGCCACTGGTGGCAGTTGGTTCACCTAAGATGTATACAGGTGCTCATTGGGTTATGAGTACACCGGACAGGACTCGCCGGGAACATGCTAGTTGGTCTTATACCAGACGTCAGATAGCAGTTCCCTGGTGACATGTGTACAGGTTAGTTCATCGACCTGAGATCGTCATTTGTCTCGTATGAGTTCCTACTGTACTTTGATTACTACCCTACCACGGCTCAAAGGAGTCGTGCAAACGGGTTTTAGTTGGGTACAGTCCCGAGCCACATGGAGGCAGTGAGCAGATCTGCAGGGGTTCGTCTCTCCCGGTATTGGGGGTGAGGTCGCGCTGTGTCTAGGAGAGCCATTACACGAAGTCCTTGGCCAAGGCAGGAGATTTACTGGTAGATATTCCAGTAGTATCTCAGGGTATTCTGAGCTACACTCCGACACGACTTGTACCGCTTTTAGGGGTTTGACTTTTACCAACCCCCTAGGCCCGCCATGCGATGCTCATAGACGAACGGACCGGACTGTACGGATATTGTCACTGACAGGCTCAGTAGGGTGTCAAGATGAGTTCGCTCATCGACGTCCCTTTTGGTTAATACCTGGCAGCCCGTTATGTATGGCTAATACATCTGACGTGCTAGTGGTTAAATCCACAGCCAAAGTATTGACGAGTCTTTAGAGTCCCCCACAGACAGTTTCTAAAGTTTTGGACGAAACGCTGTAGAGGCCGTATGGATATATAGCAGGGTTCGATCGTATACGTGCGGTATTGCACAGATCATGATCGGACGGATAATACTAGCAGGCTTTGGTTTAAGCCGGATCCTAGTATTGTACAGTGTAGAGTTTGTCTCATTGCATTTATATTCGGTCGGAATGCAAATACGGGTATGTATATACAGTCACGGGGTTTTCCTGTAATTTATTACGGGATCAGTTTTTTGAAGTTGCCAGTTTGTATTCCGTTTCGGCCAGTTTTCCTTTGTTCCGACATGGCCAGATTTTTCTGATGGAGGGGCTAGTTTGCAGTTGTGCAAATTAGCAATTGTGGAGGGTTTATTTGTAAATGAGGGATTATGATGGATATAGCATCTTTGCTTTTTCTAGTGATCATTTCTTTAGCATTTATGAGATTGAATTAGTTTTGATGGTGGTGTGACCTTTTTACCTCATTATCATCACATTTCTTATGGTCACCCTCTCTCCCCTTGTGCTCACCCCCCTTGTATTATTTCCCTCCTCCACATTTGTTTTGGCCGGCCACTTTAGAGGGGAGAGGTTCATTTTTGGTGTGGGAAAAATGTTCATCTCATATTATGTTTCTTACACCAAAATTCCCAAGTTCATCTTAATTGTTCATTCCTCCCTCTAAAAGGCAACTTCAACAACCCATGAGACAAAACATTCTACACTAAGCCTACAGCATTCTTGGATACGTCAGCTCGCCAACTTCGTGCCCGAGTTGCCTCGGTCCAGAGGTGGGAGCCCATAAAAGAACCCGGCGATGTGGTGCCCTTTCCGACGAGGAGATGAAGACCGGAGATTCCGCGAGGAGATCGGGATGGAGGCCGAAGACCGAAAGACACGGATCGCTCGGTATAGCTTTCTACCCATCTTCTAGTTTTCTAGCATTAGGTTAATGGCCCGATCTGGGTTTTAGTACGCGGTAGCGCCAGTTTTTTAAAGTTAAAAGAAAATTTTCGTTTCCGCATTTTGGCCTCAGAATGACGGCCGGGGCGCTGTCGTGCACTTACAGGATGAACCTATCCGGGTTAGTACGATCAGATTAAGTACCCGCCAGGATACACAATTCCTAAATTCCATGTGTACAAGGGGACAGGCAATGCCCATCAACATGTTGCTCAGTTCAGGGCTCTCTATGGCAACACTGGAAGGGATGATAAGTTACTGCTTTGCCAGTTCGTCGGCAGCTTGGCGGAAACGGCATTTGAATGGTATTCAGAGCTTCCCAACGACTCCGTCAAAACCTTAACGGAGATGGAATTGCTATTTACCCAACGTTTCGCAAGCGCTAGTGAACGTGCTCCAATCACCGCGTTAATTAATGCCAGAGTGAAGCCACGCGAAACATGGGTGCAATACGCAATACGATGGCGGAATCTATGGTCAAAGTGAGAGCAGCGCATCGAGGAAGCACCTGCGGTAGGCATGTTCGTGGGTACTCTTAATCCGCAGGCGACCATTTCGCAATTCATGATGTTCTTCAAGCCAACTACTTTCCAGGCCTTGATTGACAAACTGGCCCACATGGATCAGATGGGTCATAGATCATCTTCTTCGAAGCTGGAATCTCGAAATGAAAATGGGAAAGGGAAAGCGACCTTCATCGCCATTGCTCAGCAGCAGCCCAGTGGTCTAACGCCAACCGATCGCCAAGATGAAAGACGGTGATTCTTCAATGAGAAACTGAGGCGCCCTTATTCGTTTCCCCAGGATAAAACGAGGAGACTGTTCAAGCTGGTGGTGCATAACAGGCTCATCACCTTGGCGAAACACCCATTGCAACCCGGTGAGGCTAATAATCCCAATTATTGCCCCTATCACTAAGCGATAGACCATCCAATCGAAAATTGCTTCATCTTCAAAGGGTGGATTGAGAACCAATACCAACAGGGCAAATTCGCACTGTCCGAAAATTGGAAGGTAAACCCGCCCCAGCCACACGCTCTCAAAAAGGCGGACACACCAGGGGCATCATGCTCTTTTATAGAAGAAGCTCCATGGGAGATCGTTCTTTCAGCCAAAATGAAAAGAATGCTGAAAGATCTCCAAACATACCCGGTGATCAAATGGAAAATTCCGCTGGAACCTGAAGTCGTCAAGGGAATGTTGAAGCCGCGCCTAACTCCAAAAATTGGTGGTGATAGTCAAAGCGCCCATGCCCAGCCGTCAAAGTCTTCAAAGAAGAAGAAAAACAGGAAAAAGCCTGTGAAGCCTGATGACAAGCGCACGGACCTACAAAAACATATCGACGCGCTGGAAGAATATAACCAGAAGGCGCGAACCCCGGTCACACTTCAAGAGTTTCTCAGCCACGTCCTTGAGGACGGAGATGATGACAATGGAGAAGACTCGTCAGATGAACTTGAGGATTATGTGTCAAGCTACCATATGATCTCTCACTCGTCGATAGACTGGGAAGAAGCTCCTAACGTAGAGAAACTGGGGGCAGAGCCCAAACTAGAACTCCGAGAACCGTCAGAAGAGATGATTGACAGGTTGCTGAACGAGGCATGTCAAAAGAGCAAGGCTGATCGAGAGCGTGAAACAGCCATATTTGAAAAAGCCAAACGTCGGAGACTGTATAAAAGGGTTGGAACACTCCCACCAGTTCAAAACACATCCACTGCAAATAAAAGCAGGTTCAAAACAAGGAAAAGGTTCGCCAAAGCCATATCGATGGGAATGAAGCTGCCACTTTCCGAAGGAAACACTCCTGATGGGATACACCTTAACGATGAGGACATACGTCCTAACTTCTGCTTATATCATCAGAGAATTGCACATCCTACTGAAGAATGCAACGCCTTTAAAAATTGGTGGCAAGGGTATGTCGCTCACAAGCAACACTTCTAGAGGATAAAGCGTGAAGCTCGTCGACAGGGGAAAAATGCGACAGACGAACGAGGAAGAGCTTCCGGCAACTGTCATATGGTTGATAGTAGAAGACCGCAAGTGCTAACCTTCGGGAGCGATTGTGATGAAGAAATGGCTCTCGGCCCTCTCTTCAAAGAAACCACCTCAGGAAAAGAGGAAGAAACAAAGAGCTGCAAGAACATTCAGCTGCACAATCGCACGCTAACTGAAAAGAATCTCGGGCCTGCAAACAAGGGATCGAACAAAAAGGATAAGGGGAAAGAAAAGGTCCCAGAGGATATCGCCCTCGATGATCGAGTCGCCGAAGAGATGGCATCCAAGGACCCCCCCAAGAAAAACAATGTGGATTACAACGTTCTGGTACACCTGAGGAAGATCCCCTCACAGCTAAGCATTCTTGACGCTCTGATGCTATCTAAGGAGGCGAGAGATTCTTTGATCAAGGCATTGCAAGAGCCTGACCAATTTCAAGCTTTCCTAACTGAAGAAAAGATGAAGGATGAGTTAGAACAAGTGCACACGGCCGTTATCACCTTCGGCGATGAAGACCTCCTCCTCGGGACGTGCGAGCATAACCGTCCCCTTTATGTCTCCGGATACTGTCATGATATTAAGATAGGCAAAATCCTGGTTGACAATGCATCCTCCGTCAATCTCCTCAATGTAAGAGTGTTGAAGGAAATCTGCAAGAGCGTTCAGCATCTCGCTCGTGATAAAATCACCATCTCCGGGTTTGACTCCCAGTCATCACAGACGCTCGGGTCTGTGATACTGACGTTACGCTTTGGGCTACTCGTCACGGACATCAAATTTCACGTCATTGATGCCAAGACATGTTACAATGTTTTGCTCGGCAGGCATTGGTTACACGAGTACAACATCATCCCTTCTACACAGCATCAGTGTATGAAGTATTTCAAGGATGGTCTCGAGTATACCATGACAAGGGAGTTGAACCCATTCTCCATGAATGAAGTCCGAAAGTACGAAGATGCAAAATACTTCCTACTAGATTTCGAAGACACGGAAAGATGCCACAAACCGAAGAACAGAGCTATTACTAATATTCCGGTCTTCGGGAGTGATACCGAGGAGGAAGAAGAAATAGTTTATTCAGAGTCGCCCTAATGCAACAAGCCGGGACCGTCCACCCCCATTCTGGTCTTCGGCAACGGCTCGAAAGATGAGGTCAATGCCGTATTTTCTGTTCGGCCATCAATACAAGCCTTTGCTGGTGATGATCGGAGTTTGCAAATCACCATGGTTCCGCAAGAGCATTACAAAGAGCTCGACGCACTTGATACCTATGGTGTGCAGGAACTACAGACATTCTACGCCCCCCCAGGCGAAGAGATGAAAAGGCGATCCTCTTTTATCGATCCACGGAAACCAAAGTGGAGAAAGAAATTTGGCATGGTGCCGATTCTACACTTGACAGGCTCCAGCCCATCCGTCTGCCCAGATACTACAAAGAAGTATTAAAAAGGTTGTTGAGGCGCCAAGGTGTACCCTTCAAACAGACTGCTCGATAAGCCCAGTTCTACAATAGGATCTGGAGCGTCCCTGGAACTGAGCGAAAATTGCCCAATGGGAGAATAGAAACGATTGGGCTTGGATATGTTCAATCCAAGAGACGAGAGCGATTCCATGGCTGTTATGTTACACATGACTTTAATGAAGAAGGAGATGCTCTGTTAGAAGACGCTAACCCTGAACCAAAACGAGGTCCCGCCATGAAAGTGCCAAGTCCGTCGTTTGAAGAACAGATGGATAAGCTAATAAGGGAAGCCGGTCAAAAGGTCTGGGATGATCATAGCTGCGAAATGGCCATCTATGAGAAAGCCAGGACACAGCGCCTCCTTCAGCAGGCTACAGAGAATGAAAATGATTTTTGTTGTCAGAACGTCACAAAGAAGACTCGACGCGAAAGCAAAAACAAACTGAAGAACGGAAAAAATGTTCAACAGCAGCAAAGAGGGTCCAAGAAGTCATGCGATCGAAAACTGAGCAGCCGGGATCCATCTCTTATAAAGAATATGGAATGAGCATATTCTTTTCCCCAAGACAAGACAAGGAAGATATTAGATCTTGTCATAAAATATCAAATGATTACACTCCCGGAGTCCAAGCACCCCGAGCAAGCAGGCGATGTCTCTCACCCAGGCTATTGCTCCTATCACCAAGCGATAGGACATCCTCTCGAAGACTACTTCACATTGAAAGACTGGGTAGAAGACCAGTATCAGCAAGGCAGGTTCGTTTTATCCAGCAGTTGGAGGGTAACCCCGCCACAGAAGCATGAACTGAAAGCCACGTATGCAGCAAAAGTAGAGCCAGATCAACATTAGTCTTGGAAGCAATCTCGTACCTGTCACGCGATAACGCTGTCAGGAGAAGGAGTACATGAGGGTATGTCTGACCTCTCGTGGTGCTTCGAAAACAATGATGACGGAGTGATCTCAGAGTTTCTACCGGCGCCAAAAGAGCTGGAAGATGGGATACATACTACGGCAGATAACCTCAGAAAAATCGATTTGGGGACGGCAAATGACCCACGGCCGACGTTCGTCAGTAAGTTGTTGTCTAAAGAAAAGGTGGCTACGCTCAAGGATGTGCTCATGCAGTATAAAGATTGCTTCACATGGAATTATTCCGAGATGCCGGGATTAGATCCGGAAATAGCGGTGCATAAATTGGCGATATCTCCGGACGTCAAGCCAGTCAAACAAGCGCCGAGAAGAATGCGACTTGAGCTTGAGATGAGCATCAATGCCAAGGTCAAGAAGCTAATCGACTCTGGCTTCATCCAAGAAGTTCAGTACCCTAACTGAATTGCCAACATTGTCCCAGTGATGAAGAAAAATGGGACAGTACGTATCTGCATGGACTTCCGGGACCTCAACAAAGCTTGCCTGAAGGATGACTTCCCAGTACCAGTCACCGAGCTGATGATAAACAACACGTCTACTCACGAAGTCTTCTCCTTCATGGACGGCTTATCAGGGTACAATCAAATAAAGATGCATCCCGAAGAACAGAAGCATACCGCTTTCCGGACCCCTTTGGGCATATTCTGCTACACGGTGATGCCTTTCGGTCTAAAGAACGCCGGTGCCACCTATCAGAGGGCCACGACGAAGATTTTTTATGACCTCATACATGAAGTCGTCGAATTCTATATCGATGACCTCGTGGTGAAAAGAAAATCGCACGAGGAGTATTGGGAGCATCTAAAAATAGTGTTCCAACGTCTTCGAAAATACAACTTGAAGATGAACCCTCTGAAATGCGCATTCGGAGTCTCTTCGGGCAAATTCCTAGGATTCATTGTTCGACATCGAGGCATCGAGATAGACCCATCAAAGATCAAGGCGATCATAGAATGCCCCCGCCAAGAACATTCAAACAACTGCGGTCACTCCAAGGGAAGCTCGCGTATATCCGGCGGTTCATAGCTAACCTCTCCGGCAAATGTTGTCCCTACAGTCACTTGATGAAGAAGGGAACCCCGTTCGTCTGGAATTGTAAATGCCAAAGTGCACTCGACGAAATTAAATAATACTTGCAGAATCCGCCGGTGTTGACCACTCCGGTCAAGGGAAAGCCTCTCATTCTATAGACAACCGCCCTTGAGGGTTCTCTAGGCGCATTATGGGCATAAGAAAATGACCAAGGGAAGGAGAGAGCCCTCTACTATTTGAGTCGAGTTCTTCTCGGGGCAGAAAACAATTACTCCCCCATTGAAAAACACTGTCTGGCGTTAATCTTCGCGATAACGAAGCTCAGACACTATGCGTTGGCACATGAGGTCCATCTCGTATCGAAAGTGGATCCTCTCAAGTATTTGATGTCAAGAGCCATATTAACGGGACGGTTAGCTAAATGGGCCCTTCTCTTAATGGAATTCTCGGTGACATACCGACCTCTCTAGGCAGTGAAAGGCCAGGCCATCGCCGACTTCCTCGCTGAGCATCCTGTACCTGCCGACTCACCCCTAAATTGTGAATTGCCGGACGAGCATGCCTTTGACACGATCAACAGGGAGAAAAAAAAGAGTGATACCCAATGGGAAGTCTACTTCGACGAAGTATCTTCCATGAAGAAGCGAAAGCACAACTCCCCCATAATCAAATCTGGGGTTGGCCTTATCTTCGTGACTATACAAGGAGGGATAATGCGCTTTGCCTTTTCCCTAACAGAGCCGAGGACAAACAATGAAGCAGAATATAAAGCTTTGATAGCAGGTCTTGAGATCACTGTCGACATGGGAATCGAAACCTCCTCATATACGGAGACTCCCAGCTTGTCTTTAGTCAAGTAAATGGCGACTATCAAACGTGCAAACTGGAGTTGGTAAAGTACGGCAAGAGAGTGCAGCAACTGCTGACCCAAATCCCTTCCTACGCCCTGGAAAACATACCGTGAGCGGAGAATAGCAAGGCGGATGCGTTAGCTAAACTCGCTAAAGAACTGGCTGACGAAAACCTCGATAATGTGAGGATCGTTGTGCAAAGCCGTCAGGTTCTTGCACCGGCAGAAATATCTCCGGAGTCATCTGAAGAGAAAGAAGCAACCAAAGAGACGGCCCTACAAATAAAAGACCAAGAAAAGGCTAAGGATTGGAGAGAAGTCTTTATAGACTACTTCAAATCCCGTCGAATGGCTGAAGATGCGTCCTCAAGACATCAGCTCATGAAACGAGCTCTATCCTTCGCCTTCGTCAATGACACTCTATATAAGAGATCGTTCGACTCCCTGTGGCTAAGATGCTTGGGGCCTGAAGAAGCAAGGAGATTCTTCCAAGAAACTCACGACGGACTCTGTGGTTCTCATCAAGCCGGGCCAAAGATGAAGCTAAAGATCAAAAGGATGGGCTACTATTGGCCCACAATGATCCAAGACTGCCTCGAATACGTGAAGCAATGCCATTCGTGCCAGATTCATGGAGACTTCATTCACCAGCATCCAAATCCGCTACATCCAACGGTGGCAAGCTGGCCGTTCGAAATGTGGGGAACTGACATAATCGGGCCTATCGAACCGGCATCATCCAGAGGACATCGGTTCATATTGGCGACAATTGATTACTTCTCTAAATGGGCGAAAGCAATACCGCTAAAAGAAGTCAAGACGGAGAATATCCTCCATTTCTTCAAGACACACGTCATTTATTGGTTCGGCACTCCGCGACGGATTATCTCCGATAACGGCCCAGCCTACAGAAGCCTCAAGATCAGCCGCTTCGCACAACAGCATAATATAGACTGGAGATACTCTTCGGTCTATAATCCCCGAGCTAACGGTCTAGCTGAGGCTTTCAACAAGACCTTGACGAAGATCGTTAAAAAGACGATGTCCAAAAATAAGAAGGACTGGCACGAGAGACTGCACGAAGCTCTCTGGGCGTATCGAACTACGTTCAAAACGGCCACAAACACAATGCCGTATGCATTAGTATTCGGCACTGAAGCAGTACTCCCTTTGGAGATAGAGTTACCCTCCTTACGAGTGGCAGTTCATTACGAGCTAACGGACGAAGAAAATGCTCACCTTCGGCTTGTGGAGCTCGACGCCCTTGATGAAACCCGGCTCATGGCGCAACAGAACCTGGAAGTTTACAAAGCAAAGATGACGCGCTCGTACGAGAGATTGACTAGGCTGAGAACATTCCGCCAAGGCGAACTCGTGCTAATGGTCAAAAGACCTATGATCCCTAACCGTGCCAAACGAGGGAAGTTCGAGCCAAACTATGAAGGCCCGTACATCATAGACAAAGTCTACCAGGGTAGGGCTTACTTGCTCATGGATATGCATGGCGAAAGACCCTTCAGGCCAATAAACGGCTGGTTCCTAAAAAAATACTACGCCTGACGAGTCACGACCTAGGTCAATGATAGATAACGACGCCTATGTCCGATCACTATCTTCCCAAGCCCAAACTCTATAAGTAGTATCCAGCAAAACCGTTGTCTCCAAAATGGCAACAACGGACCGAAATGTCCTAAAACTAACAGCGGACCGAAATGTACTAAAACTAACAACGGACCGAGATGTCCTAAAACTAACAATGGACCGAAACGTCCCTAAACTAACGACTGACCGAAACGTCGTTAAACTACTACAAACTTGCAGCGTCCCCAGACTGACGTGGTAAAAAAACGGTATGTCCATAAGCGAGATGGGCACGGATGAAAACCCAAATGGGCTCCGTGAGTAAAAACAGCAGGGCTACCGGCAAGTTTTGTGAAAGCCCGAAAGGGCACGATCTCGTTAAAAGACACTTGCAAGGTCCTCTCGACCTGGTGAGGAGAAAATACCTGCGTGAGATCCTTACGACTCACAAGGGAGAAACACACTTAGGGATCCCCACGATTCCTAAGGAGAAAATACACTTATGGGATCCTCACGACTCGTAAGGAGAATTCTCCTTTGAGACCCTCACGGCTCATAGGATTCAAAATCCTTAAGTTGCAGGGATCTGAACCTGTTCTTAAGCCATCACAACCCACAGACTGCCCTACAAGCGTTTCAATATTGACCCTTGTATACAATCCACGGGCACGAATAAACATTTCCCTAACAAAGTCTCACCAGCGACTAGGGATATGCTCACACGATGAACGACCCTTGTAAGTCCTCTCGACTTATAAGGAGAAAACACTCTTGTAAGACCCTTACGACTTATAAGAGAACACACACTTAGGAATCCTCACGATTCCTAAGGAGAAAACACACCTACGAGATCCTCACGACTCGTAGGGAAAAATAATTTTATGAGACCCTTACGGCTCATGAAGTCAAAAGCCTTAGTCGACAGGATCCTAACCCTGTTGGCTAAGCTATCTTTGTTTAAATCGACAACGGCAAATGGTGATTCGCTCCTGGCAATATCCCAGTTGTAGCGATGCTGATGCCTACATCGGTATTAAATTCTAAGTCTTTTCACGGCAAATGATGATTCACTCCTGGCAATATTCCAGTCGTAGTGATGCTGATGCTGAGATTGGCATCAGATTCCAAACTCAATACTCGTGATAAAAAATCAGCGAGCCAAAAATGCATATGAAATAACCGAAATGATGGGGCAACTTGCAACAAAGTCAGCAAGTAAAAATATATATGCATATGAAATAGCCGAAATGGTTGGGCAACTCACAATAAAAAGCAGCGAGTAAATAAAAAAATAGCCGAAATGATTGGGCACCGTGAAAAATAGCCAAAATGATTGGGCAATCATGACTTTCGCGATATAAAAGCTGAAATTATAGAGCATCGCGGAAAGAAAAATATAGAAAATGAAACTTTTGCCCTACAGATGAGATCACATCGATCTCTGTATACAATCCAGGGGCACAAACAAAGAGGGAACCATACCTTCCTACCAGGCTCTTTCAAACGGAGAGTCAGATTTCGACGGCGACATCTACATCCTAGAAATCATCAACGGCGTTCCTCTTCATTCCAGCAGGATTCAGACGCGACAATCAACCTTGGAGCCATGGCAAAGTCTCTGTTCCAAATCTCGACGGTTCACAGACAGCCTAGAGATCACCAACAGCGTTCCTCCTCATTCCAACAGGATTAAAACCCGACAATCAACCTTAGAGCCATGGCAAAGTCCCTGTTCCAAATCTCGACGGTTCACAGACAGCCTAGAGATCACCAACAGCGTTCCTCCTCATTCCAACAGGATTCAGATGCGACAATCAACCTTGGAGCCATGGCAAAGTCCCTGTTCCAAACCTCGACGGTTCACAGACAACCAAGAGAGAAAATCCTAGTCCCAAAGAACACGGCTAAAGTCAATCCTGACCCCGTGGGAAATGGCCAGAGCAAATCCTGGTCATGTAGAACACGGCCAAAGTCAATCCTGACCCCGTAGGAAACAGCCAGAGCAAATCCTGGTCATGTAGAACACGGCCAAAGTCAATCCTGACCCCGTGGGAAACAACCAGAGCAAATCCTGGTCATGTAGAACACGGCCAAAGTCAATCCTGACCCCGTGGGAAACAGCCAGAGCAAATCCTGGTCCCGTAGAACACGGCTAAAGTCAATCCTGACCCCGTAGGAAATGGCCAGAGCAAATCCTGGTCCTGTAGAACACGGCTAAAGTCAATCTTAACCCCGTAGGAAATGGCCAGAGAAAATCTTGGTCTCGTAGAACACAGCTAAAGTCAATCTTGACCCCATGGGAAACGGCCAGAGCAAATCCTGGTCCCGTAGAACACGGCTAAAGTCAATCTTGACCTCGTGGGAAACGGCCAGAGAAAATCCTGGTCATGTAGAACACGGCTAAAGTCAATCTTGACCCTATGGGAAACATCCAGACCACTTCCTGGTCATGTAGAACATGGCTAAAGTCAATCCTGACCCTGTGGGAAATAGCCAGAGCAAATCCTGGTCCTGTAGAACACGGCTAAAGTCAATCCTGACCTCGTAGGAAACAGTTAGAGCAAAATCCCGGTCCCGTAGAACACGGCTAAAGTCAATCCTAACCCCGTGGGAAATGGCCAGAGCAAATCCTGGTCCCGTAGAACACGGCTAAAGTCAATCTTGACCCCGTGGGCAGAGCAAATCCTGGTCCCGTAGAACACGGCTAAAGTCAATCCTAACCCCGTGGGAAACGACCAGAGCAACCCCTGACCCCATACGGCTAAAGTCAATCCTGACTCCGTATGGCCAAAGTCAACCCTTCCTGGTCCTGTAGAACACGGCTAAAGTCAATTCTGACTCTGTGGGAAACAGCCAGAGTAAACCCTCGAACTCCCCGTCAAAGTAATGCTTTGACTCAGGAGCAGATCAACTCATCAATCACTTACGAGTCCTCTCGACTTGTAAGGAGAAAATTCTCTTGTGAGATCCTTACGACTCTCAAGAAAAATGCACTTAGGAATCCTCACAATTCCTAAGGAGAAACAACACCTGTGAGATCCTCTCGACTCGTAGTGAGAAAAGTTTTTATGAGACCCTGACGGCTCATAAAGTTGAAAAGTCTTAGGTAGCAGATCCTAACCCTGTCTCCCAAGCCATCATTGCCTCGCAGAGAAGTTAAGGTAGATTTTCTACAGGCTACACTCTCTTAAGTCAAACATCGACAAGAAACGAAACAACCACTTACAAGTCCTCTCGACTTGTAAGGGAGAAAATTCTCTCGTGAAATCCTTACGACTCTCAAGAGAAAACGCACTTAGGAATCCTCACGATTCCTAAGGAGAAAATACACCTACGAGATCCTCTCGACTCGTAGGGAGAAAAATCTTTTTGAGATCCTCACGACTCATAAAGTTGGAAAGTCTTAGGCAGGAGACCTGAACCTGCTTCCTTAGCCATCGATACCCTACAAGAAGTCTAGGACGAGATATTCCCTACGTTTGCCAAAGTAACATAGCGACAATACAGCAAAGAGGAAAAATGACAGAGGGAGACAAGAAAAATATGTCTTTTATTCATGAATCAAAATGAATACAAATTACAATCTATAAAAAAAAATACTCTCATTCAGGAGTATGTACAAAAGAAGAATAAAAGGAAAAATATACAATTTTTCAAGCCGGCGGACGATTTAACAGATTTGTCAGTTCATCCTTTTTCCGCTGGGCCTCGGCTTCATAATTTGTTATCGCTACGAGACGGGCCTCCGCTTGAGACTGTTGGGCCTGGTACGAGGCAAGCCAACTTTCAAGCTCCTGTTCGGTGACTTTGTGGGCTCCAACCATCTCGCGGGTTAAAATGACGGCTTTATCAATAGCTACCACATCCATAATAGCCTCTTAAAGCACCCGCCAGAGTGCATACGCATGAGTGGTCTTGGCCGTAAGTTCAGCATGAAGTTCCCCCAGCCCATTTGAAGCCAGCTTCCTTTCTGAAAATTTTCGGCTGAGCCTTTTCTCGCATAACAGCATATTTGCGGCGCACCGTTCAATCAGCCCCCGCAAGCTCGCCTTTGCAGCTACAACCTCTGAAGGAAGGCGCGTACATTCAAGACTATGCAAGCAAACCTCCACCCGACGAAAAAACTCAACCCAGACTTGCACTAATGTTTCACTATGGTAAGCAGCAAGAAAGAGGAGAGAATTGTTGGCTTCGGCGGCAAATTCTTCGGCTGTGATCAAGCTACCAGCATGAAGGTCTTCGATCAGAGCTGACAAAGAGTGAAGGCATAGCTTTTCCATCCGTTCAGAGGCACGTAGAGTATAGGGGCCAGGTGGCATAACGATGTGATATTCTAGCTTGGTAAGAACGGGCAAAGCTGTTAAGATTCATAAAAAAGAAATCAGTGAGAGTTGCAAGCAAAGAGTAGATGAAACAACGTCGAAACTTTACTTACCCACAGTCATGCAAGAAGGGTCTAGAAGATCCCCAGGCCCGTCAAGGATCTCAACTTCATCGTCAGCTTCCATAACTACAGAAGACATTAGCATCGTTATATGAAGTAATAGTAATGCCATGAGAGGAGCAAATAATACAAACCTTGCCGAGAAGATAGGACGATGCGTTGAGGGGATATTGCCTACGGAGCGGCCATCTCTAGCAGACGCTGAAAAGACATCCTGGGGGACAGGTCCGCGATGGATGCCGCCAATCCTCGTAGCTCTGAAAAGACAGAAAGGTTCAGATAATGAAGAGATCATTAAAACAAAATATATAAGGCTACCTTCGATGCTCCTCCCGCTCTGAACTGGAGGGATAGCAGCTTTGGCAGCCTCCCCCATGCCCCTAGGCACATCATTGGGAACACGGGCCGCTATAACAGCTTCCAATTGAGGAGCAGCGGCCACCGCTGCAAGCTCCAATGAAAGGACGGTAGCCTCGACTACCTGTCCCATAGTCTCCGGGCCGTCCCCAGAAAGATCCATTGAATCTACGGCCAATGAAGATGCCTCTTCCGGGAGAGCAAGCACCGGAAGAACGGAAATCACCAATGGGAGCTCCATGGTAGGAAGAACAGCTATATCGACCCCCTCCACACTTACTGGTGTCTCATCGAGGATATTTACAGGATCCGCAGTCAAAACGCTGCTCGAACTCAGATTCTCTGCCATCGCCGAGGTCCCTGCAAAGTTTTACGGTGATAAGAAGACATGGAAAGCAAAAAAAATTACTTGCCAAAGGAAAAATACAAAAAACGTGCATACCGATTCGCCAAGATGCCTCGAGTATAGCTTTTTCAAGCCGACGTTCCTTCCTAAGAAGGTATGCTCGCCGGGGTTCTAAGGTGGATTCATGGCCGCCGGTCCACAAAGACAATTCATCTTCAGAAGCAGCAGAGATAAGCTTTTTGAGGGCTACTTCACCTCCTTGCTCCAGAGGACCTATAAATACTCGCCGCATTGATGGAGGATCTTCATAGAATATCACGGCAGGATAGGAACTTTTCGAGACGCGCACATTCTCGGTCTCGTCCTGGGAACGCCTTATAGCCTCAGCCAATTGTGCGGCTTCCTCAGCGGATGAACCTGGGAAAAGAAGCCCCTCATCCGGTTCTTGCATAGATATTGGTTCGTCTTGAATGATAGGCTCGAATTCTGTTAAAAAGTCAAGCAGACCGGTGACTATCTTCTTCCTCCGCTTCGACCCGGAACTAGCGCTGGAAGTTGATCGCTTCCTTCCTTTTGGCACTTTGATGCGACGTTCCCCAACCTCGCCTCCAGTATCCTCTTTTGGCGGTGCTACCGATGATGAAACTGCCATCGATGACACTGCAACTGATGGAACTGCCGCTGGCATCTCGGCGGAAGCCTTTTCCCGAGCTCTAGCACGCATCGACATCCCTGCAGTGGGAGGAATCGACTCGGTTTCTACGGCCTGCGAGATGACGACCGCACCACCATCCCTCAAAATAGGGCGAACGACTAACTGCGATCGCAACGGAACGTGAGCAGCTTGAGTTGGGGCAGGAGTTTTATATTCAAAGAGCGCTCGCCTTTCCTCGGCAATGATAGGACCAACCCGGTGGTGATACCAGCCCATAAAGGAGCCTACAGACCTGGGGAGATAGTCAAGTTCTGGGATCATAAACACGGAGCCAGTATTCAGTCGCATAAAATGATGAATAACGTCGCGAATAACTCCTAACGATGAAGTAGGCTCAACCAAGAACGCTTCAAAGGGGACGCCCTGATCATAGCCCAGTTGCCGGGCAAAGCGGTGCGGATTATACCGCATAAGGAGAGCCGTATCATTCTGGTGAAACACCAAATAGCCCGGTCTGATCGAGTACAGATGCATGATCTCCCTAAGCTTTAAAGAGGGTGCTCCCCCTTTTGACAAATCAAACAACTGCTGGACAGGCCCTGCCGGAGCAGAAAGAACGCGATCAATAAACATCATTCCTCCCTCGTGGGTATATGTATTAAGCAGAACACGGAGGGCCCCTAATTGAGTCAGATCAAGAGCTGAGGCATCCACCAATCTCATAACTTGGGGGAAAGTGTAGGAATCATAGAAGTTTGGCCGTTGATGTGCCGCGAATTCCCCCAGCATGTGCATTTCAATCCAAGATGTGAAGTAATGAAGGGGGAGATTCACAACATCTACACCTGGAGCCAAAGTATTGGCCACAACACTTAACCCGTGATAAAGATGCGATAGTCCCGCAATGCCGACAGCCAACTTTGCCCCTTCAGCTACACGATGGGTGGGATAGAAGACGGAAGCTCTCATGAAGCGTCGGTGTGACGGTATCCCAAACCTGCTGAGCCAAAGGCTAATAAAGCCGACAAAGAAAGTCTCTTCGTCTATGCCAGGGGCCGCAATTGCATCAAAAGACAAGGCCGACATGATCGGAATGTAGAACTGCGGTAGATCTTCTTCTTTGGCCGGCTGTTTATTCAACCCGAACCCAAAAGGGTCGTCAATGCTCGCAAACTTCGGGGCCTCCTTGGATAACATATCACCCCGAATGAAACAGGCGATAAATCTCTCGAAAGTGACGCCTTGACCTTCTGACTTCGCAAATAATCTGTCGAAAATTTCCAGGGCCTTGATCAGACTGGGATACCTATGACGAACGGTGGTTTCGGCTGTCAGACTATCGAGTATAGCCGACATGGTAGAGAAAACATATTCATCTGGAGGCAACAGTTCCTCGTAATGCTCCCCCCTAATGAGCAGTCCTGAAATCTCACGGAATTCATCCAATGAGATAAACGCCTCTCGATCCCCTAGCAGGAAGGTGTTGGTGGGCAGATTCCACTGGTTCAAGAAAGCTTTGATCCACCAGACATGGGGAGCATGGTAATGAAAGAGCGATGCATACACTGCCTGATATAGTCCAACCTTCTGCAGTCTTGCACGGTGGGCAGAACTAATATAGCGAGCCCAAATAAGGTAGCCCACTGGGTACCAGGGGGTGATACCCACTTTATAAACCTGCCCCCAAGGTCGAGCTTCACCTTAACAAATCCGACGCCCCAAGATGTCTATAGTTGGCAGGGGCTGGTTAGGTATCCCAGAGGTAGAGGGCTCCAGCCGGCCCGATAGAGTCCAATTGGTCACTTCTACTGCATAAGCAGTCTATGGGCGTTCCATCGGCAATATAGGACGAAGAGGTTCCATCTGCTCCTTGCAAATAAAACTCCGGCGACCCGGATGATATGACCATACCAGGTTCCCCACAAAAGCATATTGGTGCGATCCGGGTCATGGGCTCTAATCATCGCCATCGCCTCTTCGTCAGACGGTGACTGAGAAAAGGCAGCGTCCGAGGGAGTAAAAGGGAAGTATAGAAGAGAAACCATTGTTCCTGAAACAAAGGAAGGGGAAACTGTTAATGGAACCCATACGTGTACATATCTATCTATATATATATAAAGATGGTGGAAGAAAACGACAAGCCACTTATTTCATGGGCCCATTGGTTGCAAAACACAGGAACCCCATAAAATCAAGATGGCGGCTCACTAATGATGAGGCAGGGTAATCATTACGAGAACAAAGGAAGATTCTCAATAAATGAATAAGTGGATTTCAAACACCTCTACACATTCCCCAAGAAAAAAACTCATCACCAACTCTGGGTGAAATCCAAGAAATATCTCTCCTAAAATTTTGCCAAGAACAACTGAAGATGAAAATCTCAAGAAGTGTTGCTTGAGAACTAAGTTCTTTAGAGGAATTAAATTCCTTTTAAACAGAGGAATTAAATTCCAAGAAAATTTTCAGAGCTAAGCTTTTTGAAAGAGAATTAAATTCCAGAGGGAAAGCAAGTACAATCGTTAATCCCCTAAGATCGAAGAAAGATGCCCAACATTGGGGGATTACTATCTAAAGATCATGCTTTCTTAGAGTTTAGGAAGATGAGTTCTTTTTAAAGGGAAAACCATTGGTGGGGAATTAAAATCCAAAGAAAATTTCTACAAAAGTTTCTTGGCCGTTCAAGACCCTTACCTGAAAAGGGATTTCTTTTTGTTGACAGAGTTAAACTCTAGATTTTGTTAATGAACAGAGAACTGAGCTCTGAGGAGGAGAATTAAATTCTCAAAGAAAAATGAACAAGGAAGAAGATGAAAGAGTAGAGGCGCTTCTGAACAGACCCTTGCATTTATAGGATGTGATGGGAAACGGTTCATCTGCCCCTTCCCTAGGCAAATCCAACGGCCATAAAGATGACAGCGTTGCACTCACGTGCAAACACGTGAGAACAACGCTGTGGGGGCATTTGTTCCCTCATAAAATATAAGGAAAAATCATAATAAGGCACCACGTGCCTACACGTGATCGGGGGTCATGTGCTGACACGTGATGGCTTCCTGAGAACTCTGAAATAATAAGAATTGAATCCTAATCAAATGGGGTCACGTGTCCATACGTGATAGGCATTTAAACCCACTGAAAGTAATTAAAAGATATAATAAAACAGCAAGAAAAAAAACCCAATGGGGTATCACGTGCCCACACGTGACCAGGGGTCACGTGCCGACACGTGATGAGTTCCCGAGTTCTTTAAAATAATAAAATCAAATTCTAAATTGAATGCTTAATCAGTGGGTCATGTGCCACCACGTGATAGGGTCTTAAAACTCTCTGAGTTAATGGAAAGAAAACCCTAAATGGGGCACCACGTGCCCACACGTGACAGAGGGTCACGTGCCAACACGTGATAGGCTCTTAAACCCTCTGAAACAATAGAATTAAATTCTAATTTGAATGCTTTAACAAATGGGGTCACGTGCCAACATATGATATACTCCTAAACCATCTGAACTAATAGAATTAAATTCTAATTAAGAGGGAAATCAAAAACCCTAATATTTCTCTAGATCTTTCTAAACAAAAAGGATTGCGCTCTGTAAAGAGAAGCACCGTTGGATTAAAAATCCAATGGTGATTAAAATCACCAATTTATAAAAAGATTCTATACAAGGAAATATTTTCCTAAAATCTGCCAGGAACAACAAATAAAATATCTTTTGGATTAAAAATCCAATGGTGAATAAAATTCACCGAGTGATCTAAAAGATTATGTTGGTTACAAAATCAATCAAAATCTTTCAATGAAAGATTGGCTAAACAAACTGATTCTTTTATTTCTCCTATAAATAGGAGCCAAGGGGGAAGAAAAGGAGAGATACAACAATAGAGAGAGAATATAAAAAGAAAAGAGAATTTAAATTCTCCAGAGAGTAAAGAAGGTCTCTTCAGAAAAGAAAGAAATCCTATGTAAGAGAGGGAAAGAGATCATCCTATAAGCTCCCACAAAATAAAAGGAAAATTTAATTCTCAAACTAAGAGTTTAACTCTTCTGAATAAGGACTTAGTTCTTCCTTTGGTTGAAGTTCTGCAGAAGCAGATCTCCCCATAAGTTGAGAATTTAATTCTCGTCAGGGAGATTCTGCCATGCAGATCTAAAACCTAAGAGAAGACCTAAGTTCAGAGAATTATATTCTCCCACAAAATATATAGGAATTTAATTCCTCTAAATAAAATTAGGGTTTAACCCTATAAAAGAATTTAATTCTTCCAAATACATAGGAATTTAATTCCTCTAAATAAAATTAGGGTTTAACCCTATAAAAGAATTCAATTCTTAAACAAGGGACTTAGACTTTTCATGCACGTAAAAAGATCAAGTACCCAACATGATCACGTGGCAACACGTGACCCTCTCATGGTCAAAAAAGAATGAATGAGATGGGGTCACGTACTCCCACGTGACCCTTGGATAAATCCCTCAAAATAAAGAAAACAAAGCCAAGTCAGAACAGATTTTCGGCGCCCTCACGTGTCCCCACGTGACCCCTAGCAAATCCTTTCAATATCCAGTGCATGGGTACCCATCACGTGCCCACACGCGATTGCTATGAAGATTAAGTGTTTAACACTTATTTAAATATTCTGAGAATAAACTAAAGGAAGCCTGGCCCAATCATCAAGTGCCTCACGTGACCCTACGGGAGCGCTTCACTTTTAGTGTTTAACACTGTTTTGAGTGCATCACGTGAGAACACGTGATCGCCAAATATATAATGGTGTTTAACACTATATTCGAACCAGTCTTCCAGAGGCAAGACTTCCCTTTGACTGAACCTCAAATACACACTTGTCTTCCAAAATTGATCATCTCATATGGCATACGAGTGCTCAGCACTCAATAAAAGACAAAAATATTGTCAAAACCCAGACCCATGCTTAGCATTGCTAAGTAAGGGAGGCTGAGCCCAGACAAATGTTCAGCAGCCCAAACAAATGTCCAACATTTTAAACCTAATTGGACTTAGCCTAAGTTGGCAATAAGTCCTCAATTCAGATTCAACTGAGCCCATGTGCTCATAATCTAATTAATTGATCTTAGTCTCAAATTGGACTACAGATCTTCCAACCCACATTGGTTTATGGGGATATGTATATATACACACACACACACATAGGTATGGGACTATATATATATATATATATATATACGTATACTTATACATGGATGATGAGGATTGTTTATGGTACTTGGGGATGAGTCGATGAGATTAGGCATGATGATTTAGGAGATACGACATGAGATTATAGCGGGCCTTTAGGCGTGTGCTTTCATACACGCATATATATGCAAATGGTATCAGTTTGTACTAGACTTAGATCAGTACCCCTAATACAGGATATGATGATAAGGATACCAGATAAATGATGGGATAAATGTAAGATTCGACCCATACACAGATTGGGATGCCATACGATGGATTTACCGTACGAGCTTTATATTGATGATAGATCCGCACTCTTGACTCGAGGATGTTATGTTATATATTGTATCGTATGTGATACAATTGAGGCGGGATCACCGACTATTATAATTATATGTATCGACTCAGATTTAGGTGGTTTCCTTACCTTTTCGATTAGCCTGTTAGTTTAGTCCTGTAGTTTACGTATAGATGTTAGACTAGACTTGAGTCATACCTATTTCAAAACTAACGAATCGTGAGTATTTTAAAGACAGGCCAAGGGATTCTACAGATATTTTCAAAAGACACATCTTTTCTTAAAAACACCGTAGCCCTTATTTTTCTAAACACCACGATTCGTGTTATTTCAAATGGCAAAATTGTATGACTCATATATATTGATGTAGATTCTTCACTGCTGCGTTTATTGTTCGTTTTACGCATATTCTTGCTATTCGCATCGCATTGCATGTTTAAATGTGTTTATTGTTATATTAAACCCATGTTGTTAGGATACCAGCACCATTACCGATGATGCGTATGCTCCACGTACACCTGCTTGCCGGCTCACACACTTTATCATCGATAATTGCCATGTTACTACACAGTAGGATTGTTGTATCAGGATATGACTCCTTGCATGCCATACTTGCGTACATACATATTGTACACCCATACATGCGTACATACATATTGTACACCCATACTTGCATACATACCTATTTGCATATACATAGATGATTCTGGCTTGATTTTGGAGATTTGGGAACCGCAAGATATATTTTAAAACTGGATTCATTTGAAAGAGCAGTTTTCCCTCGACATGTGCATATTACTAATTCCATATTGCATGATATACTGATATGCTTACATTTTTTTTATATGTCGCATACATCATGCTTTACGATTATATGCATTGAGATATGCTGTTTTCATGAGATTTCTGGATTTGAGAACCGTGGTTATTTCAAAAGAATGTATGTATTTTTTTAAAAACCCGGTTTCTCTTGATATGATATTTCAGTGCGTCCACCATGCGTTTTCTCGGTTCTGAGACGTGTGATATGTGAAACCCGATTCGAGGAGGCGGATAATCCGTTTGCGGGTTCATGGTGGACCCGGTATGGTTCGCCGGGACGAGAAATGTTTTTCATGGAGTAGACGATGAGCCTGGCAGGGTGGCTAGTACCTACCGGTGATTGGTTGGATCTGGTGGATATCCGGAGGATACCGACCGGAGTCGAGAGATGTTATGGGCCGATCCGGACTGATGGAGCCCGAAAGATATGAGTATTTGCGTGCCGATGCTGGGTACGGTTTTCATGATGTTTCAAGTGTCGATGCTGGACACTCAGGTTCCATGATTTTTATGTGTCGCGAGGGACACATGTTGATTTATATCCTCATACTTTCATGCATATGCTTTTATGATATTTACGTGCATGATGTTGTTGTGTTATTGGTTGACCCGTGGACGAGATCCACATGCATTCAGGCATTGATTACATAGTTGGATGATATCCACATACTTATAGACTTGAGTATATTGTTGACACTGATTTCATATTGATTACATTGATCATATCTCATATTTATGATATGTTACTACCTGAGGCACTGACACGAGCACTTGGTATTACATTTATATGTAGATGTTTACCCTTGCCACCTTATCATGCTTCATACCTTATCATTTTGAGGATATTTATAAATACTACCGATCGTATTGACCTAAGATTGAGTCATACATACGATTTCTGCTCTGTGATGTTTTCTACTCAGGAGTTGGCAACTCACCCCCGTTGTGCCACAGTTTCTTACAGGTCTTGCCGTACAGGTTTCTTTGCGGCTTTCTGGCACACTGCTTCCATTTCGGGTGATTGCTTTGGTAGGTGGGTTCACTCGCATCGTGACCACCCTTGTATTTTATTTTCATTGTTGTATCTAGAAACTCCATCAACCAGACTTGTATATTTATTTCTGACTTAGAAAACCGGTTGTTATTACTTCGACCTTAGAGTCGCGCATTGTATTATTATGGTTTTCTTGATGATTTTGACTTTCCTTTGAGTTTTGATCCTCGCCCTTCGGCGTTATATGTTATATTGCTTGCATGGTTGTGACCGTCGATTGACGAAGAGCTAGCTCCCGCTTGGGGATGCCTTTTATCATTATGCATATATTATTCATGGTGTACCCCATTTGGGGCCAGTATTTATAAAGGAAACTCTGCCTAAATTTTCAAAAAAGACTTGAGATTTTAAAAATGCATACTTCGGCTTATGTTTTTAAAGCCACTTGTTTTAAAACTAGTTTTCTTCATTTCTTCCTTAAAAGGGTTTAGATTTCTGGGATTTTTGGCTTACTTGAATTAGATGGAGTCCTATAGACATCATATGATTCAAGTGCCAGTCACGTGCCATTTTGGGTCGTGACAAAGTTGGTATCAGAGCGCTAGGTTAACCTTGGTTCGAGTCTATGTTTGACTATGCGGAGCCTAGGGCGTTTGTATATATACGGAATCATGGCTTGACCTTATGGAACTTAGACTTAGTCGAGGGGGTATTAGACCCGAACTTTCGTCGCGTAGGTTGACCTTGGTTGATGGAGTAGGTGACTTAAAGATACCGTGTGTATGTTCCACGGCATACTTACGATACGCTACTCCACTTAAGAAGCCTTAGGATGTACATTTCCTTGCACAACATTACATTCATTCATGATCTATCCTCATCGATATCGGTTTATGGTTTTGTTGCCACGATTACACGGGCAGAGAGAGCTATGGCTAGAGTTGCGTCAGCACGAGCTCGTCACGGACGAGGACTGACCAGGGCATGATTCTAGGGACTTACGATTGCATAGAGGCATCGTTTTATTGTGTTTTCACGCCATGAGCGTTTGATGGATCGCTTTTACGAGATTTCTCGGACATGCAGATCAGCACCAGAGGATTGGGCCACTACTAGAGGCCAGCCGGGATGTGATGACCATTGATGTATCGCTTATTCATGATGATTGAGGCACTATTCAGCGTGCAGACAAATGAGCCAGTTGTTGCTGAGAACAACGAGATATCGCCCCCGATGTTGGAGCTACTGCAGCACGAGTTTATACTTAGAGATATGATAGAAGATCGCTAGTCACCAAGGATGAATGACTAGGACTTGTGGATCGTTTGCACACCCCGATGCGGGGTCATCAGATTGATTGATTCCAGTTAGAGACGACTTCACACAGGTACGTTGGGAGTCGATAGAAGACGATTGAATGTCAGAAACCCATTTTTCCAAGTTTAAAGTATTCGGAGAAACATGCAAGTAATTCCGTGGACCCTCTAGAAGAATGAAACCCTAACTCGATATAATGACCATGAGAACGCTTCGAAACCTTAGGGTTTGTAGCAGTTCAGTGGTGCCATTAATGAGGCTTGGGTTTGCCCTTCTACGGCTGGTCCATAGGTACTGTGGCATGTACTCGATACTATTAAACTGTACTCAAGATGTTGAGTTCTTGGGGGATTATGGAACTTTGACAAATCGATCGAAAAGTTCGACATCATTCGGATATCATGTGATGGGATACATCGCTTGGGAGACTCCAGATACGAGTATAGCCGTTGGAGCACAGTCCATCCAGCCACGAAGAGACGAGTCCGAAGCAGTCGACATTAGAGAAAAGTGGAGTAAGAGGTTCGTACGAGATCTTGATGATATAACGTTCCACTCCGCCGACATCAGAGATGTGACACGCATACAGAGGCGTTATTTATGGATATATCTTCCAGAAGGTGTCGTGATGAGTATGCAGCCATTACAGAACAAGAAACAGATATAGTAAAGGGTGATAACCTTCGGGAAGTTCGGCAGAAACGAGATTTGGGAAAGACCTCGACAGGACCTTTCTGGAATACTATAAAAAAAATACTTGGACCCAGGAGCGGTCATATTGTGCACACCCAGCAAGCCAGAGTTTGGCCCCATCGACGAGACATGTTATGAATGACCACGACAGTTGGCCAGAGATTCTCAGAGGATGTGCTTGAGCGGGACTATTCCGCCATACTTGATTTCGGTATTTTGGGCGATCTATTCGCACGATTGAGTTTTGATGACTGAGTTTCATGATATTTGTTTTCGTGCACCATGGTTGCACCTACTAGGTATTTATATTTTGTGCATAGTTATTACACTTGAGATATACTTTCTACACCGTTGTGTTGATTTATGATTTATGCACAGTTGTTGCACTTGATATCGTTTTTGTGCCTTGGCTACACATGTTTATGATTTCATGGATTTCATACAGTTGGATTGGATTTTGCGCATGTTCGGCGTTTGATATTGGATTTCATCCATGATGGATGCACTTGATTTGAACTTTCGCGCATGTTGGGCGCATGATATGAAATGCGATTTTGGTGCACACCAGATACACTAAATCGGGATTCTTAGTGCATATCAGATGCACCTGATATTGCTGTCAGGCACACCCGTTGCCTATGACGGGTGTTTCGTGTATACCCATTGCACTTAAATTTTGTTTCTGTGCACATGTATGGCACATTTATAGATTTCAATTTTCCATGCGCACCAGACGCACGCGGAATTCTTATGCACATTTTGGATTTGATTTCTGCTGGAGCAGTACATTTTTATGATATTTACTATTTGGTATAGTAGCTGAGCAAGACTAGTCCGAGGACAGTACCTGAGTATATTTTGCATGCATTGATAGTTATCGAAGGGATTTCCAAAAAGGGAGCTATAGTCTCAATATTTGCCTACGTGTCTGAGATGACACGAAACATTTTAAAAAGGAAACCCTTCTAGATTGTTTTAAAAACGGCGAGACGTGCATATTAAACAAAGGATACACACACACACACACATACACACACACACACATAGTTATTTTCTTACAATAGACGTCTGCTACTGTGCAGTGACACGCGCATCGCACAGCGACCTAAAAAGGTTTGGCATGCATTTCTTTCCGATGTTTTAATGACATTTATATGTATAGTTGATGTCTATCATGTTGGTTTTCGTATTTGATTGACATTGACGTCTTCCCCATGACTCCGATGATTGCGAGATACTTGACGGAGTTTTGATTTAGGTTTATATACCCGTTTTTCATGCGCATGAATTGCGCTATGATGTGATTTATGTATTGATGATTTCGGAGCCCCGTCGACTTAATCTTTTTACTGAAATGTTTTAGAAATTGGGGAAGTTTAAATTTAAATTCGAGAACCGAATTTCTTTAAGGGGGAAGACTATAATATTTCAGAAAAATAAAATATTATTTTGGGGAATTTTTATAATTAAATAATAAATATATTGAATATTTTATTAGTGCGGTATAATTAAATACCGATAAATAGGGAAAAAATTTGGAAAATTATTGAAATTACAAAAAAAAGAGGATGTTTTATTGGATTTAAGCAAATTATGAGAATTTATGATTTATTATATACATTTTTAATGCTAATCGCGATTAAATATTGCTAATCGTGCATTAAACGTGTTTTGTGCACATGACATGCACATGTCATTTTTCACACTTGTTACATTTTCCTACATGGTCTCTTCTTTTTTTTATCATGCATGACTTGTGTTTTTAAAAGAGAAGAGAAAAGAAAAGAAAATGGAATAAACAATAAGATATGGATGAGAGAGAGAGAGGTGAGGGGTCAACCTTGGACTTGTCTTCCTTTTGTTTCATCCCTTTTCCTTCATCATTCTCTCCCTTTCCTCTCCCATGGCAGCACCTCCTTCCTCCCTCCTCTACACCCTCAAAACACCACTAAAAACCCATCCAAAGTCCATCCCCACTTCATAAAAATATGCACAAACTCACAAGCTACACTTTGGACCAAGAAAGTTTGCATTTTAGGCACTTGGGCAACTCAAGAAAATTCTTGAGTTGCCAAATGAGGTAATTCTTTCACTTTAAGTGTAGTCGTTCATTTGCTTTAGCCTCTATTCAAGTTTAAAACCGATTTAGAGTAGTTTAGTGAACTTTGAAAATTCTAGATGAGGGTTAGGGGTTTCCTTGAGTTGTGATGGTGTAGGTTAGTGCTATTGGTGACTACAAACCCCCTTTGTGATTGAAACTGCAAAAAAACCCAAAATACAGAAAACAGAAACTTCCGTGTCGGTTTTGTGACGACTTTGAGGGTGCATGGAAATCTGGAATGAACCGGGAAATTTACTAGAAAAGCAAACAATACCAGAGACATAGAGGGACCCATAGGAAGCCACCATACCAATACGACACCCCAACTCCCCAGAAAATCTGAACAGTTCGGATTTTAGTGGAATGTGGCCGGCCACTCTACAAAATTTGGGGTCCTGGTTTTATCTGCAGGTCATATACACCCTATATATCACCCCAGTATTGTTTGTGAACCTTGTTTTTACCTGAACTAAAATCTGGAGCATGTTTTCATGGGTTGCTACATTGTTTTATAACTTTCCATGACTTGGTATTTTGGATATTTGTGTTTGTATCGGTCACTTGACGTTTGTACGTCGATATCGGGTGTTTTTAGGCTCTTTTGTGTGAGTAGACCATAGGTTTTGACCTATGTGAGATTCGTGTGTCGTTTTGGTTTTGAATTGGATTTTAATGCGTCACAATACGTTATGGTATGTAGGTACCCCCATATGGACTTCGAGACGACAAGCAAGCGCGTAGCGACGTCGGCATCGGCAAGCAAAGATCAAAATGAGTAGATATATATCTACGGGGGAAGTCGGGTGGATGGCGTATAGCACCCCCGCAGTTTGTAGTGTAGTGTATGGTACATATTATATAGATATATTATATGTTTATTTTGAGATTATGATTATCTAGATAGATTTTGGGAGTCATGGATAATTTTAGTATAATTGGATGATAGCGTCATTAATTAGTTTAGTCGCAATAAGGTTTACACCCACACGCGCACACACACATGTTTATATTGTTTTACTTGTGCGTTTATGGGGATATGTATATATATACACACACATAGGTATGGGACTGTGTGTGTGTGTGTGTGTACGTATACTTATACATGGATGATGAGGATTGTTTATGGTACTTGGGGATGAGTCGATGAGATTAAGCATGATGCCATGAGATCGGTGATATGTTTTGATTCGTATTATGAGATACGACATGAGATTATAGCAGGCCTTTAGGCGTGTGCTTTCATACACGCATATATATGCAGATGGTATCAGTTTGTACTAGACTTAGATCAGTACCCCTAATACAAGATATGATGATAAGGATACCAGATAAATGATGGGATAAATGTGAGATTCGACTCGTACCCAGATTGGGATGTCGTACGATGGATTTACCATACGAGTTTTATATTGATGATAGATCCGCACTCTTGACTCTAGGATGTCATGTTATATATTGTATCATATGTGATACTATTGAGGCGGGATCACCGACTATTATAATTATATGTATCGACTCAGATTTAGGTGGTTTCCTTACCTTTTTGATTAGCCTGTTAGTTTAGTCCTGTAGTTTACGTATAGATGTTAGACTAGGCTTGAGTCATACCTATTTCAAAACTAACGAATCGTGAGTATTTTAAAGACAGGCCAAGGGATTCTACGGATATTTTCAAAAGACACATCTTTTCTTAAAAACACCGTAGCCCTTATTTTTCTAAACACCACGATTCGTGTTATTTCAAATGGCAAAACTGTATGACTCATTTATATTGATGTAGATTCTTCACTGTTGAGTTTATTATTCATTTTCCGCATATTCTTGCTATTCGTATCGCATTGCATGTTTAAATGTGTTTATTGTTATATTAAACCCATGCTGTTAGGACACCAGCACCATTACTGATTATGCGTATGTTCCACGTACACCTGCTTGCCTGCTCACACACTTCATCATCGATAATTGCCATGTCACTATACAGTAGGATTGTTGCATCAGGATATGACTCCTTGCATGCCATACTTGCGTACATACATATTGTACACCCATACTTGCATACAAACATATTTGCATATACATAAATGATTCTGGCTTGATTTTGGAGATTTGGGAACCGCAAGATATATTTTAAAACTGGATTCATTTGAAAGAGAGGTTTTCCCTCGACATGTGCATATTACTGATTCCATGTTGCATGATATACTGATATGCTTACATTTCTTTTATATGTCACATACATCATGCTTTACGATTATACGCATTGAGATATGTTGTTTTCATGAGATTTCTGGATTTGAGAACCGTGGTTATTTCAAAAGAAAGTATGTATTGTATTAAAAACCTGGTTTCTCTTGATATGATATTTCAGTGCGTCCACCATGTATTTTCTCGGTTCTGAGATGTGTGATATGTGAAACTCAATTCAAGGAGGCGGATGATCCGTTTGCAGGTTCATGGTGGACCCGATATAGTTCCCAGGGGCAAGAAATGTTTTTTGTGGAGTAGACGATGAGCCTGGCAGGATGGCTAGTACCTACGGGTGATTGGTTGGATCTGGCGGATATCCGGAGGATACCGACCGGAGTCGAGAGATGTTATGGGCCGATCCGGACTGACGGAGCCCGAGAGATATGAGGATTTATGTGCCGATGCTGGGCACGGTTTTCATGATATTTTGAGTGTCGATGCTGAACACTCAGGTTCCATGATTTTGATGTATCGCGAGGGACACACGTTGATTTATATCCTCATACTTTCATGCATATGCTTTTATGATATTTACGTGTATGATGTTGTTGTGTCATTGGTTGACCCGTGGACGAGATCCACATGCATTCAGGCATTGATTACATAGTTGGATGATATCCACATACTTATAGACTTGAGTATATTGTTGACACTGATTTCATGTTGATTACATTGATCATACCTCATATTTATGATATGTTACTACCTGAGGCACTGACACGAGCACTTGGTATTACATTTATGTATAGATGCTTACCCTTGCCACCTTATCATGCTTCAGACCTTATCATTTTGAGGATATTTATATATACTACCGATCGTATTGACCTAGGATTGAGTCATACATATGATTTCTGCTCTGTGATGTTTTCAACTCACGAGTTGGCAACTCACTCCCGTTGTGCCACAGTTTCTTGCAAGTCTTGCCGTACAGGTTTCTTTGCGGCTTTCTGGCACACTGCTTCCATTCCGGGTGATTGCTTTGGTAGGTGCGTTCACTCACATCGTGACCACCCTTGTATTTTATTTTCATTGTTGTATCTAGAAACTCCATCAACTAGACTTGTATATTTATTTCAGACTTAGAAAACCAGTTGTTATTACTTCGACCTTAGAGTCGCGCGTTGTATTATTATGGCTTTCTTGATGATTTTGAGTTTCCTTTGAGTTTTGATCCTCGCCCTTCAACGTTGTATATTATATTGCTTGCATGGTTATGACCGTCGATTGACGAAGAGCTAGCTCCCGCTTGGGGATGCCTTTTATCATTGTGCATATATTATTCATGTTGTATCCCGTTTAGGGCCAGTATTTACAAAGGAAACTCTGCCGAAATTTTCAGAAAAGACTTGGGATTTTAAAAATGCATACTTCGGCTTATGTTTTTAAAACCACTTGTTTTAAAACTAGTTTTCTTCACTTCTTCCTTAAAATGGTTTAGATTTCTGGGATTTTTGACTTATTTGAATTAGATGGGGTCCTATAGACTTCATATGATTCAAGTGCCAGTCACGTGCCATTTCGGGTCGTGACAGATGCCCAAATTAATTATACAACTACCGAGAAAGAACTCTTGGCGGTTGTATTTGCATTAGAAAAATTCAGGCCCTACTTGATTGGCTCACCAATTGTGGTTTACACTGATCACTCCACCCTAAAACATTTTTTATCAAAGAAGGATGCTAAAGGTAGGTTAATACGTTGGATCCTATTATTACAAGAATTTGATCTTGTCATTCGAGATAAGAAAGGATGTGAAAACGTAGTAGCCGACCATCTTTCATGCATCTCTTCACCAACTGTGACCTTCCCAATTAACGACTCTTTCCTGACGAACAACTCTTGACAGTATCCGGTGAACCTTGGTTCGTGGATATTGTTAATTATCTTGCAATGGGACTTATTCCTAGCGAGTGGTCTAAACAAGACAATTATCAATTTCTATCCCGAGTAAAGCATTTTTACTGGGATGAACCTTATTTGTTTAAGCATTGTCCTGACCAAATCATTTGCAAATGTGTCCCCAATGATGAATTCAAGAGTGTTTTGTCTTTCTGTCATGATCAGGCATGTGGATGTCATTTTGGTCCACGTAAGACGGCGGAGAAGGTTTTACAATGTGGTTTTTACTAGCCTACTTTATTCAAAGATGTATTTGATCATTGCAAAACCTGTCCACAATGTCAAAACACGGATCGGATTTCTAAAAGAAATGAGATGTCACTTCAACCGATCGTGGTTGTTGAAATTTTCGACGTTTGGGGTATTGATTTTATGGGTTCTTTTCCCAACTCTTTTGGAAATTTGTACATCTTGTTAGTGGTTGATTACGTCTCGAAATGGGTGGAAGCTATTCCATGTCGTACTAATGATAACAAGGTTGTCATTAAGTTCCTTAAGGAAAATATCTTTTCGCGATTTGGACACCCTCACGCTATCATTAGCGACAACGAGACACATTTCTGTAATCGGTCTTTCGAGATTTTGATGCGGAAATATGCAATCAACCACAAACTTTCAACACCCTATCATCCCCAAACAAATGGGCAAGCTGAGATTTCCAATAGGCAAATCAAATTAATTCTGTAGAAGACAGTTTCTAAAAACCGGAAAGATTGGTCAACCAAATTGACGGATGCTCTTTGGGCATTTCGTACCTCTTATAAGACCGATCTTGGTATGTCTCTTTACCGCCTAGTGTTTGGAAAGGCTTGCCACCTTCCGGTCGAGATTGAACATAAAGCAATGTGGGACATTAAAGAACTTAACTTCGATTTGAATCAAGCCTGCAACTTTCGAAAGCTGCAATTAAATGAGCTAAGCGAACTCCGCGATGAAGCTTACGATAATGCGGTAATTGTAAAGAATCAGACTAAGGTATTTCACGAAAAAAATATTTTGAGAAAAACTTTTACCCCAGGACAACAAGTCCTTCTTTACGATTCCCGTCTCCATCTTCATGCGGGTAAACTACGATCTCGTTGGAAATGATCATTTATTGTGTGGTATGTATACCCGCACGAGCAGTTGAAGTTGAAAATAGAAAAAATGGTACAATTTTCAAAGTGAATGGGCATAGATTAAAACCGTATTTTTCCACTGACCCCACGAAGGAGCTCCTGTTTTTACAGGAGCCGATTTATAATGATTGATTTTCCTCCACCTCACCTCCATGTCTCGGTATATTGTCTCATTTTTAGAATGGAGGTGAATCATTTGTAAATAAAAAAAATAATATAAAAAAATAGAAAAATGCAAAATTTTACATAAATAAAATTAAAAAAATAAGTTTGGGGGAAGATTTTCACGTTCATTTATTCTTATCCCCGTTAATAACTTTTCCACCCAAGCATATAGGTTTTTGAGATTTAACAGATGACAACAGTGAGGACACTGGTGTAAACATGTTTGGGGGAGATTTGTGCTTATTTACGCATCACTTTGCATTACACTTTGCATAAGCACAAAAAAAATTTTAAAAAAAATCTTTTATAATAAAAGATTAGAAAGTGAAAATTTATATTTAAAAGATTGGAAGAATTTAAGAAAACCAAGAAAATTAGATATTTTCTTAAACGAAACTAGTAATAAGTAGTTATGAGCCGTTGTCCCAAGGGTTAGTAAGATGAAAGAAGTCACTAATCTGAGAATAAAAATAAGTCTGAAGAATAGTTCCTATTCTGGAAGCCAAACATTTGAATGTTGATATCCTACTATACGCACTTACACACATCTTGAAACTCGGGATAGTAGAGGATACCTTGAAATGCTCTTGTCTAAAAGCCAAAGCAGGAAATAAATAATAAAAATGAAGCATAAAAGTATAAAATGGTGAAGAAAAATGAACACTGGTTTTGTAATCACCAAGGCAGCATTAAAAAATATAGCGGTGGTGCTTCATCACCTAGTGCCTTAGACCAACTGGTTTGGGAGTCACAGCTAAGCCTTAGGTGTTGCAAGACGAGAAAATTATCAATCACGGCTAATCTGTGAGCACATTTAGTAATTGGTCGGCTAGTACCTCAAGAAGTATTAACGGTCGCATGAAAAATGTGTGAGCAATTCCATCTAAATATTCACTGACTAAAAAGTATTGAGGTAGATGAATAAGAGTATGATAGCTTGAATTGAATTCTCCGAGTGTAGGGATGTCTTTTACACACACGTAGGGGTATATATCGGTGTTTGGAAGAAAGGTGGGGATGAAGAATAAATGCGATGTTTTATTGAGGGATGATATGATTTCTAACATCTTTTCATGACTATTAGGATAGGGCTCATGACAACCGAAAAGCTGGTTTAGTTGGAAACTCTGATTTTCAAAGTCTTTCTTTTATAGTTCTAATCTTTATATGTAACTTTCACAGTCTTCCTTTTATTATAGGATTTTGTGGGTGCAATCCGCTGAAAATCCTCAGGAGACAACACTCCTCCTACTAGGGACACCTAGAGGTTTAAAGGCTTGTTGCACGTGCTCAGTGCAATTGTGTTGCCTACGAAAGTGTGCTAGTTAGTTTTTCCTTTTTCTTCCTATTTTCTCCTTCTCTTGAATAAAAGAAGTTTGCTCGAGACCATCAAAATCAAGTTTGGGGGAATTTGTTCTGTCGAAAATATTGCAATCTTTAACATAACAATTTCCTCACTTTTCTAATCATCTAATGATGTTTGTTATAAATATAACACGTATTACAAGTTTGTCTGGAAAATATCAAATACCACGTGTTATACATTATAATCAATACTTTGGAAGGAAATTGTGTGTTTGTTGTTTCAAGCATGATATTGTATATCTCAACAATCTTCAGTGAGATTTTGTGCAGAAAATTATTTCAGGACAGATATCGGAATCGCAAATCCACCGACAAAAATGCAGCAAATCAAAGTGTTAAATTCTGGCAGAGATTCAGAAGAGATAAGAAGATTCCAGATATCACATATAACCCCAAAGACCAACACCAAACTACACAAGAACACCAAACGTCCGCGGATCCGCGGCCGAGTCAGGTCGATCCGCTGCGGATCCGTAGCCGAGTTAGGGCTCCGGTGACATTAATTCTCCATAAAGATTCATTGTAATGTTCTATCTTGTTGAAGACGCTTCATTATAACAAACTTGTTCTGGAAACTTCCCTCCAACAGCCTAGCTTCTTGAGGAAGCTTGATAACTACTTTATTCTAGAATTTTCCCTACAACTACCTAGCTTCTTGGGGAAGATTAACCTAGCTTCTAGTGGAAAATTGGTGAAGAGCTATAAAAAGGGACCTAAGCCTACATTGAAAAGGTTGTTGTTGATTGTAGTTGAATTCTAGCACACACACCAAAACCAAAATCCAATTCAATTCCAATTCAAGTTCAAAATCAAGAATCATCGAGAGTTCATCAAGCATTCAACGCAAAGATCCTTTACGCGAAGCCAATTTTCATCTACGAGCGCGAGATCCTCGATAGATCCAAGTCTCACGGAGATCGAGCCAAGCAAAAGTCGATGGAGAAATTACCTCTTCAAGGGAGCGATCGAGAGCACTTCTTGTAATCTCGAATTGAAGGAATGTGTAATTTGAAGTTAATTAATAAAGGTGATCAATTGTTAATTCTTGATTTCTTTAGATTCTCGCATTATGAAATTTCTAATTCTTGATTCTTCTATTTTCATGATGCATGAGTAAAATCTCCGCTTGTTAAGAATTCGAAGGAATTCGGTAGATCAAATGGTGATGAAATCCTAAACTAATCTTAAGTCTTATGAGAATTATGAACTTTAGCAAAAAGAATCGTTAATAACCAAATTTAGAATGAGATCACCGTTCTTGATTATTTCATTGCAATTTGGGATTAAACGATTGATGATTCTCTTTGCTAAAGGCTAGATTTGAATGATGATCAATGAAAAGACAAGGGATAGTGAAGGAGAAACCCTGGTTTCTTCAATAGATCTCTAATCTTCATTCATCACCATCGTTCTAGCTATAACTCATCAATAGATAAGATGCGTCATTATTAGTATTTATCATTGCTATTAATCCCTATCGAATCCTACAAGCTATTCTTTAATTTTCTTGATAACTAAAAATTGATGTTGGACAATTTCTTAATTCCTAAATCTTAAATTCTTTCATGATGTTTCTTGAAAATATTATCAACTAAATCTTGATTCATCTTCTTGAATTTTCTATATTATTTTCTTTCGGCTCAACTAAAGCAAGAACGAATAAATCCATGAATCTCAGTGGACGACCCGTACTCATTAACGAACTACATCGACACCGTTATTGATTGCGGCTATAAATTCTTTGATTGTGATTATACTTTTTCATGCCACATCGAGATCGATCAAATCAGCGATATGTTGGAAGAGTTCCAAACAAGATACCGTAGCAGACTCGACGATGGAGGCTGAATACATCGCTGCCAACGATGCTGCCAAAGAGGCTGTCTGGATGAAGAAGTTCATACCTGAACTTGGTATGGTTCCATCTATTAAGCATCCAATACCTGTGTATTGTGATAACAATGGAGCTATGGGTTTAGCCAAGGAACTCCGGTCCTATCAGAGATCCAGACATATTCTTAGGCGGTATCACCTGATCCTGGAGATAGTAGATCGACGGGAGATCGAGGTCAGGAGAGTTGACACAAAGGACAACATAGCGGATCCACTCGTGAAGGCCCTCCCCCAGACGCAGTTTGAGAAACTTTTTAGGATGTTGGGTATGAGATACTACAACAACTGACCTTAGTGCAATTGGGAGATTGTTAGGAATATATATGCCCTAGAGGCCATTATTGTATGATATAGCGGATGCTTGGACATATATATATAGGACTTTCTTGCTCGACATGATAGTATGCTATCTGGTTGCTCTTTATCTTAACATGTACACTCGTATTATTATACTGTCTCTCTGATACATGTTGATAAAGCCCTTAGAATGTTTGCTTGACTACCAAGATTATGATGCGGATTATACTACTGGGACTTATGTAGTCTATAAGCACATCATTTGACTGTTCCTAGTCAAGAGAGTATCGAGACAGGGCATCGATATTCTAAAGTAGACTAGTGTGTACGTTTCTTGACCCTGTACGGGGCGATGGTTGATCCCATAACCATTGGTGTTTGACATCAAAAATTGTACACAGGTGCTCATTAGAGAATGGGTACACCGAACAGGATTTGCCGAGAACTCCTATATGGTACCATACCTATCGTCAGATAGCAGTTCTCTGGTGACACTAGTACAGGTTAGTCTGTAGACCTGAGATCACCATAGTTTCTTATGTGGCTCCCACTGTGTTTTGATTTCCTCCCTACCACGGCTCAAAAGAGTCGTGCAAACAGGTGGATTTTGGATACGGTCCCAAGTCACATGGAGGCAGTGAGCGATAGGAGGGGTTTCGTCTCTCCCGGTATAGGGAGTTGATGTTGCGCTATGCTCGATTGGCTATAACAGTAAGTCCCTGGCCAGGGCTGATGAGATTTACTGGTAAGTGTTATCAGTAGTTTCTCGAACCGTTATGAGCCATATATCGGCATGACTTATCAAACTACTGGGGTCTGACGATTCCACCCTTAGACTTAATGTGCGACATATTAGATGAAGAGACCGGACTGTACGGTAAGTGTTACTTATAGGTTTCATAGGAGTTTGGACAAGCTTGCTTGTTGATCTTCTATTCACTCAATATCTGGGTAGCCGTTACGTCCAGCTGGTACCGCTGACAGCTTGTGGGTAACTAATGTGATCATTATCTACTGCTGGCGTATTGACGAGACTTTAGAGTTCCACACAGAGGTTTCTTAGTTCAAGCGAAATGAAGTAGGACATATATGTTGAAATGTGCGGGGGGGGCTGATTAAATACGAGTATGCGATACCGTATTTTAATATGGCGGTAATTTGATATCGGTTAGATTATATGTGATATAACCGGATTATTGAATCTAGTGTTGATTTGATAATGTGATATACAGATAAATGATATTAGTCAGTTATATGTGATATAACCGGATTATTGAATCAAGTGTTGATTTAATAATATGATATATATTTATATTTGATATAATTATATATTAACTAATATTATTGCTCACTAATTATTTTTTTTTCTTAATATATATATATATATATATATATATATATATATATATATATATATTATGAAGTATGACATGGATTTTCTATTTTGAGAAAATAGAAAATGAGGTGGAAATGGGGAGATATTTGAGGGATGTGTGAAGCATGGCTTTATTGAATTGTTTATTTGTTTGTGAACATTATTAAAGTATGGTTGAGTTTTATTATTGGAAATTATTCATACTTCAATAAGTAAGTTCAAGATTGAGATCCATTCATCACTTCATCATTTTTTGAAGCCTTACCTCATTTTCTCTCTGGCTCTCTTCATCTCCTTCTTTCTCCACCTCAAAGCCCTAACCCTCACATGTGATGTGAACCATAGGGCTTTGGATCAACCTAAGTGAGATTAGAACCCCTACTTCACCATCCTACAGTTGATTAGCACTTGAGTTTAGAGTGTTTCCTTCATTAAAGAAAGATTGGTGAAGAGGTAGCTTGTATTAGAGAAAATTCGAATGGATCATCTTCGATACGAAGATCGCGACGCAAGTTTGTGCACTTCTTCAAGTGGAGCTACGAGGAGTCGTAAGGACTACAACCCGGAGCTATTGAAGTGAAGGACTCGGTCTTCAAAGGTTGTTGCCCCCTTCACTTAGTGTTAAAGTTTATATATATCATACTCTAACCCTAATAATCTAGTTAGATCTTTGGATAGTGTAGCTTAACACCAGGATTTTTTGAAAATTTCATGCTTGATGCCAGTTTTAGCCTTGTGGTAGTGTTAGGGTACACTTTCAGACCAGGACCAGGAATGTCCGCTCTTGGTAAAGGCTCAACGGTCGGCGTCAAGCCTAGGGGGAACCTGAACCTGAAAAGGGGAAGCAATTTTCATTAAAAAAATAATATGCCTAGACATATGCATTCGGCTGGATTGTACGTGCAGACAACGGTAACCATGGTGTTTAGTACTATAACCCACGAACACACAGTGTTCGGACTGATTAGCAAGTTTATGTGGAGCATAGGGACGAAACCAAAGATAACACGCACAGCCAAATGTGTGTAGGAAGGTATAATTAGGGTGGTGACTAAACAATTTGTGGAGAGGGGTATCATTTCGAATGAATGGTATAAAGAGACGATTAATTAGAAAGACAGCAGTTTGCACGGCCTCATCCCAGTAAAGAGAAGGGATGGATGTGTGACCAAGAAGCACACGAGCGGTCTCTATAATGTGACGTTGTTTGCGTTCTGCTGCCCCATTTTGTTCGGGAGTGTGGGGGCAGGAAACACGATGTAGGATACCCTCCGTGGCTAAATAACGATGAAGGAATTGATATTCACAACCCCAATCCGAATGAAACATACGTATTTTCTTACTAAAATAACGTTCAACATGACGTTGAAAGTGACAAAAGATATCAAATAAGTCAGACTTATTACGCATCAGAAATAACCAAGTAAATTTGCTATAATCATCAACAAAAGTGACATAATAACGAAAACCAATATGAGATAAAATAGGAGCAGGGCCCCAAACATCAGAACAGATTAAATCTAAAGATGCCGAAAACATGGTTGATGACAATTCAAAAAAGAGTTTGTCTTTTAGCCTTCATGCAACTAGAACAGACTGATTCTCTACGACCCTTAAGAGTCGGCAAATGAAAACTAGATAAAATCCTGACTATAGTTTTTAAATTAGGATGACCTAAGAGATGCTACGAGGAAGTAGAGGTATATTCACCAACAAATGCAGTGGGAGACGAGCAATTTGGAAGAAGCAATTGGAACAGTCCATTATTGAGGTGGTCTTGAAGTAGAACTGTCCCCGACTTCGGATCCTTCACAAAATAGTCAAACAGGTGTAACTCAAAAATAACATTGTTATCTTTAGCAAATTTATGAACAAATAAGAGATTTTTCATTATTGACGGAACATGAAGAACGTTAGGCATTTGAAGTGATCAAGAAGACAATGAAATTGTTATGTAATCATAATTAAGAATACGCAAACATGTATTGTTACCTACGTGTATTATATCCGTACCTTTATAAGGGGTTGCCGCGAAGAGTTGAGTGTAGTCTGGTGTGAAATGATGAGTTGGCCCCGAGTCGGTGTACCAGTCAGAAGAAGCAACGCTTAAATAGCTTGAAGGATATGGTGGATGTGTATATGACAGCATGGCGTAAGGTGCAGGTCCTTGATAGTATCCATCTGATCTGCCATTCTTAGACTGTTGTGCAGAAAATTGCGAGGTATCCCTCGGACCACCAGAAAAAGTTTGATTGAAGCATTATGGGTAACTATTGCTATAGTGGCCATATGTCATATAGATTCGGCACTAAGGAAGACCATTACCGCGGCCTCGGCCATTGCGGCCACCACGACCGTCACGCTCGATGTTATAGCCACGCTGAAAGTAATCTGAAGAGAAATCTCTACGACCCATGGTTGCAGTGTTGGCAGACGGAAAATGAGTAGCATAGAAAATCTTATCTTGTTGTTGACAGAGGCTCTCGTGTGCAAGGAGCATGCTATGTAGGTCTTCAAGAGAAATATCGTCTATACAGGTTGTGATAGCAGGAATAAAGGAGTCATAGGCCGATCTAAGGCCGGCCAGAACATGCATGACAAGATCAGCATTGAAGATCCTATGTCCAATAACTGCAAGATTGTCGGAGACTGTCTTGATGTTCTGAATGTACTGTGTGATGGAGGCGGATCTGCATTTGATACTCTGAAGTTGAGTCTTCAGTTGTAGCATACGAGCATGAGAGTGCGATGCGAAGGCTTTGGCAAGTGTTTCCCATACCGCCTGAGCTGTGGTTTGACCGACCACCAAAGGAACCAGTGATTCGATCAGAGATGCTAGCATCCAACTCACGATCAATTGATCCTTTTGGATCCATGCTGATGGAGGTCCTTTTCGGGTCTCCGTCAGATGTTGTCTTCCGTTGATCTCCTGGTGGATTTTTGTGGTGATCTTCTGTTGCGTATGGATCTCAATGGGTTTTGATGAGATTGGTGATTTGAGGAGTTTAGCGCTGAGTACCTGCAAAGAAGCCCCAGGGTGGTTTGGTACCACCGAGGACCCTCCGACGATCAAGTTAGTGCTAGATCCGAGCAGAGTAACGGCTAAGTGGAATAAAAAATGGCTTACTTGACCCCTCTGCGATGGGGGTTTATATAGCGGCGGCAGCACGCAGTAGCAGGCGCGAGAATCTCGCAGGCCCTTACGCTCCCGACGTCATGCTCGCGTGAAGAGCGGATCGCCCATTAATGGGGATCGTGATGGCGTGGAGCGTGGGACGTTGCTGGCGGAGAATCTGCGCGTGGCGAGATTTGCGAAGCGGCGGTTATGCCTACGAGTGGTGGAGTTGGTCGGTCGGAGGGACCGAGGAAGACGGCCCCGGCTGGGGAGCTCGGAACTGAGCAAGAGGGATGAGGAGTCTTGGTCCTGTAGCAGCTCGGGGCGAGCTGAGGGGCCGAGGAGGCAAATTTGCAGGGGGGCCCGAGGAGGGCCAGCTTTTGCTTGCACGTCAGGTACAAGGGTGGCCTGGTCGGCCTCTGTGGGCCCTTCCTTTCGGGTCTTGGGACATGTCATCCACCACGTGTCCTGATCTCGCATCGCCAATATTGAGCATCATCATTAGCCCCCCACTCTTGTCCCGACCAGTTAGCCGGTCGGGTCAGGAGTGGACCGCCAGGCCTCCCGAGGTTAGCTCCTTCCTAAGGCTTTGTCGGGACGAGTCCTCGGGCCATCAGTTGTCTTTTCTGCTAGCGAATCAGGGCGAGATCTCTGCATTTAAGGAAGGTGCGCCGGTTCGTGCATTCTGCTACTGAAGCGTCGGTCCACGTGTCAAGCGTCGATTGGCCGACACGACGTATGCAGGCCTGCGGCTTCTGATGGGACGCGGTCCAACGCAGGATCGACACGTGGAGCGATCGGAGCCGCTGGGCGTGAGGAGTCGTTTTGGTGGGAGATGACGGGCGTCGTTGGATGAGGCCGCTTGCAGCAATAAGTAGGGGCAGGGCCCGCTCCAGGGCCCCTACTCCTTCATATTTCCTCTCTCCTAAGTCGCGGCTGCTCGGCGTTCTTCTTCTTCTTGAATACATGGTTCGTTCCCACTCTTTGGGTTGCTCGCGCCAGAGGGAGGCTAGTGGCGCAGCCGAGCCCCTGGCTGGCTCATGCCCTGCGCCGGATGTTTTGCCGGCGATAGGGCGTCTGCTTCGTTGGCGGCTCTTGGTGGTTGTTCCGGCGGAGGCCAGAAACGTCCACAGTTATCCGAGCTCCAGACGGAGGACAGAGGGGAGGGCGGGGATGGGGCCCCTCTTAAGAGAAAGAGGACAATTTCTCGCGCGTCGTCGTCAAGGGTCCCAGAGGGGATTTCTGTGCAGGAGGGGGGCGCCGTCTTCACGGTTCCGTCTGGGCTTTCTATTGCTGCTGGCCTGCTCGCCGGGATGGAGGAGTCGGCTGGGGGAAAGCTTCCGCTTGGCTCCCTGAGGGCCCAACTGGAGGCCATGGCCTAAGGGGCGGTCCAGGTACGAACTCCTCTGCATGTAGTTTTTCTGGTATTCCTTTCTCTGGCTCGAGGGCCTCTTGGTTTCTCATCCGCTTTCCGTCAGGTCCTTCAACACTGTGCCCTTACCGCTCGTATGGAGGCCGAGGGGGCGTTCCACGCACCGAGGCCAGTAGAAGCATTTCCCTCGGAGGTCGAGGTTTTGCAGCGTGACCTGCGCTTGGATAGGGTAAGGTCCGACGTCCTGGCATCCCGGGCGGAGGCTGCGGAACTTGCCAATTCAGCGAATCGGGGTGTCCATCGTCGTCTGAGTGCGTACCTCCGGGTCGCTGATAGGAAGCTGGCAGATCTGGCCGAACGCTTCGCGGCCATGGAGAAGGAGAGGGACGCCAGCAGGGGAGATGCTGAGGCGGCGCTTCTGGAGGCCCAGGTTGCCGAGGCTCGGGCTAAGAAAGCTGTGGCCGATTATAAGGCGTCAGAGCAGTTTTATGTCGACCTTGGGGAGTATTCTGCCATCGCGTGGAATAAGGCCCTGGACACCGTGAAGGAGCAGCTCCCCGAGTTTGCCGATGGCGAGCTCCGTGCTCGGGTTCCGCTCCCGGTGGCGAGGCTTCCGGTGGAAGATAGCGAGGGGAGTGGGGCGCGCCCCTGGTGGCGAAATCTCCGGTGGTAAAGCCCCCGGCAGGCCGTGATGCCAGCGATGAGGAAACCAAAGTAAGCATCCGGGCAGTTTGTAGGGCTGGGGAGCCCTAGAATACCCTTTGTAAAAACTTTGCCTTTGGTAATAAAAGAAAATTCTTGTTTCATCGGTTTGCGTTTCAACTTCTGTGTGTGAAGAATGTTTGTAAAATGTCTCTGCTTGCACTGTTGGGTCAGCTATTTGTCTAGCGATTATTCATCGGGTTGATTTCGATCACTTGCCAAGCGCTGCCGAGGAGGCATCTCTATGGCCCCGGAGTCGAGGGGGATTGCTTAGACTTCGATGGATCTGTCGCCCCTTTTTAGGGCCTCGGATCCTCTGCGTTGGTGGGACCGTAAGAAGCCCGCAAAGGATAACCGGGCGGTGAAGCTGCGCGGTCTCCTCTTTGCGAGGGCTTTGATCTCTGGCGTCGTGGGTAGGCAACTACCAGCCTGGGATGACCGAGCGGGGCAGCCGCTCGGATGCCCCTTGTGAGGGCTTCGATCCCCGGCATCATGGGTAGGGAGCTACCAGCCGGAGATGACCGAGCAGGGTAGCTGCTCGGTCGCCTCTTGTGAGGGCTCGGATCCTTGGTGTTGGAGGGGCTGTAGGAAGCCCACTAAGGATGACCAGGCAGTGAAGCTGCGCGGTTGCCTCTTAGCGAGGGCTTTGATCTCTAGTGTCGCGGGTAGGCAATTACCAGCCTGGGACGACCGAGCGGGGCAGCCGCTCGGATGCCTCTTGCGAGGGCTTCGATCCCTGGCGTCATGGGTAGGGAGCTACCAGCCGGAGATGACCGAGAAGGGTAGCTGTTCGGTTGCCTCTTGCGAGGGCTTTGATCCTTCAGGACGGGGACCGAGCAGGGTTACTGCCCAGTGCCTCTTGGCGAGGACTTTGATCCCTGTCGGTTGTGGTAGGAAGCTACCAGCCGGGGATAGCCGAGCAAGGACCCGACTGCCTCTGGGAGGACTTTGGTCCTTAGCGCGGGAGGGAATGTAGAAGCCTACCAAGGACCCTTGGCCGGGAAGGGTTACTGCCCGGTGCCTCTTGGCGAGGGCTTTTGTCCTGAAGGATAGCCGAGCGAGGGTCCTCGGGCTCGACTGCCTCTGGGAGGGCTTTTTGATCCCCGGCGTTGCGGCAGGGAAGCTGCCCGCTGAGGATAGCCGAGCGGGGGATCCTCGGGCTCGACTGCCTCTGGGAGGACTTTTTGGTCCTTAGCGTCAGGGGGCTGCAGGAAGCCTACTAAGGATAGCCGGGCAGTGGGTTGCACGGCCGCCTCTTGGCGAGGGCCTTGAATTATAAAGATGGAACTCTACTCGGGATAATTCGACGTTTCTTTATTCGTATGGACAGGAATTTTAGAGAACGCTTTACACCATCTTTGTGAAAGGAAAAAGAGGGGGGTGGTATACACTCGCTGGCTTTGACCTCACTGGTATAGCTTGAGCTTCTCGGCATTGTAAGGCCGCGGAAGCTTTCGTCCGTCTGCGTCTTGTAGGCGGTAGGCTCTGACGGGGAGCGCCTCAGAGACGAAGAAGGGACCCTCCTACTTTGGGGAGAACTTGTGAAGCCTGTCTTGGTCGGTGAACTCGTTCCGCCGCAGGACCAGGTCCTCGGTCTTGAAGGAGCGGTGTTTGACCCGAGCGTTGTAGTATCGGGCCGTTTGTTGTTGATAGGCGGCAGCTCTGATCTGAGCCCGATCCCTCTTTTCCAACAAGATGTCGAGGTTGGTCCGTAGCGCCGAGGTGTTTGCGTCATCATCGAAGTGCTCGACCCGGTGACTGGGTAGCCCGATCTCCGCTGGGACCATCGCTTCGGTCCCGTAGCAGAGGCTGAAGGGGGTCTCCCCGGTGGGAGTCTTTTTTAACGTGCGCAGGGCCCATAAGACCTGGGGCAATTCTTCGACCCAACTGCCTTGTCGCCCTTCAAGGCGTGTCCGGAGACCTCGGAGGACGTCTCGGTTAGCGACCTCGGCCTGCCCGTTGCATTGGGGATGCGCGACCGCGGCGAACTTCATGAGGATATGGTACTCTTTGCAAAAGTCCTTCACTTTCTCGTTCTCGAAGTTCGTCCCGTGGTTGGTGATGATGCACCTCGGGATGCCAAACTGGAGTATCAGGTCGTTTTGCAGGAACTTGATGGTTGTGGCGACGTCTGGTTTCCTGATGGGGACGGCCTCGATCCACTTGGTGAAGTAGTCCACCGCGACGAGGACGTATTTGTGCCCGCCTGTTCCGGTAAGGAACTGGTCGATCATATCCAACCCCGACTGGGCGAACGGCCATTGGGATGTCAGGGCGGTTAGCTCGGTAGCCGGGAGGCGGTGAATGCTGCCGTGGAGCTGGCAGCTCTTGCACCTCCTGACCAGCCTCAGGGCTTCCTCGTGCATGGTGGGCCAGTAGTACCCTTGGAGTAATGCTTTTTGGATCAAGGTTCGAGCCCCCTGGTGTGCACCGCCCACCCCTTCATGGATTTCCCGAAGGACGTAGTCGACTTCGTGGGGGTCAACGCACCGGAGCAAGGGCTGAGTGAAGGCCTTCTTATAGAGGTTCCCGTTGCTCCAGACGAAGTGGCGAGCCTTGGCCTGGAGACGGCGGGCGGCTGCCCGGTCCTCCGGGAGCGCGCCGTCTTTTAGGAACTCCACGAGGGGCTTCCTCCAATTCTGTTCGCTCTCCCACGCTGGGTCGAGGCAAGGTTTCGAAGAGGATAGACCTCTTATCGTTGGCCGAGTATGACGAAGCCAGCTTGCTCAGAGCATCTGCTTGGGCATTCAGCTGCCTAGGTATTTGTTCTACCTGGACTTCGTCGAAGTTTCTTCGGAGTTTCCTCACTTCGCCTAGGTACTTCATCATCAGAGGCTCTCGAGCTTCGAAGCGGCCAGTCACTTGACCGACAACAAGGGCCGATTCGCTGCGGATTCGAATTATCTTCAGCCCCAGCCCGACGGCCATGCGCTGTCCGGCCAGGAGGGCCTCGTATTCCGTTGCGTTGTTCGATGCTTTGAAACCGAGCCTCAAAGAATACTCTATCTCTGCTTCGTTTAGGCCCCGGATAATGAGGCCGGCACCGCAGCCTTCCTCGGTAGAAGACCCGTCGACGTAGATAACCCACTCCGGAACCGAGCCAGGGCCTTCCGGGATGGGACACTAGGTTGCGAGGGGCGGTACAGACTCTGGCTTCTTGCTAGGGATGGTGCATTCAACGATGAAATCGGCCAGGGCCTGCGCCTTGATGGCTTGCCTCGGGCGATACCTTATGTCGAACTGAGATAGCTCCCACCTCCATTTTTCTAGGCGGCCCGAGGATTCCGGTGATGCCAGGATAGCTCCCAACGGGCGCTCGGCGAGGACGATGATGGTGTGTGCTTGGAAGTAGTGCCGCAGCTTCCGCAAGGTTACCACGAGGGCTAAGACAATCTTCTCTATGGCGGGGTACCTCATTTCCGCGTCCTTAAACACGTGGCTCACATAGTACACCGGCTTCTGCGCCCTCTCGGCCTCTAGGACGAGCACCGAGCCTGCTGCTTGGTCGGATACTGCCAGATACAGCGACAGCTCATCCTCTTCCACTGGCCGAGTGAGCAGCGGCGGTGTTGCGAGGTTCTTCTTCAATTGGTCGAAGGCAGTTTGGCATCCCTCCGACCACTCGAACCTCAGAATTTTCCTCAACGCCTTAAAGAACGGAAGGCACTTCTCACCCGACCTGGACATGAAATGGCTCAGAGCGGCGACCCACCCCATGAGCCGCATGATCTCGACGTTAGTCTTGGGCACGGCCATGTTCAGGATAGCGTCGATCTTCTCTGGGTTAGCTTCAATTCCGCAGCGAGTGACCATGAACCCAAAGAAGTTTCCCCCGGTGACTCCGAATGCGCACTTGGCGGGGTTTAGCTTCATGTTGAATTTGCGGAGCATTTCGAAAGCCTCACCCAGGTCCTTGGCATGGTCGGCCGACGAGATGGAGTTGACGAGCATGTCGTCAACGTAGACTTCTATATTCCTGCCGATTAGTGGCTTGAACATGCGGTTGATCAGCCTTTGGTACGTGGCCCCGGTATTCTTGAGGCCGAAGGGCATCACCTTGTAGCAGTACACTCCCCGGTCCGTTGTGAATGCAGTCAGATCTTCGTCTTCAGGATTCATACGGATTTGGTTGTAGCCGGAGAAAATGTCCATAAAGCTCAACAGCTCATGGCCGGCCGAGCTGTCGACGAGCTGGTCTATACGGGGGAGCGGAAAGTTGTCCTTGGGGCAGGCCTTATTGAGGTCGGTGAATTCGACGCACATACGCCACTTCCCTCTTGACTTCTTGACCAAAACTATGTTTGCCAGCCACTCCGAGTAGGGCACATTTCTGATAAAGTTGGCAGCGAGGAGCCGATCAACCTCCTCTTCGATATCCTTCCATTTGACTGGGGCGAAGATTCTTTTCTTCTGTCTAACGAGCCGGGCCGCAGGATCAACTCCGAGCTTGTGGGAGATGATTTTGGGGTCGATCCTAGGCATGTCAGCAGGCACCCAGGCGAAGACGTCGGAGTTGCTTCTGAGGAATCTGATCAGGTCATCCCGCTGAGTCCCCGTCAGGAGCGACCCGACCTGGACGGTCTTTCCCTGGTCTCCTTCTGATAGGGGCATCTTCGACCGGTGCTCCACGGACCTCCTTCCGCTCATCTCGGGTGTCCAGGGAACCTTTGATGTCGTCACACGCCTCAGCGCCGTCGGCATGCTGCTCGGGCGAAGACGTTTCGGTAAGGCCTATCTTCGCAACCCGCTGGCTCCCGTATGCCCGACCTATCCCATCCCGATCGAGAGGGAATTTTATCGCCAGGTGGTAGGTCGAGACCTGGGCCTGGAGGGAGTTCAGCGTCGGGCGGCCGAGGAGGACGTTGTAAGCCGACGGAACTTTCGCTATGATGAAGTCCACAGGAAGTGTGCGCGTGTGGCCGGGATCCCCGATCGTGAATTGCAGGGTGACCACCCCTTGCGCCGGGATGGAGTGGTTGGTGAACCCCGAGAGAACGTGAGAGGTCAGTTTCAAGTCTGCTGGGGTGATCCCCATACGCAGGAAGCAGTCGTGGAAGAGGATGTCCGCCGAACTGCCCGAATCGATGAGTATCCGGTGGACCTCGTACCGGTGGATTTGGGCTGTGATCACCAGCGGGTCGTTGTGGGGCACGGATATGCCGTGGAGATCCTCGTCGCCAAAGGTGATGGGCTCTTGGCCTCTAGCCCTTTTGCTCGGGCGGCCGCCGGAGCCTGTGAAACGGCAGCCAGCAGGAGAGCCGATGACATTCGGTGAGGGCTCGCCCGTGCCTCCGTTGTGAGGGAGGCGACAACGGGTGTTTGGATCTTCAGGGGGATCGGTTGCCATGTGGGCGGAGATCGGAAGGCCAACTTTGTGTTTTGTGGAGTTATTTCCCACAGACGGCGCCAACTGATGGAGGTCCTTTTCGGGTCTCCATCAGATGTCGTCTTCCGTTGATCTCCTGGTGGATTTTGGTGGTAATCTTCTGTTGCGTGTGGATCTCAATGGGTTTTGATGAGATTAGTGATTTGAGGAGTTTAGCGCCGAGTACCTGCAAAGAAGTCCCGGGATGGTTTGGTACCACCGAGGACCCTCCGACGATCAAGTTAATTCTAGATCCGAGCAGAGTAACGGCTAAATGGAATAAAAAAATAGCTTACTTGACCCCTCTGCGATGGGGGTTTATATAGCGGCGGCGGCACGCAGCAGCATGCGCGAGAATCTCGCCGGCCGTTACGCTCCCGACGTCACGCCCGCGTGAAGATCGGATCGCCCATTAATGGGGATCGTGATGGCGTGGAGCATGGGACGTTGCTGGCGGAGAATCTGCGCGTGGCGAGATTTGCGGAACGGCTGTTACGCCTGCGAGTGGTGGAGTTGGTCGGTCGGAGGGACCGAGGAAGACGGCCCCGGCTAGGGAGCTCGGAATTGAGCAAGAGGGCTGAGGAGTCTTGGTCCTATGGCAGCTCGGAGTGAGCTGAGGGGCCGAGGAGGCAAATTTGCAAGGGGCCCCGAGGAGGGCCAGCTTGTACTTGCAAGTCGGGTATAAGGGTGGCCTGGTCGGCCTCTGTGGGCCCTTCCTTTCGGGTCTTGGGACATGTCATCCGCCACGTGTTCTGATCTCGCATCGCCAATATTAAGCATCATCACATGCAGCATAGGCTGGATTGTATGCTGTAACCAGTGGATTCTGTTCATCTAGAACAATCATGAGCGAGCATCTGTCGACGATTCTCATGTATCTTGGCGACTTGAGAACAGTTTCAAACTGCATCTTCCATCCGAGATAATTGTCACAGGTGAGTTTTATGTAGAGAAGTGACATGACATTCGGTCCATGTGTTGACAATGCATTAGGATTAAAAATTAGTGTTGAGGCGAGAAGAGGAGTTGAGGAGACAGATGATTGATCTAAGTTGGTTGATATTGAAGGAGAATTTTAGAGAGAAGAAAATTATAATGGCATTGACCATTAGGACTCTGATATCATAAAAAAGGGTATCAGAGTGAGCTAAGCGGTATATATATTGACGAACGTAAACTGTTGTTTGATTTTTTAGCTTGAGGGTAGTATGTATTCAGATTTTGTTGTTTCTTAGACTTTAATTAGCATATGATTAGTTTTCGTTACCTTTAACTATTTTGTAAAACCTTGTTTGTTCGTGGGTTTTTTTATTTTTCCCGTATTTTAACTTTTCATGCTATTACTACAGCATAGTGCTTTCATGTTAAATAATCATATAAATAGTGGAATGTGTAGATTATTGTATCTTGTAGAAAAAACCTCCTGAATAGTGATTTTCTTAGTTCTTTAAACATGATCATGATTACTGTCTTCTAATGCAAACATTTTTTTTGGATCTCTTTTTCCATGTTATTCTTGATGGTATTTGTTAAGTTCATAATCAAAACCGCGGAGTTGCCCCTGAAATAGAAAACACGGGGTGCCTACAATTGCATGGTTCAGACTCAAAAATGCATCTTGGAACTATGCATCGGGTCAAGGACAGGAGGTTGGCAATGAATCGTTGGGTTGACAAACAGCTGCCATCATGTTTATGATCGCTTTCCATTGAAGTTTTCAAAGGTTGAGAGTATGTAAGTTGCTCTTTTTTTTTCTTTAATAGGAAAAATAGAGTAGATGCTCAAGTTTTGCTCTCAGATTACTGTTTTTCGATTTTCACTTAGTCTTGTTTACGGAGTTTATTTTAAAATTTCTATATGTTGTTCAACTAGTATGTAGATGATTAGTAATCGGTAAGTTTACAAGTTCATTTTAGCAAAGAGAAAAGAGAGGAAATGGAGAAGAAAGGAAAGTAAAAGAATGGAAAGAAAAAAATAGCTAGAAATTCTAACTATTGAAATTCTACACCTAACACTTTTCTCTTCTTGAAAAACTGAATACCAAAAAAAAAAAGATGAAAATCAAAATAATCAAATAAATTCTTGTATCAAGAATATTTTTATTTTGGAATAAACATGTTTTAATATAGAATTTCTTCATTTTTAAAGGGACCCACATTTTGCACGGATTGATGAAAATATCGACGCCAATTCAAATCAAGAATAAACGTGATGCCAATTTGATGGAGGTCATTTTCAGGTCTCCGTCAGATGTTGTCTTCCGTTGATCTCCCGGTGGATTTTGGGACACGTCATCTGCCACGTGTCCATATCTTGGAGACCGCCAATATTGAGCATCATCATTAGCCCCCCACTCTTGTCCCGACCAGCTAGCGGGTCGAGTCAGGAGTGGACTGCTAGGCCTCCCGAGGCGAGCTCCTTCCCAGGGCTTTTGTCGGGACGAGTCCTCAGGCCGTCAGTTGTCTTTTCTGTTAGCGAATCAGGGCGAGATCTTTGCATTTAAACAAGGTGCGCCGGTTCGTGCACTTTGCCACTGAAGCGACGGTCCACGCGTCAAGCGTCAATTGGTTGACACGGCGTATGCAGGCCTGCGGCGTCTGATGGGACGCGATCCAGCGCAGGATTGACACGTGGAGCGATCGGAGCCGCTGGACGCGAGGAGTAGTTTCGGCGGAAGATGACGGGTGTTGTTGGATGAGGCCGCTCGCGGCAATAAACAGGGGTGGGGTCTGCCCTTGGGCCCCTACTTCTTTATATTTCCCTCTCTTAAGTCCTGGTTGCTCGGCGCTCGTCTTCTCTCTCCTGCTTTCGGCCCCTCAAGATTCCCTTTTTCAAGATTAGATGTCTTCCTTTGTAGAGTCAGTAGGTGTTGTAGGAGTAAGTTCTAGAGACCCCTCAGTTGTGTCTGAGTCCTCCCGGGGAGTAGGGGTCGGATCCTTTCCCCGGGATCGTGAGGCGGGGGCAGCCCCCAGGGAGGAGGCGACAGATGCGGCCCCCGGCTCCTCGTGTTTGGTGAGGCGTGAGGACAAGCTCGCTAATACTCCGGCTCGCTTCCACATCCCCTCGCGCTACACGCTCCGACTGGCCAAGGAGGGGGAGAGGGCGGATCAAGTACGGGGCAGGGAAATCGCCCTGTATTTGGAAGCTTTTTGGGGCGGAATGCGTCTGCCCTTCTCTCCCAAGGTCGTTGCTGTGCTGAATTTTTTCTGTTTGGCCCCCGGCCAGTTAGTGTCGAACTCATGGAGGATCCTTCTCGGGTTCTTAATCCGTCTGAAGTTACAGGCGGTTCCCTTCAGCCTTTCCCTTCTCGATTCTTCTCTCGTCTTCAAGAGTCACCCTGGTAGTCGAGCGGGCGACCCGAGATGGGTCTATCTCTCTTTCAGAAAGAGGCCGGAGGCGCTGCCGGGACCGGGGTCGTGGCCTTGCCCTCTTCTATTCATGACTGGAAAAAGAAATTTTTCTTCGTCTCCCCTCCCGAGGGCGAGGACTGGCCCGTGCCTACCAAGTGGTCGAGGGAGAAATGTTTGCTGGGGAACCAGTCCAATGACCCCGCCGCGATGAGGGTGGCGTCGTGGGAGCCCATCCCCCGACCTGACGTGCTGCTGTCCGAGAGGGTTTTGAGCTGGGCCGGGCTAAGCCCCGTTAAGTTCGTCGGTATGTTAGGTTAGCTTTTTGGCTTGTGTTTTGCTCTTGTCGCTGATTTTTTGGGTATTTGTTTTGTGCAGGATCCATGGACTTCGACTCGCTCAAAGCCTCCATGCGCCAACCGAGGCAGGCTACGAAGGCAGGGGGTGCCAGTTCTTCTCGCGCGAAGCCCGCCCTGGCTCCTACTTCTCCGGTGGCGGTGTCCCGCGAGCGCTCGGGGGTGGATCCCGTCCCGGGTCCCAGCAGGATGTCGGGCCAGAAGCGGGCCCTGATTCTGGAGGACCCGGCCTCGGAAGAGGAGATCGGCTCTCCCTCGGAGCCGCTCAAGAGGAGCTCCCGGAGACCTTCCCAGGGATGGTCCTCGCCGACCATGGTGGAGGAAGGGGGCCTCCAGTTCGCGGTGCCATCGGGGCTATCCATTGCAGATAGCCTTTTGCATGAGATAGAGACCTCAGCCGGGGGTAGAGTTCCCGAGGGGACCTTCAGGGCTCAGCTGGCGTCCATCTCCCAGGAGTCCGTGCAGGTAAGTGTTTAGTTCATTGTGAGATTCGGTGCCTCCTTCATCTTTCTGATCTTTTTCGTGTCTTCCAGGTTCTCCGGCATGTGGCCCTCGCCTTGCGTATGGAAGCCGAGGTGGTAGCCCCAGCGCTGGAGGCTGCGGGTCGGCTCGCCTCGCTGGAAGTGAGCTCCAGGCGAGAGCTGGAGGCGATGACGGCGAGGGCTGCCTCCTTGGAAGGCAAGGTGGAGGCCGGGAAGCGGGAGGTAGCCCGGCATCGCGAGGCTGCCGTGATTGCCGAGGTCAAGCTCGAGGACGCCTAGGTGCTCGCCGGCAACCTGAAGAGGACGGTGAAGACCCTCCGGAAGGAGCTTGGGGGGGCGGACGAGGCGGCCAAGTCGGCCGAACTGAAGGCTGTGGTGAGCTATAAGAGTTGAAGGACTTCTATGATGACCTGGCCGTGGCTACGACCCGCATCTGGCACGACGCCCTCGACGCCGTTAAGGCCCGGATGCCGGAGTTTGCCGACGGAGATCTCCGGGCCGAGTTCCCCTTCGCGGATTCCGATGAGCAAGGGGAAGAGGTTCCTGGCGAGGAACCCGCCGAGGACCCCACGGGCCACGTGGTGGATGTCGAGGACCTTGAGGTCGCACCTGGCCCCGAGGTCTAGAGCCCCCGTCTTCCTCATTTTATTTCTTTGTTTTTGGAATTTTGTAAGGCTGGGGAGCCCCAAAAAATACCCTTTGTAAAGCTTTCGTCTTTGGTAGTAATAAAAATTTTCTTTGGTTTCATCGAATCGCGCTCTACCATATGTTTGTGAAGAATGTTTGTAAAATATTTCTGCTTGCACTGTTGGGTCAGCTATCTGTCTAGCGATCGTTCGTCGGGTTGATTTCAATCACTTGCCAAGCACTGCCGAGGAGGCATCTTCATGGCCCCGGAGCCGAGGGGGGATCGCTTAAACTTCGATGGACTTGTTGCCCCTTGTTGGGGCCTCGGATCCTCAGCGTTGGTGGGGCTGTAAGAAGCCCGCCAAGGATAACCGGGCGGTGAAGCTGTGCGGTCTCCTCTTTGCGAGGGCTTCGATCTCTGGCGTCGCGGGTAGGGAGCTACCAGCCGGAGATGACCGAGCAGGGTAGCTTCTCGTTCGCCTCTGGTGAGGGCCTGGATCCTTAGTGTTAGAGGGGCTGTAGGAAGCCCACTAAGGATGGCCGGGCAGTGAAGCTGCGCGGTTGCCTCTTGGCGAGGGCTTTGATCTCTGGCATCACGGGTAGGCAACTACCAGCCTGGGATGACCGAGCGGGGCAGCCGCTCGGATGCCTCTTTACGAGGGCTTCGATCCCTGGCGTCATGGGTAGGGAGCTACCAGCCGGGGATAGCCAAGCAAGGACTCGACTGCCTCTGGGAGGACTTTGGTCCTTAGCGCGGGAGGGGCTGTAGAAACCTACCAAGGACCCTTGGCCGGACAGGGTTACTGCCCGGTGTCTCTTGGCGAGGGCTTTTGTCCTGAAGGATAGCCGAGCGAGGGATCCTCGGGCTCGACTGCCTCTAGGAGGGCTTTTTGATCCCCGGCGTTATGGCAGGGAAGCTGCCCGCTAGGGATAGCCGAGCGAGGGATCATCGGGCTCGACTGCCTCTGGGAGGGCTTTCTGATCCCTGGCGTTGCGGTAGGGAAGCTACCCGCCAGGGGTGACCGAGCAGGGTAGCTGCTGTGAGTAGGGAGGCTACCAGCCAGGTATAGCCGAGCAGGGTAGCTGCTTTGGCTAATTCTTCGCGAGGTGTAGCCCGACCGTCCAACTGTAGGCATGGGGAATAGGAACGGTCGCGGCAACAGTGCGCGTAGCATGGTCATTGAATGCGATGGGAGGCGAAGCGCTAGGGGCGCGTCGCTTCGATTCCATAAGAGAAGGCTTGATGACCGCCGCGTGGCAGCGACTTTTTGGGTGAAAGCGGGCGACTGTTGAGCTGCGCAGTGGGCTATATAAGGCTGAAAGAGTACTGGTCCTTCCATCCTTCATAAACAAGTCGTCGAAAATGCAAGACTTCCCGTTTACCATCCCCGACATCATCCACTTCGAAGACGTGTACCTTTACGACCAGAACTGCACTGAGGACACGGTGCAGCTGGTCTATGGGAGCATTGAGGATCATTTCGGCCGGCTGCTCCCCCGACGCTCCTCCCTACTGCAGCTGCTGATGTACTCCATCTGGAGGGCGTCGCCGGGGCTTTACAACTCCTTGTCCGAGAAGCTCTATGATGAGGCCGTAGGCAAGCTACGGTCTCTAAGGCGCTTCGGCCTGATCTCCGCGAGCCGGCTGGCCCGCTCAGAGGCGCTCGTCCGTGAATGCTACGAGCTGAGGCTTGGGATCGACGCGTGCGCGGGGAACCGGGGACAGAGGTTGGACCTCGCGAGACCCCGGCTGGCGGAGATCTTTATTGAGTACCACGAGCAGTGCTCGCTGCACCCCCTTCCCCCACTGTTGTAATTTCCTTTTCTTTTTGCGTGTATGGCTGAGGAGCCCATAATACCTTTTGAATAAACAAGGTTTTTCTTTCTTTTTCACAATGTTCCATTGATCTTTATTAAATTAACAATAGATCCTAGAAAGAGTTTACATTGCTCTAATGGAAAGGTACAGGCTAGTAGATGATTTTATTGGCTCAGCCTAAGCTCCCCGGAGGACTGTGGGCCTCCGTGCTTGGCGCAGGGTATGGGGCTCCCTGAGTTTCGTGCTGGCCGTCCACCGAAACGAGCATGATCTGACCGATGGTCAGGTCAGCGGGAGGGCGATGCTGCTCCTGCTCACGGTCGGCCTGCCGTTTGTCCCTCAAGTATGCGGCGAGGTGTCCCGATCGGATGAGCTCTTCGATATAGTCCCTGAGTTGCTTGCAATCCTCCATGGCATGGCCCAGTGTCCGGTGGAAAGCGCAGTAAGGGCCCCGGGTTCGCTTCGCAGCCTGACGCGGGATCGGAGGGAACTTAAAGAACCCCTCGTTCTGGGCTTCCTCTAGCAATACTGCGAGGGAGACGTTGAGGGGGGTATATTCCTGGAACTTCGGGTGGTAGGGCTGCTGACGCTCCGGCCTCTCCTCCCGAGCCCTCTTCTTCTGGTCGGATCGTTCTGCTCGGGGGAGGTTAGCGTTCACCTCCGATTCCAGCTGAACCTCGCGCTCGGTCCACGCCTTGACTTCGGCCATGGTCTTAGGTTGCGCCAACGCGAAGGAGCATAACCACTCCTTGTGCCTCAGACCAGATCTAAGCGTCGTGATGACGGTCTCATTCCGATGCTCGGGCACCTCGAGAAGGGCGTTGTAGAAACAGGTAATGTAGGCCTTGAACGTTTCCTTGTCCCCACTCTTAACCGTGAAGAAATAGTCGACCGTGCGCTTCTGTCGACGGTTCCCGACGAAATGGCCGAGGAACTGAGTAGCCAGCTCGTCGAAGGTCGAGATCGAGCAGGGCTCGAGCCCCCGAAACCAGTCCCGACCTGCGCGGATAAGGGTGGCCGGGAAGGCCCTGCACTGGGCGACGTCGGAGTGGTCCTGGAAGCTCATCCCCACGGTGAAAGCGTCCAAATGTTCCTTTCGGTCGGTTTTCCCTTCGAATAGAGAGACCTTTTGGGGCTTGTTGCGCGAGGAGACGTGGACGGCGAGCAATTCCTCGGTGAACGGCTTTGTGAGAGAATCGGAGGCATACTTAGCCCCGTCGCTCGAGAGGTGAGCCTCCCGGCGCATGCCCTCGATTTTCTTCTCGAGGGCGTCGAGCCGACCATGGTATCCCGAGGAATCGGCGCCTTGGGATCCCTGGCCTCCGCTGCGGGTGAACTGCGTCTGGGAGCAGCCCCGGTTCCTCTCGATGAGGTGCCTCAGATCCCTGGGCGAGGTGGCTCTCGAGCCGCCGACATGAACCCCTTCAGCGTGGCCGCGCCGAAGGGGGTGGTGTCGAACATGCCTGTACACAGGTGAGGTGACTGATATCTCCTCAGGGGGATAAGGGCCGTGAGGAGGCTCGAGGTGAGGCGTTCTGGCGGCGGACCTTGGTGTGGAGCCGTGGGGCACCCAGCGGGCCTCAGAGGGTACCGGCTCGAGAGATCGGTGGCCAGGAGTCGTAGGCCGCTGGTGGTCAGCCGTCCAGATGGGGGCAGAGCCTTCTGGAGGCGGTAGAGCAGCGATCTGGGGCCCAGGCCCGGCCGCTTGGACGCGGACGAGCGCCTCCACGAGGGACTGTAGCCGATCTATTCGGCTGGCGAGGGCGTTGATGATGGTCGCTGGAGGAGGCTCATCCACGCAGGTGGCGGCTGGTACCGGGATCTTCAGGATGGTTGCTCGCCATGCGGGCGGAGATCGGAAGGCCAACTTTGTTTTTGTGGAGTTTGCGTTCCCACAGACGGCGCCAACTGATGGAGGTCCTTTTCAGGTCCGCGTCAGATATTGTCTTCCGTTGATCTCCCGGTGGATTTTGGTGGTGGTCTTCTGTTGCGTGCGGATCTCAATGGGTTTTGATGAGAATGGTGATTCGAGGAGTTTGGTGCCGAGTACCTGAAAAGAAGTCTAGGGGTGGTTTGGTACCACCGAGGACCCTCCGACGATCAAGTTAGTGCTAGATCCGAGCAGAGTAATGGCTAAGTGGAATAAAAAATGGCTTACTTGACCCCTCTGTGATGGGGGTTTATATAACGGTGATGGAACGCAGCAGCAGGCGCGAGAATCTCACCAGCAGTTACGCTCCCGACGTCACGCCCGCGTAGGGAGCGGATCGCCCATTAATGGGGATCGCGGAGGCGTGGAACGTGGGATGGTTCTGGCGGAGAATTCGCACATGGCGAGATTCGCGGAGCGGCGGTTACTCCTGTGAGCGGTGGAGCTGGTCGGAGGGACCGAGGAAGACGGCCTCGGCTAGGGAGCTCGGAGATGAGCAGGGAGGTCGAGGAGGCCAACTTACAGAGGGCCCCGAGGAGGGCCGGCTTATGCTTGTGGGTCGGGTACAGGGGTTGCCTGGTCGGTCCCTGTGGCCCTTCCTTCTGAGTTTTGGGACACGTCATCTGCCCCGTGTCCATATCTTGGAGACCGCCAATATTGAGCATCATCACAATTCAACTCAGGTATTTGCGGTAATCCTTCATGAATATATGTTCAACAAGTATTACGCATGTTGTGTGTTCCCCACTGTATGTATACATGTTCAAGAAATATTATTTGTACTCCTGCTCGTTGTAGTCTTGGTTTTTTATTTTCATTATACAAGTTGACTATTGGTGTGGTTGCAACTTCCGATACCGTCAGTGTCTCACCCTGCTTCCCAAAAGACGCGAAACGAAAGGACAAGACCCGCAACGTAATCACACCCAGAAACACTCCTTCCCAATGTGACTATACTAAGTGTAATTACAAACAGAAAGATAATAAATACAAGAATTTAAAACAAAATCAATGTCTCTAATACTATTTATTAAGTTCCAATAACCAACTAAAACAAGATTAACAATTCCAGGTAGCATGAATAGAACAAAGATAGTCTTATAACAAAACATACTGCAACAGGAAATTAAAAAGCTAAAATTCTTGGAGAAGTGGCTACTGTCTTACTCACTCGGTTCAACGCCGCACTGAGTTCCGTCTCCTGTCTCAGAGTCACTTGACGAACATTTCCCAAAAGAAAATTAAACAAGAAAGTAGAATACCCATCACACTACAAGGAAATGGGGAAAATTTCGACGGCCATTTATTTGTAACTTATTTCGATGGAAATCTACTATCGAAATAGATGATAAATAGTTAAAATTTTGGTTTTCGGTCAACAATTATTTCGATAGATTTGTCCCGTCGAAAAAAATATTGACCTAGGTCAACAAATTTTTCCCATGACCCCTTTATTCCCTTAATAAAAGTTTCATTTCCCCCAAATTTTTTCCCTTCTCCCTCCGAAAAAAATCGCCCTCTCACCCTACACCAGCCTCCACCCCTCCGATCAATCCTCTCCCCCTACACCGACACGCCACCGAACCCACCTCCGCTCTGCCCTCTCCCCTCCCCCTCCACCCAATCCCCTTTTCCCCTTCTCCTCCACCCGATCCGGCCTCGAGCCCCCTCCTCCCCTTCTCCTCCACCCCATTAATCATGTTGTATCCCCTTCTTCCCTCCTCTACTGGATTCGTCCCTGAGCCCCCTCCTCTCCGAGCCCTCTCGGCTCCAGCTACGAAAACCAGGTTAGTTTTTCACTTAATTTAGTTAATTTGTTAATATTTTGTTAATTTTATTTAGGGTTTATGGTTAATTTTAGGGATTGGGTTATGGTTACGATTAATTTTGTTGTTAAGGTTGTGATTAGGGTTAGGGCTAGGGTTAATTTTTTAATTTTTAGTTAATTTTAGTATTAGGGTTGGGGTTAATTTTAGGGATTGGATTATTGTTATGCTTAATTTTAAGATTAAGGTTAGTGTTGGGGTTATTAGGGTTAGGGTTATGGTTAATATTTTGTTAACTTTAGGATTAATTTTATTTAGGGTTAGGGTCTATTTTAGGGACTTTGTTAAGGTTAGGGTTAATTTTAGGGTTAGGGTTAAGTTAGTTTATTTGTTGAAAATTTTTGTTAATTTTAGGTTTAGGGTTTGGGTTAGGTTGTTAATTTTTGTTAATTATAGTTATAGTATATATATATATATTGTTGTTATTTATAGAGAATGGAAGCACATGTAACTAATAATTTGTGTGATTGTAGAGTTGTCGTCAGCGTGATTGCTCTTATTTCTTCGCTTTCTATATACGGCAGTCTTCGATACACAATTTTATCACTTTTAATTATTATGTACTAAAGTTAGCCAAAATCATCATACCTAGATTAAGTCACCAATTAAATATTAACTAAACCGAAAACATAGATACCTGATATGCCATAAACCAATTAGCTATATTATCAATGTAATAAACCAATTACCAATTATGCATGTTATTGTTCTTGCTATCCATTTTGTTTGCAATATTTGCATGTCTAATATGGATGTGTGTGTACTATGTGTGTGTAATATACTGTGTATGGACTTGTGTTTGTGTGAGAGAGAGAGAGTGTGTGTGTGAGACTTAACTTTATGTAATTTTCGTTGTATGGATGCGTGTTTATTTTAATGAATGCAAATACTTCATTAATAATATCGATTGTTTGAGAATTTACCATTCAAATTAAAAATTCCAAAACTCTAAACAAAATAGTTCAATAACCGGCGATACTGAAACCATCAAAGCCAATCTAATTAAGTGCATGCTACTCGATGATGAAAAAAATAAACCGGTACATATCGTCATCGTGTGTTTCACATTGAAAAAATATCGCGATTTAGAACCCGCCTATCAGTTATATGCGTACGGTTTTTTTCGTGACATAAAACTACGCATGCGCTGTCAATCTCGAACATTAATTGTTCTTCGTTGACAATTATCTTGTAGTTTATGCGACGAGAATACTAGTCGCACTATAACCGATAGATTTGTCCCATTTTAGACAAGTTAAGAATGTATAACGTATACACTCCCCTGCATAATTATGCTTTTCATTCGTTTCGAGATGAGTTTCTGTAACGCCCCAGTACAGATGGTATTGTCCGCTCTGGTCAAAATCGCACGGTTTTTCCCTTTAGAGGGAACCGGACCCGACCAGGGGCCACTTCTCAGGAGGTCACCCATCCCAAGACTTTCCTGGCCCGAGCATGCTTAACTAAGGAGTTCTCAAACTCCTGTAGTTTCGATTCTCTTAAAATGCGCCTCTATAATTGAGGGTGGTATCATTACATTTATAATGCAGTTCGGTCCTTTTTCATAATGTGTTCCGAAAATTCCCCATTGTTTTACAGTGAGTCCCATGGACTTAAGAGGTGCCCCCACGGATTCAAGAGGTGGCCCCCGCCCCGCCCTCTTGGCATAACAATTGGCGTGACACTTTGTTCCGTAAGTAAGAACCGGGTCCCGACAGTTTCGTCTGTACCTTTTCGCTTATTCTCTGTATACAAATTTAGTTGACATAATCATCTCAATACTGATAGTATTGAGATATTTATCTCTTCTATTGCAGTATACTCGGAGAACAGCGGGGAGGTGCTGCCGAAATTTTCTCGAAGCAAATGAAAGCATAAGTCCAGAGGGTGTATGCGTTATACATTCTTAATGGGATAGAAGCCTTACCCCCGACAGTCGTTACCCATTGACATCCAAGATAGAAGCGTTAATATTATTTCTAGCCATGATAAATCACTCAAATGTATTTCCGAGACACTGTTGTCATTCTCTTCTTTGTCTATAACCATCTCGTTCTTAGGTTTCTCACTGCGGTATAAAATTGTTAATTTCGTGTATGATTTAAAAATATTTTTTATGATATAATAATTAATTATGAATTGTATTAAGTTCTACATATCGGACAAGAATGGATAAGACTTGGATAAATAAGAACAAGTTTGGCTCTAAATTTAAAATCGGTGTAGAAGAGTTTATGCAATTTTCGTCAAGAGTGGGCGGTAGTCGGATCCCCTGTCCCTGTAGGAAATGTTGTAACAGCAGAAGTGATAGTCGAGGGACAATTCGACTTCATATACTTACTAACGGATTCTTTAAAGGTAACACTATCTGGTACTTGTATGAAGAGATTGTGGACTGTAGAATCGGTGCACATCGTCTGTTGCCGCCTCTTATGAAAACCCCATCAACCACCGGTTTAAATGATATGATGGACAAGTTATATGATGGCATGAACGATGATACCCCTATTGATAATGCGGTTCTAGATTCCGAATCTACTAGTTTTTTTAAGTATATGGAGGATGCTAAAAACCTCTTTACAAGGGTGCGACAATGACGAAGTTGGATTGGATGGTTCGCATGTTTCATTTTAAATGCAAAAGTTTATGGAGCAACAAGTCAGTCAATGACTTTATAAAGATAAACAAAGAAGCTTACCCAAATTCCAATCTCCCTGCAAATTTTCAAGAGATGAAGAAGATTATTGCCGACATCGGTTTCAATTATCAAAAAATCTATACATGTCCAAATGACTGCATGTTATGCACGACAGATGATGACAGGTACTTAAATAAGTGTAGAACTTGTGGAGAATCGAGGTGGATATTTCCTAAAAGGCCCCCGAAGGATGAGGAGTCAATTCCGAAAATTCCTGTGAAGGTGTTACGCTTTTTTCTATTAAGAAAAGACTACCGAGGTTAATTCTGTCGTCTAAAACCGCCGAACATATAACATGGCATGCAAATGGTCGCAGGAAGGATGGAGTCATACAGCATCACACTGATGGTGAAGAGTGGCAAAGATTTGACGCTCAATTTTCCGCGTTCGCTGCGGATGTTCGTAATGTAAGATTTGGATTATCGGCTGATGGATTGAAACCGTTTAAAGGAGGTGCATCTCATAGTGTATGGCCCGTTACACTGGTAGTTTATAACCTCCCACCGTGGATGAGTATGAAACAATCTTACATCCAAATGTCGCTGTTGATCCCTGAAAGCAACTCTCTTAGTATTGATATCGATATTTATTTAAAACCGTTGACCGATGGGTTGAATAAGCTGTGGAAGACCGGCATCGTTGCTTATGATGTCCATAGAAAGGTAGGATTCACACTACGCACGGCATTGTTTTAGACAATAAATGATTTCCCGGCATATACCATGTTGTCGGATGGAGTACGAAAGGTCATCGTGATTGCCCCTATTGTCAAGAGAACACCGTCTGTGAAACGCCAGTGAATCGGATTTCTTGTTACACTGGATATCGTCGTTGGCTAGATGTTGATCATCTTTATTGACGTAATGGAATCAAGTTTAATGGTGAGCAGGAGAACCGGCCCCCTCCTTCTGAGCCAAATGGGATAAAGGCGTTTATGGACGTAGAGCACATTAATGTTGTTTTTAATAAGAAATATAAGCATACTATTCTGAATGCGATATCAAATAACTGGAGAAAGAGATCTATATTTTATGATTTGTCGTATTGGTATTTTCTTAATCTTTGCCATAACTTGGACGTCATGTACATCGAGAAGAATATCTGTGAGCTCTTGTTAGGTAACCTGTTGAATACCAAATTCAAGAATAGAGACACAGCGATACAACAATGGTTTACTATAAAGAATTTGCGGCCAGAATTGCATCCAACTCCGAATAAGAATGGTAAATGGGCTATTCCACCAGCAAAGCACACGATGTCCGATAATGAGAAGCTGGGTTTCCTTAAGGTACTTAAACAAGTAAGAGTACCGGATGCATATTCTGCAAATATCGATAAATACGTAAACTTGAAAACCCTCGTCGGCCTAAAAAGTCACGACCGTCATGTGATTATGTAGTAATTGTTAGTGTATATGCCCTAGAGGCCATTACTGTATCATACTAGTATGTATATTACATGATGGAAGCTTGGGATATTCACAGTTGTATATACAATCTTGCTCGAAATGGTAGTATGCTACTTGGTTTGTCTCTGCTTTAATATGTGCATGTGTTTCTTTTAGCATATCGCTTATATACATATTAGTAGAGCCCTTAGGATCTTTGCTTGATTACCAGCGTTGTGATGGCGCTCACACTCGTGGGGGCTGGGTAATCCATAAGCTCATCCTTATACAGGTCCCTAGTCGTTGGACTATCGAGACAGGGCATCGATACTCCGGAGTAGACTAGCGTATGCGCTTCTCATCCCAGAGTGGGAGACGGTCTGTCCCACAGCCGTCAGTACGTCGTACTTGAGATAGTATGCGGGTGCTCGTTAGGTTACGAGTACACTGGACAGGACTCGTCGGGAACTGTTGGTTGGTATTATACCTATCGTCAGTTATCAGTTCTCAGGTGACATGAGTACAGCTTAGTCCGCTGACTTGACACTGTCACTTCGCCTCGAGTGTGTTCCTACTGTACTTTGATTACTACCCTACCACGGCTCAAAGGAGTCGTGCAAACAGGTAGTAGTTGGGTGCAGTCCCGAAGCACTTGGAGGCAGTGACGGTTAGACAGGATTCGTCTCTCCCGGTATTAGGGGTTGACATCGCGCTGTGTCTAGGAGAGCCATTACACGAGTAGTCCCTGGCCAGGGCAAGCGTGATATACTGGTAAGTTTCCAGTGTTATCTCAGGGTGTTCTGGGCTACACTCCGACACGACTTGTACCGTTATTAGGGGACTAACGTTTACCGCCCCCCTAGGCCCGCCATGCGATGTATCAGACGAACAGACCGGACTGTACGGAGACTGTCACATACAGGCTCAGTAGGAGTTCAGATGGGTTCACCTCGTCAGTCTTCTTATCGGCATCTACCTGGGGACCGTTACGTACAGCTAGTGCCGCTTGCGGTCTGTGGTTAAACCTACTGCCAGCGTAGTGTCGAGTCTTTAGAGTCCCACACAGAGAGCTATTCGCCTTTAGGCAAAATGAGTAGAGGTCACATGGTTTTGCGACAGGGTTCGTTCACATCCGCGCACTTGTGCACGTTTGCTGTCCGGACAGCTTATACTAGCGGGCTTTGGTTTAAGCCAGATCCTAGTATATGATTTGGGATTGGTTTTATCTCTTTGTATTCGTGTTCCTCGGATCACGAATACGGGTGCGTATGCACAGTTGATTGAGACAGAGGGAGAGGACTTTGATTAGGGTTAATGACCATTGTCATTTTGCTAACCCTAATGCTTATGTGTGTATTATGGTTAATTGATATTAGTTATATATAATTGTGCATGGTTAGGGTTGATGACTATTTGACCACTCTTGACTTGTTGACCTAGGTTGACACTTTGACCATCATCATTCCATATAAAAGATGCTCTTTGATCCTTACAATTAGCATTAAATATGAAATGATAATGGTCATGTCTTGATTAAGCCATGACAATTATCTCACTAATTATCAATTTACAATAATTCACACATATATGTGAGAATGCTTCATTATTCTCTCATTCTATCATATGCTTTCTCTCTCCTCCTCTTCCTCTCTCTCAAGCTCTCCCCTCTCATGTGTTGAGAAACACTTGAGCTTGAGAAAAACCTCTTCTTGATAATCTCTACTCTCATCTAAGGTTCTAGGATTAGCACTTCTAGCACTTTAGTTACTTCTAGCTTGAAGTTGAAGCCAAAGGTTGAGGCTCTCGGGTGGATCCTTCTTCGACGAGAGAAGACGACAAGGAGATCACTTCCGTTCACTACAAGGAGCAAGGAGAGATGGACATAAAGCCCTAGGTATAACCATTCTTCCATGTAGCTAATTTCTAGTTAGCTTTTGTTAGTTTTTGTTTAGTAAAGATCCCGTCTTTGTCTAGTCCATGTTGCCTAGAGTAGAAAAAATTCGATTTTTATACCGTTTCCGCCTTCCCGCAAGCACCGGGGTGGGCAACGTGGACTTACAGTGGTATCAAAGCCTAACTAAACATAAACTAGCTAGATAGTAAAGTGTATGGAAGTTTGATCGGAAAAATCGCAAAACCAAAACATGAAAACCCTAACTTTCTGTTGAAATTTTTTCTGCTCTAAAAATAAAAAATCATACGTCAAAAATTATCTCAGGGTTTTCTTAAGAAACTCACCAAACCCGGTCCAGTGAATCGTTCAAAGCGCCGCGGTTCCGCGGCAATAGCAAGCTATTGCCGCGCAACCGCGGCCGAGTTGACTCGTTTCTGGATCGAGTTTGGTGCAGTGTTCTTCTGACATGGTTTTGGGATTTTTAAGATGGTTTATTTGTGCCCAGGTTTTCCAGAAAAGAAATTTGTTTTTGGGGGCCTATAAATCCATATTTTTGATCGAACTTCACTACACTTTGACTATTGGGTTATATCTGTGATGTTTATATGTATTGAACGTCCGCTAATCGCTATACGTCGATTAGTGGGGGTTATACATATCTATGATCTGTGTTTGTTGATGGTATGTGTATATGAATGTGTTGGATTGTCGCGGGTGAATAGCCGGGGTGGATGTGAGATGAGTGTTTCTTTTTCTTTCATTCATGTAATATGTAAATTGATGTATTATTATTTGTTTGGCCGCACAACCGGGTCGGGGTTGTAGCCGTCATTGTATAATTCTTTTTACTGTTTTTGCTCCTAGGATAGACCCATGGAGGGGGTGCACAAACTACCGGGTATCTCGAAGTGCCGAGTGGCCTACTCATGGTGTTGAGGGAGGTTGCTTCGCTTCGAGTACTTGGCGGGTAGTTTTCCGCACCCGTAGGGGTCTTGGGTGGGGTATTGGCTATTCACCGCGACCGTGTAATCCGCTTTTCGTTGCAGGCTCGAACGGATTGCGGATTCCTAGTATATCCAATGTATTCATCTGTGATCTGTAATGTCTATCATTACTATATATCTATATACTATAACTATTTAGGCGTTGCTTATGTTTTACAGCGGCGCTAGCCCAGCCCCCGCTCTGTCGTTAGTTAAGTAACCTAACGGGTGATGACGGGGCCCCGTGGAGAATGCGAATGGCATAAGCGTACGTCATATTTTGGTTGTTTTCTACAATGGTAGGATTAAATGATGGGACGCATTAAAAGAACTAATGCAAGAAAATAAACCAAGTAAAAGTCGATTGGAACACTTTGAAAACCACTCGGTTCTTTTCAAAACTAAAACTTTTAAACGCGGAGCTTGAACCACTCCTTTTAAAAGCTATCTCGTTCCATCGATTATATCAAGTTCACTACGTTCACGGTTTCTCCAAAACCATTCGTAGCCCTCCATCATTTCAGTTAAATGTTCGGTAGTATTCAAGCTATGTATTTTGACCTCACGCCAAGGCATAGTGATTGGTAGCTGCCGGATATTTATCTGTTGCATAGATAGAATGCGTTGGTTTGAGACAGTCGTACTGCCATTTTGGCCTACGTCAAGGGTAGGTACGGGTGGGTTCAAACTAACCGGGATAATGATGGGAAGAACTTGACATGTGACTTATAACATTTTGACCTCACGCCAAGGTCATAAGAGCATGGGGCAAAAATCCATACGGGAGTTTCATAAGTACTGAAACTTGCTAGCGCTGCATACCATTTGGAGTGTGATGATTCTGGTAGGATTCCTTCGATTTTATCACGCGATGATATTTGGATCCCGATCCTACTGTGAGTATATGCTACTCCTCGGCAAAACTCTCACTTAACGATCAATGCTATAAACCTAGTAGGTGTCTAGAAAGGTGTTAGCGGGGCTACGCCCACAGGGAAAAGAGGTTACTTAATTAAGGAACTTCGCGAAAGCGTTGGAAAACCTCCCTCGAAGTACCGACACTGGCCTGGCTGAACGGTTAAGCAAGTATTGTACGGTGAGATTGATCCCGACTAATTCTTTCTTTATGGTTTGAGAAGGGATTCGAGAGACAGTGGGAGCCATCCTGTTTAGACAAACTAAAAACCACTCTAAACTTGCAAAAGCATCATGCTAAAGTGTTTCTTTTCTCTCTCCTAATTGCAGCGACCATTCAACATGACCGGACTTAAGTTATTACTAGATAAAAACATACTGACATGGCCAAACTACAAAAATTGGCTCAGGAATGTCAAGATGACAATCACTTACGCCAAGTTGGGGTATCTCCTTACCACCAAAGCTCCCCCTGTCCCAGGTCCCAAAACCAGCGTCGCGGATAGGGAAATCCGTAAGACCTGGGAAATAGATTGCGCGAAGGCCAAATGCCTCGTACTTGCCTCGATGGACAACGAACATCAAAGGAGACACGAGAATATGGACCTAGAGTCCATATTTCTTCATACAAAAGAACTGTATGGATAGCAGTCTCGTATCGCCAGATACGAAGTGTCGAAGAAGTTGTTTTCGGCAAGGTTGGCCGTCGGATCATCGGTAGCGGAACACGTGCTTAAGATGATTGGCTACATAGAGGAGCTCGCAGAACTTGAGACCACATTGGAGAATGAGCTCTATACGGACTTGATTCTCCAGTCCCTTCCTTGTACTTATGCCCAGTTCATCCTGAACTTCAACTTACAGGAAAAGGAAGTTGAACTTTCAGAGCTCCTCAACATGCTGAGGAGTGCAGAGGGCACCCTACAGAAAGGTAGGGAGACATCCACTTTGTTTGTAGGAGGATCTTCCTCTTCTAGGTCCAGGGCGAAAGCCAAGGGCAAGAAGAAGAAAGCCCCCGCCAAACCAAGAGGCGGTGTCAGTAAAGTGGATACGAAGGGAAAAGGAAAGGCAAAAGCAACAAAGGTAGCGGGGAAGCTTGTGGGGAAAGAAGAGTGCTTTTACTGTCACAAAAGTGGACACTGGAAACAGGATTGCAAGGCTTGGAAGGACAGAACCCAGGATCTGAAGCAAGTTGCGGCTTCAGCTTCAGGCGTGTATGTTATTGAAAACTGTCTATCAATAAACTCTACATCCTGGGTATTGGATACCGGATCAGGATCTCATATCTGTAATTCTTTGCAGGCGTTGAGAAAGCGTAGAGTTTTGAAGGCATGTGACATGACCCTCAGAGTTGCAAACGGAGCTAGCATGGATGCTGAGGCCGTGGGGGACTATCACCTGGGATTGTCAGATGGACACTTTTTGGTTTTGCGTAGTTGTTATTTTGTACCAAATGCAACCTGTAATATCATTTCTGTATCTTTATTGTCTAAAGAAGGTTATGAATTTGCATTTGTAAGTAATGTAGTGAACATTCACCTTAATCAAGTTTTGATTGGGTTAGGTACATTAAACAACGGTATATACGTATTAAACCAACCACAGATTTTCAATGTCCAGAATACACACAAAAGAAAGTCTCCAGAAATCAATAAAACTTTCTTATGGCATTGTAGACTGGGTCACATCAATGAGAGAAGGTTGACTAAGTTACATGCAGAAGGATATTTTGATCCGTTCGAATATCAATCGTATGCAACTTGTCAATCATGTCTCAAAGGAAAGATGACAAAAACTCCATTCACTGGATACGGAGTAAGAGCGAGCGAGCTCTTGGGACTCATACACAGCGACGTGTGCGGTCCAATGTCTATACATGCACGAAGTGGTTATTCTTACTTCATTACTTTTACGGATGATTTTTCAAGATTCGGACATGTCTTCTTAATGAAGCATAAATCCGAAGCTTTTGAGAAATTCTAGGAATACAAGAATGAAGTAGAAAAACAAACAGGCAAAAGTATCAAGACACTAAGATCTGATCGAGATGGAGAATACTTGAGTGCCGAGTTCCTGGGTTACTTAAAATAGAATGGAATTCTCTCTCAGCTTACTCCTCCATACACTCCGCAACATAACGGTGTATCGGAGAGACGGAACCGAACCCTATTGGATATGGTACGGTCCATGATGAGTAACGCTGAGTTACCGCGATCGTTCTGGGGATATGCGCTAGAATCAGCTGCATACCTTTTGAACCGAGTTCCCACTAAGACTGTGCCTACCACACCATATGAGTTATGGAGTGGGAAGAAACCCTATCTTCAATACCTGAAGATTTGGGGATGTCCAGCTTATGTCAAAAAGCAGCATACGGACAAACTAGAGGCACGCTCAGTACTGTGCAAGTTTGTGGGATACCCAAAGAATTCCAGGGGGTATCTTTTCTATTACGCAGAGGAACAAAAAGTCCTTGTTTCTCGTAATGCCCATTTTCTGGAACATCAGTTCTTAGAAAAAGAAATAAGTGGGAGCGCAATAGAACTGGAAGAAATTCCAGAACCACAAGCTATTACTGAAAGCTTAGTAGAACCAGAGGGTTTGAAAGATCAGGACATTCCCACGCCACTACGCAGGAGTAGTAGGTAGTCTCATCCGCCCGAGAGATACTACGGTTTTCTCATTGACGGGGATAGAGAGGATTGCATCATAGATTGTGATGAGCCTACTAGCTTCCAGCAAGCCATTCAGAGCGTCGACTCGGTAAAATGGCTGGATGCAATGCGGACCGAAATGGAGTCCATGTACACCAACAAAGTATGGACGTTGGACATTGCTCCAGATGGGGTAAACCCGTAGGATGCAAGTGGATCTTTAAAAGGAAGATTAGTGTAGATGGACAGGTTGAGACCTATAAAGCTAGACTGGTTGCAAAGGGTTTTCGTCAGCGACCTGGTTTGGACTATGACGAAACCTTTTCTCCAGTAGCTATGCTGAAATCCATTCGGATCCTTCTTGCCATTGCTGCCTTCCACGATTATGAGATTTGGCATATGGACGTAAAAACCGCTTTTCTAAATGGACATTTAGAGGAGTGTGTCTATATGGACCAGCCAGAGGGTTTCATTCAGAGTGGGAGCAGCGGAAAGGTGTGCAAGTTGCTTAAGTCCATTTATGGACTAAAGCAGGCATCGCGGAGTTGGAACATCTGTTTTGATGAGATGGTCAAGGAATTTGGCTTTATCAAAAATCCAGATGAACCATGCATCTATTGTAGATTTGTAGCGAGAACTGTAGTATTCCTCGTTTTATACGTGGATGACATTCTCTTAATAGGAAATGACATTCCTATGCTACAATCTGTCAAGGGGTTCTTGTCACACAGGTTCTCCATGAAAGACCTGGGTGATGCCTCATACATTCTGGGGATCCGGATCTACCGTGACAGATCCAAGAGGATTTTAGGACTCTCACAGTCCAGGTACATCGACACCATACTGAAAAGATTCAGTATGGAAGATTCCAAGCGCGGTAATCTACCGGCTTGTCACGGGATCACCCTCTCCAAAGAGATGTCTCCCAAGACTGATTTGGAGAGGGATCGCATGTCTATAATACCCTACGCTTCTGCGGTAGGCTCTATAATGTATGCGATGTTGTGTACCAGACCAGATGTGGCTTATGCACTGAGTGTGGTAAGCAGGTATCAGTCAAACCCTGTGGAGAAACATTGGATAGCAGTAAAGAACATTCTCAAGTACCTGAGAAGGACTAAGGAGATGTTCTTGGTGTATGGCGGAAAAGACCTCTAGATTGAGGCCTTTTCTGACTCCAGCTTCCAGAGTGACAAGGATGATTCCAAGTCCATGTCGGGTTTTGTCTTTACCCTCAATGGAGGGGCGGTGTATTGGAAGAGCTCCAAACAGGAAACCGTTGCTAACTCGACTATGGAAGCGGAATACATCGCTGCATCTGATGCCGCAAAAGAAGCTGTCTGGATGTGGAAGTTCTTGAAAGAACTTCAGGTAGTTCCGTCCATTGTTGACCAAATACCTCTGTATTGCGACAACAACGGGGCTATAGCTTTAGCGAAGGAACCCAGGTCCCATCAGAAATCCAGACACATCTTAAGGCGGTATCACCTGATCAGGGAGATCGTGGATCGCCAGGAGATCGAGGTTCGGAGGGTTGCTTCAGAAGATAACACTGCAGATCCATTCACGAAGGCCTTACCCCAGACTCAGTTCGAGCGGCTGATCGAGATGATAGGTCTTCGATACGCCAGTACATGGCCTTAGTGCAAGTGGGAGATTGTTAGTGTATATGCCCTAGAGGCCATTACTGTATCATACTAGTATGTATATTACATGATGGAAGCTTGGGATATTCACAGTTGTATATACAATCTTGCTCGAAATGGTAGTATGCTACTTGGTTTGTCTCTGCTTTAATATGTGCATGTGTTTCTTTTAGCATATCGCTTATTACATATTAGTAGAGCCCTTAGGATCTTTGCTTGATTACCAGCGTTGTGATGGCGCTCACACTCGTGGGGGCTGGGTAATCCATAAGCTCATCCTTATACAGGTCCCTAGTCGTTGGACTATCGAGACAGGGCATCGATACTCCGGAGTAGACTAGCGTATGCGCTTCTCATCCCAGCGTGGGAGACGGTCTATCCCACAGCCGTCAGTACGTCGTACTTAAGATAGTATGCGGGTGCTCGTTAGGTTACGAGTACACTGGACAGGACTCGTCGGGAACTGTTGGTTGGTATTATACCTATCGTCAGTTATCAGTTCCCAGGTGACATGAGTACAGCTTAGTCCGCTGACTTGACACTGTCACTTCGCCTCGAGTGTGTTCCCACTGTACTTTGATTACTACCCTACCACGGCTCAAAGGAGTCGTGCAAACAGGTAGTAGTTGGGTGCAGTCCCGAAGCACTTGGAGGCAGTGACGGTTAGACAGGATTCGTCTCTCCCGGTATTAGGGGTTGACATCGCGCTGTGTCTAGGAGAGCCATTACACGAGTAGTCCCTGGCCAGGGCAAGCGTGATATACTGGTAAGTTTCCAGTGTTATCTCAGGGTGTTCTGGGCTACACTCCGACACGACTTGTACCGTTATTAGGGGACTAACGTTTACCGCCTCCCTAGGCCCGCCATGCGATGTATCAGACGAACAGACCGGACTGTACGGAGACTGTCACATACAGGCTCAGTAGGAGTTCAGATGGGTTCACCTCGTCAGTCTTCTTATCGGCATCTACCTGGGGACCGTTACGTACAGCTAGTGCCGCTTGCGGTCTGTGGTTAAACCTACTGCCAGCGTAGTGTCGAGTCTTTAGAGTCCCACACAGAGAGCTATTTGCCTTTAGGCAAAATGAGTAGAGGTCGCATGGTTTTGCGACAGGGTTCGTTCACATCCGCGCACTTGTGCACGTTTGCTGTCCGGACAGCTTATACTAGCGGGCTTTGATTTAAGCCAGATCCTAGTATATGATTTGGGATTGGTTTTATCTCTTTGTATTCGTGTTCCTCGGATCACGAATACGGGTGCGTATGCACAGTTGATTGAGACAGAAGGAGAGGACTTTGATTAGGGTTAATGACCATTGTCATTTTGCTAACCCTAATGCTTATGTGTGTATTATGGTTAATTGATATTAGTTATATATAATTGTGCATGGTTAGGGTTGATGACTATTTGACCACTCTTGACTTGTTGACCTAGGTTGACATTTTGACCATCATCATTCCATATAAAAGATGCTCTTTGATCCTTGCAATTAGCATTAAATATGAAATAATAATAGTCATGTATTGATTAAGCCATGACAATTATCTCACTAATTATCAATTTACAATAATTCACACATATATGTGAGAATGCTTCATTATTCTCTTATTCTATCATATGCTTTCTCTCTCCTCCTCTTCCTCTCTCTCAAGCTCTCCCCTCTCATGTGTTGAGAAACACTTGAGCTTGAGAAAAACCTCTTCTTGATAATCTCTACTCTCATCTAAGGTTCTAGGATTAGCACTTCTAGCACTTTAGTTACTTCTAGCTTGAAGTTGAAGCCAAAGGTTGAGGCTCTCGGGTGGATCCTTCTTCGACGAGAGAAGACGACAAGGAGATCACTTCCGTTCACTACAAGGAGCAAGGAGAGAAGGGCATAAAGCCCTAGGTATAACCATTCTTCCATGTAGCTAATTTCTAGTTAGCTTTAGTTAGTTTTTGTTTAGTAAAGATCCCGTCTTTGTCTAGTCCATGTTGCCTAGAGTAGAAAAAATTTGATTTTTATACCGTTTCCGCCTTCCCGCAAGCACCGGGGTGGGCAATGTGGACTTACAGTAATTGCTTCCCATTGCTGTTAGCGCGTTATCAGATAACGACGTTGTATCAGTTGTGACTGGTTTGTCTCATTTCCTCAGAAAGTTATGCTCCAAAGATTACTCGGCAAATGATTTTAGAACCCTGGAGAATAAAATACCTTGCATACTTTGTAGAATGGAGATGTTGTTTCCGCCTTTTATTTTCATCGTAATATTGCATCTCACGGTTCACCTTACTCAAGAGACACGTTTAGGTGGTCCCGTGAATTATCGGTGGATGTATCCGTTCGAGAGGTAAAATTAACATAACAACTCTTTACTGTTCATAATAAATCGAATATTTATAATAAAATGAATTAAATTTGTTTGCATCCGTCAGGTTCATGTACAAAATAAAACGATATATCCGTAACAGGAGTCGGCCTAAAAGGTCGATCGCTGAAGGGTTTCTCATGGAGAAATATATGACGTTCTATTCTATATATCTAGAAGGTGTTGAGACTGCATTTAATAGACCGAGACATAATGAGGACATGATTGACAATAGACCTATAATATCCATCTTCCAGGCCCAATGAAAGGAACTATGTAAGGTGAAGTCGGGTCACGTTGCATCTGAACAGCTCGACATGATTCACCGTTGCGTTTTATTTAATTGTTCAGATGTGAACAGTTTTATCGAATAAGTATTTATTACTTTTTTCTTAACATAATTATAGAAAATCTTCAAGTAAAAATTAAATGTTTATTTGCGATATATACAGCGTTTGGATTGCTCAATACCATCCACCTACTAAACGAACTCGGCAATGGGATATCAATAAGGAGCGACATAAACAATTTCCCGCTTGGTTGAAAATACGTGTAAATTGTAAACTATAAAAACCAAACTACAACTCATGTTCACACACACACACACACACACACACACACACACACACACAGCTTAATCCGTTTTACCCTAATAGGTTGAAAGAAATTCCAATGATAGACATGTTTCAAAAGATATAAAAGCACTAGCGTATGGTCCAGATGAACAAACTGAGTACCTCTCCGGTTACGTTGTTAACAGGTTTAGATTTCACACCTAAAAAAGAGATCAAAATAAAAGGTTTCAGAATTGCGGCGTCTTTATCACATCCACCGTTACTGGATATTCATTTTCTAGAAATTCAAATCCAACCATGGGAAAATTGGACTTTTACAGGGTGCTTAAAAAAATAATTCGGAAGCGTTATCATGAACAAACAGTTGTCATGTTCAAGTGTCTGTAGTACAATATCCATCATAAATATACTGGATTCAAAGTTGAAAATGGCATAATTTTACTCAATTCATCGAAACTCGATTTTGGTGAAGAGCCTTATATTCTCGCCAGCCAAACCCGTCAATACTTTTATGTCGCAGACCCTAGGGATGCCCAGTGGGATGTTGTTGTGACGAATTCACGAGACTATTACAACATGGGTGAAAGTGATGTAAGCGAGATTAGTTGTCCTACAATCCCGGTTATAAAAGATGATTCTATTCCTCTCAAATTCAACAGCGGTTTATTAAGAATAGACATAGAGCCAGAAATAGTCTCTGATTTGCCATCGGCGGTAGTAGAACCAGAAGTCTAATTAAAACTTTAAATATCTTGATATATTAACTCGTTCTTGTATGATACTCATAGCTTAAGTAATATGAAATTTACAATTTATTGCATCTTTCTTTCCGCATATTATTTCATACATTTCATCTTTTTCCACATATTATTTCCGCATATTATCTCCTACGGTTTCGAATTCTAATGTATAGAGATTTTCAAGTTAATTTATATATGAGTTTATATAAGATGGTTATATGTAGTCTGTTCTTGGGCCAGAATTCTAATGTCCTACATTTCATATTTTTCCTGCAGATTATTTCCACCATTTATTTCTCATGTATGGTATTCTTTTCAGCAATAATTTTCATTATGTTTTTTATCTAACATACAAAACTATATTCCGTGAAGTTGTTTTAGATATGTCAAGTTCAGATAGCAGGATCGATCGGTCTACCGGGACGAGGGGCAGTCCTTTCAGAAAAAGAAACGGATTAGGAGAGGACCCACATGGGCCAGTGATATATGGAGGAGGATACCGCATACTCCTGGCAAGCCGATTGTATACATTGCGTTCATAGAGGACGTTGTAATAGGAGACAGCAAAGAAGTGAAGAAAATGATATCGTCGATAGTGAACAGCGAGGATCGCATGCTTCATTTGTTGAAGGACGAAGATGACGAGTGCGAGGTCCTAAATTGGGACAGCGAAGCGTTAAGGCTAAAGAAACAAGTCGCTATATGGAACATGATAGTCAGATTTCTTTATACAATTCAATACTGCACTTTTTTGATATGCACACGTGTACACACACATACGTGTATATCACAAACACACACACACACACATACACATGCATATTTACTAAATTACTATAAAATACACATACAATGATGAATTATCCCGTTTCGTAGGCTCGGTTCGAGTTCCGGTGGGTTAGCGTAGAGGGCCACCAGGGGTTTGCGATGAACGCGCAGTTTATGATAAAATGTGTAGTCATATGGCGAAGAATTGGAGAGGCAATAAGAATAAGATCTTTAGAAAACTTGAAAACTGCGCTTCACTGGATAAGATGTATTCGATTAAGCCGGATCCAGATTGTCCCGATGAATACCGGCATGCTTTGGTCAATCATTTCTTGTCCGGAAACTTTATGGTATGTCTTTGACGATACCTTTTTACTATTTTTTAGCAACTCGGTAAACAATATTTTATGTAACTGCAGGAGAAGAGCGAGCGAGGCAAAGTATCTCGCGCTCAATTGCACGATATTTATAGGGGTCGGAGTAAGAGTTCCCAGCAAGTTTCCATCGAACACGTAAGTATCGTATTTGATATTAATACGTTAAAATTATCTTAGAAATTTATGTATAAACTTTCTAAATGTTATATGCAGAAAGAAAGCCATGGTGGAGAGTCCATTGATCGTATCGAAATCTACCGGGCTCAATTTGTACGAGACGATAGCGCACCTGCATCGATTGAGGCACATGGGATATATGTAAGACTCCACATATGCCAAGCTTCTTAATTATTTCAGAATAATTTTTTTATAGCTTTTAGAACTGCAGTAATACATTTCTTCTACAAACAAGCGGCAATGGCGGCTGAGAGAAATCGGTTGATCCAGGCGATAGAGGCGGAGCAGGGGCACCCAGTTGATGACGCACAGAGAACATTCATTGTAGATAGGGCTTTCACGTCGTTTAGGCCTAATCGTTACTGGAGAGTACAGTGCGTGTCCTCCAAAATCACTTCACGTCAGTATAACACTCTTTTCCAGCCGATCGGGCATCCACCTCCTTGGTTTCAGCCGGCAGACGAATCGGCAATGGAGATGCCAATACAGACCAGGGCCTCTAGGACTAGGACCCCTATTTTTCATGGATCGCCCTAAGAGCGGACACCGGAATACGGAGGTTCCTCACGCTAATCGACTGTCGCTGCCTCTCCCACTCCCGCTACTGCTGCCACTCCCGCTGCCGATCTATTTACTGACTGGACTCTTGAGCAGAGGCTTAATCTTATCGACGCGTACGTCCAGGCTGGGAGGCCAGTACCTCCGGTAAGTTGATAACCCTTACATATATACACACATACGCACATATCACATACACACACAATCATACATACACACACACATACACGCACAAGCATACATACACACACGTGTGCACACACATACAAAAGCATATCACATACACACACACATGCACAAATCACATACATGTGTGCACATACATGCATACATACACACAGCACAAACAGGAGCGCGCGCATGCACAAGCATACACACAAACAAACAAACGTGAGCGTGCGTACACAAGCATACATGCACACACACGCACACAAACAAGCGCGCGCGCGCACACATTTAATTAATATAAAATATCCATACTAATTCATGTATTTTAAACTTTTAGTTGCAGGGTTTTACCCTGGAAATCCATGAGCGCCTCCTTCGTGATCGACTCTACCTCCCCGTGTTCGTCCTCCGTTGATTTTTCATTTTTCCACTTTTGTAAATTTATGATGTTAAGATTGTAATAGAATGGACAGTATGTATTGTAATCGTATTTGGATAATCGATATTTGAATGGAATGGATTTTGTATTATAATCGTTATTTGATTAGAATGGAATCGATATTAAATTGAAATAGATTGGATTTGAGATTTTCTTGGGTTCTTTTTTTAAAAAAAATTATGTAACTCACTCTATTTCGACGGGCCAGTTCCGTTGAAATTAATCAATTTCGACGGGACATACCCATCGAAATAGGAAAAATGATTTTTAAATGATTCCAGAAACTTTTTTTTTTTAACTTAAAAACCTTATATATTTCGACATGTTATGTCTGTCGAGAAAAGAACTATTTAGACGGGAAATAGCCGTCAAAATATATTTGATTATTGCGACAAACGTTAGCCGTGGAAATAATCTATTGCGGCACAACCTATTGCGTCAGTGTTTTTTCGTGGCTATTTGGGTGTCCCGATGAAATAGACATATTTCGACGGTATATTTCTATTGAAATAAATGTTTATTTACCGAAGTGTCTGCGAACTAGAGTTCGGTAAGTTCCCAATTTAAAACATAGAAGTTTAACATGATATAAAAGAGAGACAAGAAAACATGTACAAATAGCAGTGGGTATAAAGCAGCAATTTCAACATATACAAATGACACGAGTTACATACAACAATATCACGGTGTTTGTTATCTAGGCTGCATTATCATATTTTAAGTTATAAGTTCAACTCGTGAGGGTTTTACGCGTAACGAAGATATTTTGTTTCTCCTCTAAACAACAAAAACACGGATTCATGAGTTAGTAATGAAATGTCCCATAATAACCGGGACCACGGCGATCATGTATAATCCTCGTTACATGTATTTACCCCATTCATCGAACTTCCCCATCCCCGTGTGAATTATTTATTAAGCCTTAGGTGTTTACTCAAATACTTGCATGAATTTATGAATGCTTGAAAACTGTAGATACATGTCAGATTCATAGGTTCATGGATTCGCAGGTTCACGGGTTCATATGTGCATGCATTCATAATTCACATCAAGTACATGTCAAACATATAAAACTCAAAAAGGCAAATCAATGAAAGAAAATAGTAGCATACACAAGGGCAGGAAACCAGCAGTCAATAAAATATTTTTAACACACAGTCGACACGAGAACGTAGCTCTGGATGTCAGGTACGTGTGTGCCCAAGTTTTGCCTAATTTGGAGTTCGTATGAGTGAGTTGTAAGGTTTTTGGTGTCGTTGCGCACAACAGCCCAGACCCGTTTCAGAAAACGACTTTGGAGTTGAGGTTTGTTTTTGGAAGGGTTCTGATCAGTAAATAGGAAAAATTATAAAACAGAAAACGAACATCTATCTATTAATAGCAGTGTCCAAAAAGAATTTCTACACTTCGATAAACAGAGAAAGAGTTATGCGTGATTTACGACAGCCGAGCAGATATTTATTGTTGCTATCCAGATTCGTCTTAACGCAGATTAAACTATTTTCTATGAGTTTTCAGAAAAATTAACCTCGAATGAAATTCTAGCTCTTTCTCTGTAAATATCCCAGAATTTAAATTTTACAGGATTTGGGTTTCTGTGCTAGGAGATATAGCTGTCCTAAGTTGGGTATAAAAACCTGTTTAAAATGCACTGTAAATATCGACTTAAAATTGCTATAAATCCTAATCCTGAAATTAAATTGAGCCTAAATTTTTACAACATCTAGGAAAAAAAGTCTATTATTTTACAAAAAAATTCCTTGAATTTTAGAAGTGATTAAGATAAGAAAATAGGGTCTGAAATTTGACTAGATACAAGGATTCGTGAAACGGTCAATTTTTTTAAAACCTTATGGTATTTTACTGAAAATTTTTATACCCAAGACAAAGGGTGTCGAACAAAGGATCGAACAATATTAAAATACGTCAACTTAGTTAACATGATATAGGCATCCATGTATGATGTCGAAAAATGAAATTTAAATACAACTAGCATGATATTGACACCCATGACATAGGATGTCAAAAAAAATGAATATGATTCAATAGCACAACACAAAAAGGACATCCGTGACCCAGGGTGTCAAATTAAACAAAATATAATAGATTTAATCGCAACAATCATGGTGTGCACACCCGTAACATAGGATGTCAAAACAATTAAAATTTAATATTAATCATTATGAAATGGACACACATGCATGACATAGAGTGTCAAGATAAGTATAAGGAAATTTGTAGCAACAAAGGTAAAATCAATATAACAAAGGTGACATTTTGGTGTCAAAATAAATATATGAAATTTTTAACGACGAAGATAGAACCAATATAATAAACATTCTATAACAAAGATGACTTTTTTCTATTGAAAATTAGGGTTTTCAAAATCTGTGGCAACTAAGATTTTTATTTAGGGTTATTATTCTAGGGGGAATAGTGAGTGGAGAAGAGGAAGGTAGTTACAATAAGCAAACTTGATCTCTATATCAAGTTGCCCACCGGTATAGATAGTCTCGAAATTGACTTTCGAGACTCCCGTTAATGAATTGGCGGCCCCATTTTCTCCGTTAGCGATGGTTTCCTTAAGTTTTGAGGAAAGAGAGATTGGGGATGCGAGAAAAGCATATATAGAAGAAAGGTTTATTCGAGGTTGGGAAATACATACGGCAGAGAAGGATTTTAGGGTTTTCTGTTAGTTTTAAAAGAGACATGAATTAAACGTATTAAAATTCTGTCAATCTCGCAAAATCAAACAATTAAAACAATCATATCAAAACAACAAACAAACAAATTAATTAAAACAGCAAATAAACTTTATTTTTAATTAAAAGAAAAACTTTTTTTTTCTTTTAAAATACTAATAAATATTTGGCTATATAAAAAAATTATTAGTTTAAAACTTGAGGATTTAAAATAAAACTATAATATTTTAGTCAGGATTCCATCACGCAACCTATATACTAAGACTTAGACTCCTGGATTGAAAGCCAACAGAACATACTGAACTTCTTAAACTAAACATACTTTTTTATTTCATATCAAACAAAGCAAATTGTAGAGTATTTTTCGTCACCCTATTAAGATAGAAATGTGTGTCGCTTGGCAGGCATATTATAGATTCTCCTGTCTTGGTGTAGGCTGGGGTTTAATGATTGTGCGGATCCAAATCTCCGACAACTGTGGACTAAACTGTCGTTAATTAGCCCTCGCTTTTGGAATGAGAGAACCTCCGATTAACAAGTCAAACAGATCATACGAACTCAATATGCAATATGTGCGTGTTGTGTTTGGGAACAAGCTGAGGGTGCTTCGGGCATATCGAGAGCCTCGCAGAGTTTTTACGGGGATCCCGCTATGCGGATAGCTGGCTGGGGTCAAGGAGGCTAGCAGCCTTCTTGCGGTGTACGGGACAGCACCCCTTTAGAAATTTTTTCTAACGGGAAAGATGATAAGTGTATATATGTCAAGTGCACGCATGGTAAGATGCACATGTGAAAAGTGCGCACCTGCCAAAACGCACACCTAATAAGATGTGTGCCTTGTAAAGGGGCGAACATGACAAGTGCGCACCTGCCGAGACGCACACGTAGCAAGGTGCGCGTCTAGTAAGGTGCATGCCTAGCAAGGGGCGCACATGACAAGTGCGCACCTGCCGAGACGCGTACCTAGTAAGGTGCGCACCTGGTAAGGTTGTAACATTTTAGAAAATATAAAATATTATTTTTGAAATTTAATATTAAAATAATATATTTCGCGAAAACTATTCAATTTGCGAATTGGAGTTTTCGTAAAATGGTATAATTATATACCAATATTTGGAAAATAATGGGAGATTAAAATAATTTATTTATTAAAAATATATTTATCGAATTTTGGCATTTTTATAATTAATTATATGCAATTTAAATTAAACTTGATTAGTGCACTACTAATCGCGATTCGCGATTAAGCCAAATCCGTATTTTTAATTAACCATGACTAGTGCACCATGTCGTGTTGCATTTTGTGTCATGTTGTTTCATTGTGCTTGTTCCATTTGTATTTGGACCTTGTGAGAAAAGAATTAGAAAAGAGATAGCATGTGAGAATAGAATAATGAGTATGGGCATGAGAGAGAGTGTGGCATGGCATGTGATGAGAGAGAGAGATGAGAGTATGGCATGCTACCCCCTTGACCCTTCTTCATTTCTTTCCTTCATCATTTTATTTCCTCAACTCCTCCTTCATCTTTTTCATCTCCTCCATCACCTCCTCTACCCTATGAAAGCATCTCCAATCCTTCACCAAAATCCTATACTCCCTTCACTAAAAATGATCCCCACCTCATCCTAAACCTTTTGGACCAATCAAATTTGGATTTTGGAAACTTTGGACATCTAGGGTTTTTCTTGAGTTGCATCCATGAGGTATAACTCCACTTCCCACCTTGTAATTAGTTTCTTAGATTTCTAGTTTAGTTTAGAATTTGATTAAGTGTGGATTTGTGATCTTAGAAATTTCCAAGTTGGGGTTTAGTGGGAAACTTGAATTGTAATTCGTAAATTGAGGTGTAGTGAGTGTTTGCAAACTTTTAGTGATGTTTTACTGGCCAAGAACAGAGATTAGAATCCGATACACGAACTTAGGATTTACCTCGTGTCGGTTTTGTGAAGTTTTGTTGGCCTACAGGGAATCTGGAGATATCTGGGATACTTTTAAGAAAATAAAACAAGTCCATTAACCTAGATTAACTACTAGAAGACCACCACCAAAATACGAACCCAAATATCCCCTGTTTGTCCGGCGACACCGGACATTTTGGGCTTCTCACCGGGTCCCCGTCTTGCTATGGTGTTTGGGTTTTACCTATAGCTCACTTACTTTATAACATATCCCCTGTACTTGGTTGTTTAGTCCCAATTAACCTGAGATAAAATCCGGGAGCTGTTTGTGAATGCTTTGGCAAAGTTTTCCGATATTTGAATTCTTGGTTTTGATATTTAAGATTTGATTTGGTTGTTGGACATTTGTACGTCAACAACGAGGGTTGTTTGGTTGTTCTTGCATGCGTAAGCTATAGGTTCTAACCTATGAGCAATTCATGTGCCATATTGGTTTTCGGATATTGGTTTTAATAGAATTGCAATTGTGTATTGATTGTAGGTACCTTCGTGTGGACTTCCGAGACGACGAAGCACATCGACTTCGGCTAAGCGAGGAGTTTAACATATGAGTAGATTTATATCTACAGGGAAAGTCGAGTGGATGGCGTATAGCACCCCCGCAAATTATAAATGGAAACCGATATATAGCATATGGTTAGAGAAACCATGTTAGAAACTTATAGATACGGTTAAAGAATTGGTAGGAGATGATATGATTAATAAGCGATGACGAGAATTGAGGTATCAATATAATGAGATAAGATGATACGAGCGGATACAAGCGATATGAGATTTATAGTAGTGTTCGCCGCCAAAAGACGCGACCGGGACGTTGGGACGTCTGGCCTGAACTTTAGGGGGGCAGATGCTATTTGATTTTATCCGTCCACCTCTCCGAAGATGCCAAGTTGATTTATGGCACCGGGTATCGAAGGTTTGGACGGATGCGGACGTTGTAGCAAACTTCGTCAGATTCCCCCTCATTATGAGGGGGTTTTGATTGTGGGGACGCTCTTCCCTGCAGGCGCAAGCCCTTGCAGTTAATTACGTTACCGCAACGCGGTAACCAATTTCTCCCGCTCTAGAAGGTCACTTTGTATCGTGTGTGTTTGTTTTATTTTTGGTTGCCTGTGGATTGTATACGAAGACTAATTTATGTTGTTGCCCGTAGGGCATGGAGTTCAAATCCGTATTTTCTTAGATTTGGGTTTGGGTTGGTTTAAGTATCGTTAATCTTGTTTTAGGTTAAGATCAACTAAAACGTTTGTTGAGGATATGTTAGTCTGATTTTAGACTAAAATCTACTCAACAGGATTTTCTTTAGTTTATAAGGACATTGCGGTCTACAATTTAGTTTTTTAGTGATGTTGCGGTCCGCAATTTAGTTTTAAGGACGTTGCGGTCCAAAGGGTTTAGTTTTAAGGACATTGCGGTCCAAAATTTAATGACATCATAGTCCGTGGAATTTAGTTTTTAGGGACGTTGCGGTTCTCAATTTAGTTTTAAGGACGTTGCGGTCCATGGAGTTTAGTTTTAAGGACATTGCGGTCCATTGTTAGTTTAGGGACATTACGGTCCATTGGATTTAAGGACATCATAGTCCATAAAGATTAGTTTAAGGACATTACGGTCCACAGTTAGTTTAAGGACATTACGGTTCACTGGGTTTAAAGATATCATAGTTCATAAAGATTAGTTTAATGACATTACAGTCCACAGTTAGTTTAAGGACATTACGGCCCATTGGTTTGTATCCATGGGTTCGAGAATGTACCAAAAATTTGTTGGTTGTCGGGACCCTCCACCTTTCTGAAGACGTTGAGAAATTATAACGACATGTATCAGAGGTATGAAGAGATGTACCCTTGAACCAAATGGCAGATTGAGAAGAAATGGGATAGCATTACTTTGAGTGTCATCCGAGAACAATTTTGAAAGGCCTGAGTATGATTGAGGCTCGGTTGGAAAAGAGTTTGGCTTTGGGAGACTTAGCTAATTTGGGCTAAGGTTGGCCTATTATAGTGTTAAACACTAGCATGTGTCCGGCACTCACGTGCTCCCACGTGAGGCCTTAAAGTATTGTTTAAATACTAAAGATTTGAAGCGCTCATATGAGGTCACGTGAGGCGCTTGAAGTAGTGTTAAACACTAAGAATTTGAGGCGCTCACATGGAATCACGTGAGGCGCTCGAAATTTGGCGCTACTGCCTTTGATCTATTCCCTTTCTGCTTTATAAGTGCTAGGCACTACTTGGGGGTCACGTGGGATCACGTGATCCGATCTCGGTTGTCCTCTTTTATTCATCAAAGGTGCTTACGTGGGAGCACGTGATCGGCCAATATCATATTGGGTACCAATATTTTTATGTGCATGGAGATCATGAGTTTCGAGACTCTCAAGCCCATTGTTTTGTAAGAATTAAATTCTTAGGACTTAGTTTTCCTCTTAGCTTTCGGATCTGCATGGCAGAATCTCCCCAATGAGAATTAAATTCTCAACTTGTGGGGAGATCTGCTTCTGCAGATCTTTCACTATATAAAAAAACCAAGTTCTTATATGAATGGTTAAATCCTTGTTTTATCAGAGAAATTAAATTCCTATATACTTTTGGGGAGAATTAAATTCTCTGAACTTAGGTCTTCCCCTAGGTTTTGGATCTGCATGGCAGAATCTCCCCGATGAGAATTAAATTCTCAACTTGTAGAAAGATCTGCTTCTGCAGATCTCAACCAGAGAAAGAACTAAGTTTTTTTTAGAAGAGTTAAACTCTTATGGAAGGGAAAAGAGATGAGATATTCTCTGTGATTTGTTTTTTCTTCTACCTAGAGTTTCTTCTTCTCTTTTTTAAGAGGTCTTCTTCTATCTGGAGAATTAAATTCTCTTTTCTTTTAAGCTTACGAGGGGGTTTCTCTCTTTTTCTTTTTTCCTTCCTTTTTTTGTGTCTCTTGGCTCCTATTTATAGGAAAAAGAATCAATTTGTTCAGAAAATCTCTTATTGAGTGATTTTGATTGATTTTATAATCAACCAAAATGATCTTTTAGATCAATCGGTGAATTTTTTTCACCGTTGGATTTTTAATCCAAGGACTTCTGTTTTACAGAAGATATTTCTCACAAGATTAGGAAAATATTTCCCTATACAGAATCTTCTTCTGTAAATTGGTGATTTTTAATCACCATTGGATTTTTAATCCAACGGTGCTCTGCTTTACAAAGCGCAATCTTTCTTATTTAGAAAGATCTAAGAAAATATTTTTCAAATAGGGCTTTGATCCCTTTTATTTAGAATTTAAATCTATTGGTTTAGAAGGCATAGGAGCCCATCACGTGTAGCACGTGACCCCACGAAGTTAAGCCCATCAAAGAGCGTCACGTGCTACCACGTGACCTTTTCTGGCCAATTGTTTGTTTTAAGAAGGCGCCTATATATTTTGTATATAGAGGCCACGTGTCTGCACGTGAGGCTCAGTTTCAGCCTCATTTCCAGCCTTGTTTTATCAAGCACAGTGCCTATCACGTGTGGGCACGTGATGCTCCATTTGGGGACTTTTCCAATTGCTTTTTATATTTATTATTTATTTTTCATAAAGGAACAAATTCCCCCACAGCGTTGTTCTCACGTGGCTTACTATTCATACCATAATCTTGCATTATTATATTCCTCATTCTTATTCATTTTACAAATAAACAGATGCTTTTGATCCATGTCTGCTACATAGTTGCAGGTTATAGGTTCTCGAAACAAAAACAGTGAAAATGATGAAAAGACGATACAAAAGTGAGACTACGACCAACAAATGGAAAGATCTTGATCATGCCTACAGCTTGAAGACTAAGCGAAGATCAATGAACAAGTTCACAAAGCACAAAGGCAGCCCAAGGTTCAAGACTTCAACACGAAGCAACGGTAAAAGTCCACGACATTATGAAAAACTGGAAGAAAACTAGAAGACATTCTGAAGAACCAACTGAAGAAAACAGAAGACAACAGCAACAGACAGAAGCCCTAGGAAATTGAACAAACAAGCTCCCTGCATGGCCACGGAACCGCCGGCCAAACCTGGCTCTTGGCCGCAGATCCGCGGCCGTGCATCACCCGTGTCGGTGTAAAAAAAGTTATGGCAGCTGGCGGCGTGTTGACTAGTCTTCTTTAGGGGTAAAATTGTAAATGCAGATGTGAGTCGATTGTAACCTAGGGTTTCTATACTCTATAAATAGAAATTCTAAACCTCTTTTGGAGGTATGCCTCTTTTTATTTCATCTATTCAGAATTTTAATTCGGTGTAAATGTTTGGAGAGAGCCATCAAATAAAGTAAAATTTTTATTATCTGCCCTAGTTCTTAATTTTATTTCCGCCTTAGTATAATTTTTATTATCTGCCCTAGTTAAATAGTTTAGAACATGTTTATCTATTCCCTAATGAGTGAGTAATTCCTCACTTGTTAAGGTTAGGAATAGGGAAGGTTTGAGAGATGAAAATCTCTCACCCCTTTCTTGCCCATCACATATAATAGGACTCCATGCATACATACACACACCGTTCCCTACGGCACCCTATCCCACGAGGTAGCGGTGATACCGTAGTTTAAAAGACCGGTTGTGTATGTTTTCCATGGAGGTTAAGGTAAGAATTAAGAAAGAAAGGACAAGAACTTAGAGGAAGAAACATCGTTTCTTCCCGATGGTACTAATCCCCTTTATTAATTATTACCATAACACCTAAAGATATCTAAATTAGGGCATTGAAAACGGTGAGGAAATCTTTAATTTCCAAACTAAACCTAAACCTAACCCTAGCAAGATTCTAATCCTAATTTAAATCAGTTTAGTTTTTAGTGATAATCCATCCACACCGTTTGGAATTAACTCGTTAGACCAAATTAGGAAATACACAACATCCATGTGGACCGACCCGTACTTACCGGCTAACTACCAAGCGACGCCGTTCTTGATTGCGGTAAACAATATTTTGATCACAACTTCCATAATTTCAATCAAATGGTGCCGTTGCCGAGGATGGCATAGTATTTTCTTTTTGCAATTTCGGGTTAATATAAAATTGAAAAATCATAAAAACTGAAAAATAAAAAAATATAAAAAAATTTATCATCTTGTTATTTTGTGAAGGGTATTTTCGTTTGAATTGTGCAGGATCGAAGAACAAATTCAGATCTGGAAAAATCCAGAGAGCAAAACAGAAAACCGTAGATCTGAACAAACAGAGGAGGACCGCAACAGAAAACAGAAGAAGTTGGGAGGCTCGAGTCAACGAGTCAACCGCGGAACCGCGGTGGGAACGCGACAATGGCAGCGGAAGCGCGGTCATGTGCTGACGTCAGCACGTAAAAAAATCGCTGTAATTTTTCTCTTCTTCTCTGCAACCCCAATATCTCCTCTGTAAAAAATTTCCTGCAGGGTTCTTTGCGCAAAAATTTCTTCCCTTCTCAATAACTTGATCTTGTGCAGGATTCTTTGCGCCGCGCTAAAAAAAATTGTTTGCCAGTGATTGTTTACTGCTTTGCATATTTTAATTGAATTTAAGGGGCTTGAACACCAATCCAGATTGGGTGGGGATTTCATCGCCCTTCCCAGGACCCCAAAAATCACATAAGGCATATTGCATTGATCATCAACTAATTAAAAAAGATTAGACTCAGCCCTAAGAACTTCGCGCTCAATAGGACAAAAGAATAGTTGTAGGCATCGACCGTTGATCCTAACCTGACTTTGTAGTGCCTAGGCTAAACAGGTAGTGAAAGGTAACTTTAAAAGGCCCGTCTCACGGTGATTCGTGAGCGGATCCCTCCTTTCTCTACTTGTGCTTACCTAGCCACAATTGGCGGTGAAGAGGCGGTTTGAGGTCCTACTTCTTGCCCTTTGGAACAGTTAGGAGCTGTCTAGCCGACCTAGGCGACCCTAGATCTCGGCTTGATTGTGCATTTGTAGTTGATTGAACGTGTATCTAAGCCTTTTTATTGAAAAAAATTTTGCGAAAAGCTCCACATAAAAAAAAATACAAAAAGAGAAAAGAAAAATTTTACAAAAACTTGCAACTTGTCGCTAAGAAATCCGTGCGCCCCACTTACACCCACTTTCTTTCCATTGACGTTTTCTTACCCCCACATTCTGTTTTTTACTTTTTTGACTACACTACCTCTTTAGTGTATGTCCGATTGGACTAGGGACACTAGTGCCCGATTAGTCCGTGTCTTATTGGTACCGACCGACGACGGTTTTGACTCCGAAGTCGAAATTCCTTCCACTTCCTTACCTTCACCTTCAAATTCTTCGTCTTCTAAGGAGATGTCGGGATTTAATCCTAACAACACCTTACCACGGGACTGATTCCACCTCCGCTAGGAGCGAATAACCCACAACACTCGCCTGTTGAAGCGCCCCAACGAATCACGCTCCAGGATCTTTTCTACCCTATCCGCACCGCCTTACCTACTTGTCTTTCACTCCCACCGGCAAATGGGGATAACTTTGAGATCAAACCCCACTTCATCAACATATTGCCAAAATTTCACGGACTGGAATCCGAAGATGCCATATCTTCATAAACAAATTCCAAAACGTTTGTGCAATGATGAAAACAACACAACTTTCAGATGATGCTATAAGGCTAAAGGTCATTCCTTTCACCTTATGTGACCTAGCCGAGAAATGGTTATACATCACAGCATCACACTCAATTAAAAATTAGGAAGAGTTTGTTAAAACTTTTCTTAAAAAGTTTTATCCACATCACAAGACCGCGAGAATTCGCAATGAGATTATTCAATTTTCCCAGCTTCCTTCCGAACCCTTTTGGAAGTGTTTTGAAAGATTTAAAGACCTACTTGTTCAATGCCCTCACCACGGTATCAAGAATTTGCAACTTTGCCAAACTTTATACGAAGGATTGAACCCAGCAACGAAGCAGTTGTTGGAAACTATTTGTCAAGGTCACTTTCTAACCAAATCTAGTGAAGAAGCTTGGCAGTTTCTCGACGATCTTGCTGAACAAACACTTCAGTGGGAAAGTACTAGGACCACCTCATCTTCTTCAACAGGTCAGTCTAGGGCAGGCATACATCAATTAGATATGTCGATTGTAATGAAGGCCGAAATGGCCGCACTTACGAAAAAGCTAGAAGCAATTGAGACCAAAATCTCATCGCCTTCTCCTGCCCCTGCTTTACCCCCACGAACTGTTTGTGCTTGTTGTTCGGATCCATCACATCTTACCGAAGAGTGTCCTTACAATCCACGTATTCAAGGACAAGATCAAGTCAATGCTGCCTTTCAGCAAAGACAAAGAAATGATCCATACTCTTCGACTTATAATCTGGGATGGAGGAGCCATCCAAATTTTGCTTGGAATCAAAATCAACAATTCCAAGGAAACAACAACTTTCAAAGGCCTCCTCCTCCACAACAACAAGCACCACAACAAACTCAATACAAGCAACCTTTCCAACCACAACCTTACCCAAACCCAATGAACAATTTTGTGCCCAATAACTCTTATCCTCAAAACAATTTTGTTCAACCAAATGACGATAAGGTTACCTCGCTAGAAAGAAGTCTAGATGCGTTTCTAAAACAATCTACACAATCCGCAGCAAGGTTGGAGACTTCCATTCAGTCTTTGGTGCACAACAGTGCTTCACATGATCAAAGTATCAAATCTATTGAGGCCCAAATTGCATAATTAAATGCTGCGTTGAGCGAGCGAGAAAAGGGAAAGCTTCCATCTCAACCATTGCCAAATCCCGGTCACACACATAACGCACATGTTGCATGTGAACAACAAAATCATAATGTAAATGCTGTGACCACGTTGAGATCTGGAAGAGTGTTGCACAATAACGTGGGTATTAGTAATGACACCCCTGCCGGTGGTTCTTCTTCATCTTCTTCTTCTTCATCCTCTTCTTCTTCATCTTCATCTTCTTCGTCAGAGCCTGTTCTTCATTCTTCAAAAGGCTTTACTTCTTCTAATCCGAACAAACCCACATCTCACTTCATGAACACACCAACGCTAGGATCCGTTCCAACTCCGCAATCTAATCCACAAAAATTGGACTCAACAGATTTTCAAAATGTTCCATTTCCAAACAGGTTGAGATCCAATAAACCAACTCCCCAAATGGAGAAGATTGTGGAGTTATTCAAACAGGTTAGCATAAATATACCTCTCTTGGATGCAATCCAACAAGTCCCTTCTTACGCGAAAATCTTAAAGGGCTTATGCACCTCGAAGAGAAAGTCTCAGATACCCAAGAAAGTGCTAGTAGCTGTGCCGTGAGCAATGCTATTAACCAACCTCAACCCTTACCCCAAAAACGAAAGGACACTGGCTGTCCTACAATTTCAATAACAATTGGGGATAAGAACATCAATCGAGCACTTTTAGATCTTGGTTCTAATGTTAACCTGCTTCCTTACTCCGTGTATGAGCAATTAGGTATTGGAGAGTTAAAACCCACTCATTGTACTCTCCAAATGGCTAATCGATCAATCACCCATTCTAGGGGTAAGTTAGAGGATGTGTTGATCAAAGTAGGGGACTTCATATTCCCCGTTGATTTTATTGTTATGGACATATAACCTGTTGCTAACCCACGGAACCAAATTCCGGTGATCCTCGGTCGACCATTTTTGGCTACTTCCAATACCGTAATCAATTGTCGCAATGGCTCTATGACTCTATCCTTCGGGAAGATGTCTAGTGAGTTCAATATTTACAAGATAGGAAGTCTGCCCTCCGTGCCTAAATCTAGTACACGAGAAGTTTGCTCGATCCATGAAATCACGTAGGAGGACTGCGAGTTTGAAAAATTTATGTTTGATCACAACAGTTTTGACGCCACTAGTGCGTCCCTCCTTGAATCTGACACAGTTTGCACAACCGATAACGATTACGAGTGTTTCACTTTTTCGGACGATTTGGATGACTCACCGCCCGAGTATGAGTCCTTTGAATTTTCGGATGAGTTAGTTGAACCATCCGACTCGGTTGTTTGTAGTGATTTCGAACCATTGTTGGAATCCTTCGAGTTCAAGATAGTTTCACCAATTTTACCTTCAATTGTTTCACCTCCGAAACTCGAACTCAAGCTTCTGCCGTCTCACCTTAAATACGCTTACCTAGGTGAGAATGAGACCTTTCCCGTTATCATATCGGCATCTCTAGCTCTCGAGCAAGAGAAAGCCCTTTTAATGGTCTTACAAAATAACCGGCAAGCTTTCGGCTAGACTATGGCGGACATCGAGGAGATTAGCTCCCCCATAATTAAATATCATATGCATATGATGGATGATGCCAAGCCAGTAAAGGATCCACAGAAATATCTCGGGGATTTTGTGGTTAATCAACCTCACCCTATAGAAGTTGAACCATCCCCTTTTCTTCTAATAAACTACGAGAATGTCAATATTCCACTGATTTTTGATCATTCACATTCTCGTTTTTATTCATCATCACCTCCTATCTCTTCACTTCCACGTACATGCAGACACTTTCCATACCACCACTTATCTCTTCCCCACTTCTTCTTGGCTCTGTACAACATGTTCTTCCACCGACCGATACTTTACACAGATAAATTTTTCAACTGGTTGGTGTTGACTTTTGGTCTTTGCAAAGTTTGGCATTGACTTGTAACATTGTTTAACTTAAGTTTGGGGGGACCATGTTTTGTTTTGTTTTAACAATAAAAAAATAATAATAATAAAAAAATTGAAAAGTTTGAAAATAAAAATTTTTTTGGGTATTTTTGTAAAATTACAGATTAAATAAATAAAATATTTTTTTTATTTGCAAATAATTTCCACTTTTTAGGAGGGTTTATTTGCAAATATCCATATATTCCCCCCTATATAAAGGCCCCGACCCCTCTCGGTGTTTCTAAACCCTAAATTCATCTCCTAAAAAAACCCTAGCCGCCGCCTCCTGACAGTTTGCATCGAGATCCCTCTGCGCCGCCGCGATTCCGCCGCGCAAGCCCATTCCCACCGTTGATCCGCCTTACCCTTCTGTCTTAACCCCCTGAAATTTTCAGGGGAGGTACATTCTTTCAAAACCTCTCTGTTTTTAAATTCCTGAATTTGTAATGGCACACAGCATGCAGCTTGAACGTGATTTTTCACAAGTATTTTCACACGAGCTGTATGGTAGTTATTTTGCAAACGAAATAGCACGTAGGGGTTGGAACTTTCTGATTTATAATCACCCTTATGCGTATGCATTGCCGGAATTAGTCACTCGTTTTTACGAGTGTATAGAGGATGGGTGTCTCACCCTATTTGGTTTTATTAAATTGCAACGGGGTGATCGGGAAATTATCATTGATAGGGATATTATACACGAAGTCACACTAATCCCTCGCATACCCGCACATGACCAACCCTTGCAATTTGAGGATTACATGCCCTTGATGGGCAACGATTGCTCGAGGGAGCCGCGGAAGGGTATCCAAGCGAGAACCTTTTTCGCGAATATTTTGACTGTGTGCCGGTGGGCACAAAATAATATTTTTGGTAGCTCCCATAACATAACATTTTTTACACTCTCCTTGCATATTGTGCATACTCTTATGACAAAGAACCCCCGTTTCGACATGTGCACAGTTTTGCTAAATTCCATAGGTGCGGGCAAACGAGCCGCAAATTACCCTTGTCCCATGCTGGTTACACAATTTTGTCGATATTTCCTCCCCGTGGAGGAGTTCGAATTTTATATGCATGAAGGCATTCTGGTCAGACCTCTTATTGAGGGCGTTTCTATGTCCTATTCTCGATTGACAGATGTGTGGTCTAGAACCGAACCGGCAGAGCATGTATTCGTCTGTACACCTAGCTCTAGCTCGACCGCGAGCGAAGGAGAAATGACCCCCCTCGAACATGCACAATTGATGCAGAGAGCTGTTAAGGGTATTGATGAGTTGAGGGAATAATTGAGGGTGACATCGAGGGAGCACGACCGTCGGTTGACGGAGGTAGAGCAGGGGATTCGAACCCCGCTGGCTAGGGAGGAGCGTTCACGTTCACGCTCAAGAGCGCGGCGTAGGGCCGAGCAGTGAGGGCACTGCTTTGGATAAGTTTGGGGGAGTTGGTGGTTGGAGATAGTTATCTTTTGCATTGCATACTTTTTTTTAAATTTTTGTATATATATTTTTTTTTCTTTTTCTTTTGCATGTTTAAATTCTGCATTGCATCCTTATATAAAAATCATAAAAATTGAAAATAAAAAAAAATAGAAAAATAAAAATCAAATAAAAACTGAAAAATTTGAAAAATTATAAAAATTAAAACATTCAATTTTGGTCTTAATTGACTTGAGTTTGACAAATAGGTTAACTAGCTAGGATCAACTAAACTTTAGACTTAGTAAATTAAAAACCCTAAAAATAACCTTTCTTAAAATTTAACGGTAGAAAGTATATGTCTTTGTAGTTTATTTAGAAATAGGCAAATTTCGAGTTGACTTCTTGGGCTAAGTTAAAACAAAGGAAAAGTATTGATATTTCTATTAAAGTATAAATTTGAAAAATAATTCCTAAGCTTAAGTCTAAATTCTGAAAATATATACCCTACAAATTGCACAAACACGAAACTTGAAACTTGAAATAGTAGAAGAGACCTTGAAATGCTCTTGTCTAAAGTCCTTAGTATGAAGAAAAATAAAATAAAAATACAAGTGTGAATAAAGAGATAAAAAAATGAACACTAGTTTTTGTAATTACTTAAGACTGCATTAATAGAAAAAATATATTTAGCGAGGGTGCTTCATCACCTAGTGCCTTAGATCAACTGGTTTGGGAGTCACTGCTATAAGCCTTAGGTATTACAAGACTAGGAATTACGCATTAATGTGCAAGCACATTTTGTAATCGGTCGTTGGTACCTCAAGAAGTATTAACTGTCGCATGAAGAATGTGTGAGCAATTTCATCTAAAAATTCACCAATTGAAAAGTACTTTGGACGATGGACAAGAGTATAATAGCTTGGTTTGAATTTCCAAGTGTAGGGATGATATATACACACACGTAGGGGTATGTGATTGGGGTTTAGATAAGAGATAAGAATGAAGAATAGGACTTATATCTTTAATAGAGATGATAAAAATTCCTAAGTTGAGATAGAACCCTAGAAGGAAAACTTAAAAGATGCTAAAAGCTAAGTAAGTCTACAGAACATTTATAATCTTAAGTTAAATAATAAGGAAGCATGAAAAATACGGGTGGATAATTTATGAGTCGAAGATAATAGAATTCCTTGTTGGAAAACCTACTTGGAGAATAAAAGTTAATAGGCCGAATTGATAGGATTTTGTGGGTAGTATCCGCTGAAAACCCTCAGGAGACAACACTCCTCCTACTAGGGACACCTAGAGGTTTAACGGCTTGTTGTACGAGCTCAGTGCAATCGCGTTTCCCTGCGAAAGTGATGGTAGGTCTTTTTCGAGAATAAAACTAGTTTTGCTCGAGAACGAGCAAAAGATAAGTTTGGGGATATTTGTTCATACCATAATTTTGCATTATTATATTCCCCATTCTTATTCATTTAACAAATAAACAGGTGCTTTTGATCTATGTCTACCACATAATTGCAGGTTACAGGTTCTCGAAACAAAAACAGTGAAAATGATGAAAAGACGATACAAAAGTGAGACTACGACCAATAAATGGAAAGATCTTGATCATGCCTACAGCTTGAAGACTAAGCGAAGATCAATGAACAAGTTCACAAAGCACAAAGGCAGCGCAAGGTTCAAGACTTCGACACGAAGCAACGGTAAAAGTCCACGACATTATGAAAAACTGGAAGAAAACTAGAAGACATTCTGAAGAACCAACTGAAGAAAACAGAAGACAACAGCAACAGACAGAAGCCCTAGGAAATTGAACCAACAAGCTCCCTACATGGCTGCGGAACCACGGCCAAACCTGGCTCTTGGCCGCGGATCCGCGGTCGTGCGTCACCCGTGTCGGTGCAAAAAAAGTTGTGGCGACTGGCGGCGTGTTGACTAGTCTTCTTTAGGGGTAAAATTGTAAATGCAGATGTGAGTCGATTGTAACCCTAGGGTTTCTATGCTCTATAAATAGAAATCCTAAACCTCTTTTGGAGGTATGCCTCTTTTTATTTCATCTATTCAGAATTTTAATTCGGTGTAAATGTTTGGAGAGAGCCATCAAATAAAGTAAGATTTTTATTATCTGCCCTAGTTCGTATTTTTATTTCTGCCTTAGTATAATTTTTATTATCTGCCCTAGTTAAATAGTTTAGAACATGTTTATCAATTCCCTAATGAGTGAGTAATTCCTCACTTGTTAGGGTTAGGAATAGGGAAGGTTTGAGAGATGAAAATCTCTCACCCCTTTCTTGCCCATCACATATAATAGGACTCCATGCATACATACACACACCGTTCCCTACGGCACCCTATCCCACGAGGTAGCGGTGATACCGTAGTTTAAAAGACCTGTTGCGTATGTTTTCCATGGAGGTTAGGGTAAGAATTAAGAAAGGAAGGACAAGAACTTAGAGGAAGAAACATCGTTTCTTCCCGATGGTACTAATCCCCTTTATTAATTATCACCATAACACCTAAAGATATCTAAATTAGGGCATTGAAAACGGTGAGGAAATCTTTAATTTCTAAACTTAACCTAAACCTAACCCTAGCAAGATTCTAATCCTAGTTTAAATCAGTTTAGTTTTTAGTGATAATCCATCCACACCGTTTGGAATTAACTCGTTAGACCAAATTAGGAAATACACAACATCCCTGTGGACCGACCCATACTCACCGGCTAGCTACCAAGCGATATCGTTCTTGATTACGGTAAACAGTATTTTGATCACAACTTCCATAATTTCAATCACTTACACGTGAGTGCAACGCTGTCACCCTTACAGCCGTTGGATTGCCTAGGGGAACGGGGAGGTGAACCGCCCTTGTCACGTCTTTTAAATGCAAGGGTTTGGTTCCTTAGGCAACCACTGTTTCTTCATCTTCATGCTTCTTTGTTTTCTTTGAGAATTTAATTCTCCTCCTCAGAGCTTAGTTCTCTGCCATTATAATTCCAGAGTTAAACTCTGTCAAAAAGAAACCCTTTTTAGGTAAAGATCTTGCACATCGAAAAAAAACTTTTCTTTTTGAACAAAAATTTCTGGATTTTAAATCCATTATGAGAGCTTTGCTCTTCTCTGAAACCCATCCGCTTAGGGATCCAAAGATGTGATCTTTGAGCAGTAAACCTCCATATCTCGGGCATTCCCCTCTGATTTTTGAGGATTCATGGGATTCTGTTTCTCATGTATTTTTTATGAGTTTCTGGAATTTAATTCCATCATATAAAAGGAACTGAAAGATCAAGAGGACCCTTCGGGAATTTTATCCCCTGGTGTTCTTAAAAATCTTTTCATAGGGTTTTACCCTTTATCTTTTTACCCAGTTAACAGAGTTTGTAATGGGTGTCTTAACAGAACATGTTTTCTCTGTGAGGATGTCAAGAGTTGCTTAAATTCCCGTGTCTGTTTCAATAAGCATTTTCTTGATCAGTTTGATCACTAAACTCTCACTAATTTTTCTGTTCAAATACTATGGCCGCTCAGCTGTATGACATTGACGAAATTATTTCTTATGGAGACATTCGTGCACAAGACCGTTGTCAAAACCAGGAGTTTTCAAACGCCCAATGTACTGAGATTATGAGTCGCTTTAATGAATACAACAGTCGACTACTTCCTCGTCGCTCCGCTCTTTTGAGGATCATCGTGAGAGCGATTTGGGAAGCACTTCCTGGAGTTTACGAAGCCATGCCGCTTAAGGCACTGGATGATGCTGAAGAAAATGTGCACTCAGTATATCTAATGGGCCTGATCTCGAAGAGGCGGCGAGATAATCTTGTTGATATCTTGCATCAAATTTTCCAACAGACGACGATAATCGCTGCCTATCAGAGGACGGACGACATCAGTGAGGACATCAGTGAGGATCCTGACGCTTGCATTCATGAGAGGATGCACACGAAAATGGTCAGAGAGGCCAGAAGAATTTTAGACGGCCTTACTTCTGAATTCCTCAATCCTTGTCCAGGATTTAATGTTTTACCATTGTAAATATTTTAATGATGTTTTTATACCATGTATAAGTTCTTGGGGTATGAATGACAAAACTTCTTCTTCCCCCCCCTTTTTATGTTCATATGTATTTTGCATGAGGTGTTGTTATTCTGCTATTGGTGTTCACGTGTTTTGTGCATAAGGCGCTGCTAGGGAGTTTAACTTTGAGCTAGTGCCGGTGCTCACGTGTTACGCGCGTGCGATGCCGTTTTAGTTTTCAAAAAAGATCAACGCGGGTGCTCACGTGCCATGCACGTGAGACTCTGCTGATGAGGTCGTTTTATCTCCTTATTCTGATTCCAATGAGTCACCTTTTTCATTTCCCATGCTTTCCCTTTTTCTAGGTCTTGGGAATAGTTCCACCATGCGCAATATTTTATGTGCGTAGCATTGAATGCTTCTCTTTATAACCTGAAGCCGTGCCTTTCTTCCACTCTTCAAAGAGAGACCCATTTAGGTCTTAGGGTGATCATTTTGAGAAACAGACCAAAGGTTATGGCTTGCAACCGCCCTCATGCTCATCGGAAACCATGGGAGGTGCCTTTTGAGGAGATGATTCCTCGCTTTGTTGCGCGGCTAGTGGATCCCCATCTCACCGACGCCGAATATGACGCGGTGATGTACGAACTCCTAACTCGTAAGGGTTCTCCTCTTCCTATGGGTTCCATTTGGCTCCGAATGGTCTTTTTATCTGTGCTTGTCGACATCCCTCCTCATCCGACAGAGATGACTCCAGCGATTCTCGATGCGGCGGAGGACAAGATTGAGTGTTTTTACGAGGCACGCTTAATTACCCAGCCTCTGAAGGATCGCTCGATTCATTTACTGAGTCAAATAAGAGCTCGGCGGGCCATCATGTTCGCTTTTGCTGATGAGCACGGTGCTAACCGGTGGGGAGTGACTCTTCGCGAAAACCGTCGCTTCGACGTGCTGGAGAAGGCAGAGAGGGAATTAGAGAACTTTGTATTTTGTTTTGTTAAACATTGTATCTCCGATTTCATATTTGGTGACCTTTTCCCTGTAGAGTAGTATATTTAAATCAATGTATTTCTCTTATCATTGACTGTTGAATGCTTTTATGTTGAATTTTTTTGTTCGTCATATATTCGTACGTGCATCCCTCCTGTGTACATGAGCTTTATATTTTACCCCTAGGAATTTTCTTTAAGTGCGAGCGCTGTTGTCGTGTTGCCCGCAAATCAGCACGTTTTGGATACCATTTCCATTTAAGCGAGCATATAGTTGCAAATGCATGCTTAATGGCGTGTATACCAAGGACTCTCCTCATTTCCTTACATAGCACATGGTTTGCGCGTGTTTTGGGTTGAGTATTGTCGTCGAGTGGAGGCTTGCCTACATGGTCTTGAGTGCATACGTATTCCCTCTGAGCTCTTGACTGCAAAGACGAGCCTGTGGGGGTTGATCGAGCGGTGCGCCGCCAACTATCGATGCCACTTATGCGCACGAAATTTGGCGAGTGCTTCAAGAAGTTATCACCGAGGAGGTCACTCTTGATAAGGCCGTCATTTTTACCCACGAGATGGTTGAAGCTCATAAGGTTGCTGAAAAGGAGCTTGAGAGTCGGCTCGCCTCGTACCAGGCTCAACATTCTCAGGCGTAGACCCGTCTCATGGCCATAACAAAGCTTGAAACCGAGGCCCAGCGGAAGAATGGCGAATTGACGAACTTATTGCATCGTCCGCCGGCTTGAAGATATATATGTTTTTTTTTTACTTAGTCCTGAATGAGAGTATTTTTTTATTCTTTTATAGGATGTACTTTGTATTCATTTGGATTTATGAATAAAAGACATATTTTGTTTCATAGTAGTGTGTCCCTTTTAGCAAATGCATTTTGTAGATAATCTATCTTGATCTTTTCGCAGGACAGCAACGGCTTAGGAAACAGGTTCAGATCTACCGCCTAAGACTTTTCAACTTTATGAGCCGTGAGGGTCTCATAAAAACTCTTCTCCCTACGAGTCGAGAGGATCTCGTAGGTGTATTTTCTCCTTACGAATCATGAGGATTCCTAAGTGTGTTTTCTCTTGAAAGTCGTAAGGATGTCACAAGAGAATTTTCTCCTTTACAAGTCGAGAAGACTCGTAAGTGGTTGGTGAGTTGACTTGTTTCCGAGTCGAAACATTGCTCCGACGGGGAGGTCGTTGGCTGACTTGTTTCTGAGACGGAGGTCATTTGCTGACGTATTTCCGAGACGGAGGTCATTTGCTGACATATTTTCGAGACGGAGGTCATTTGCTGACGTATTTCCAAGACAGAGGTCATTGGCTGATGTATTTTCGAGACGGAGGTCATTGGCTGACGTGTTTCCGGGATGGAGGTCATTTGCTGACGTATTTTCGAGACGGAGGTCGTCGGCTGACGTATTTTCGAGACGAATGTCATTTGCTGACGTATTTCCGAGACGGAGGTCATCGGCTGACGTATTTCCGAGACAGAGGTCATTTGCTGACGTGTTTCCGATACGGAGGTCATTTGCTGACGAATTTCTGAGACGGAGGTCATTTGCTGACGTATTTCCGCTTTCTGCAGTATCGGGGATGACTCTAGGTTGTCTGTGAACCGTGGAGTCTTGAACTGGGGACTTTGTCGTGGCTCCGATTGATGGTGCCGCGTCCGTGCCCTGCTGGGACGAGGAGGAACGCCGTTGTTGGTCTTCTAGGATGCAGATGTTGCTGTCGAGATCTGACTTTCCCTTTGACAGAGTTTGTTGGGACATGTGCTTCCTTTTTCGTTTATGCCCATAGATTGTATACAGGGGTCGGTATGGACTTACCTGCATGGCAAAAGTTTCATTATTTCATTTTTTCTCTTTCCGCGATGCTCTATCATTTCAGCTTTTTATATCGCGAAAGTCGCGATTGCCCAATCATTTCGGCTATTTTTCGCGGTGCCCAATCATTTCGGCTATTTTTACTTTTTACTCGCTGCTTTTTATTGCGAGTTGCCCAAACATTTCGGCTATTTTTATATGCATATATTTTACTCGCCGATTTTGTTGCAAGTTGCCCCATCATTTCGGCTATTTCATATGCATTTTTGGCTCGTCGATTTTGTTGCGAGTATGGCACTTAAGACCTGATACCAATCTTAGCATCAGGATCGCTGCGGCTAGAATATTGCCAGGAGCGAATCATCATTTGCCTTGAAAGAACTTGGAATTTGTTACCGATTTAGGCATCAGTATCGCTACAATTAGGATATTTCCAGGAGCGAAACATCATTTGCCTTTGTCGATTTAAACAAAGATGGCTTAGCAAACAGGGTTAGAATCCCGTCGACTAAGGCTTTTGACTTCATGAGCCGTAAGGATCTCATAAAGGTATTTCTCCCTACGAGTCGTGAGGATCCCGTAGGTGCGTTTTCTCCTTAAGAATCGTGAGGATTCTCAAGTGTGTGTTCTCTTATAAGTCGTAAGGATCTTACAAGAGTGTTTGCTCCTTATAAGTCGAGAGGACTTACAAGTGTCATTCACCACATGAGGAAATTTCGCGCCATTGGTGGAACTGGGTGGGGGAAACATTTCTTTATGCCCGTGGATTGTATACAAGGGTCAACATTAAACCGTTTGTAGGGCCATCTGGGAAATGTGATGGCTTAAGAACAGGTTCAGATCCCTGTAGCTTAAGGCTTTTGAATCTTATGAGTCGTGAGGGTCTCATAAGAGGGTTCTCCTTACGAGTCGTGAGGATCTCGTAAGTGTAATTTCTCCTCAGGAATCGTGGGGATCCCTAAGTGTGTTGCTCACTTGTGAGTCGTAAGGATCTCACGTAGGTATTTTCTCCTTACAAGGTCGAGAGGACCTTGCAAGTGTGCATGAAAATTTTTTTTTACGAGTCTGCGCCCTTTCGGGTTTTCACAAACTCGCCGGTAGCCCTGCTGTTTTTACTCACGGAGCCCTTTCGGGTTTTCATCCGTGCCCATCATGCTTGTGGACGTACTGTTTTTTTTTTGCGTCACCCCTAGGATACTGCGGTTTGTAGTGGTTTAAAGACGTTTTGGTCCGTAGCTAGTTTCAGGACATCTCGGTCCCTTGTTAGTTTAGGGACGTTTCGATCCACTGTTAGTTTAGGGACGTTTCGGTCCACTGTTAGTTTAGGGACGTTTTGGTCCATCATTAGTTTAGAGACATTTCGGTCTGTAGCCAGTTTCAGGACATGACGATCCATTGTTAGTTTAGAGACATTTCGGTCCGTTGTTAGTTTAAGGACATTACGATCCATTGTTAGTTTAGAGACATTTCGGTCCATAGATAGTTTCAGGACATCTCGGTCCCTTGTTAGTTTAGGGACGTTTCGGTCCATTATTAGTTTAGGGACATTTCGGTCCATTGTTAGTTTAAGAACGTTTCGATCCGTTGCTAGTTTCAGGACATCTCGGTCCCTTATTAGTTTAGGGACGTTTCGGTCCGTAGCGATTTTGAGGTAAGTTTTCGCTGAATACTACTTATACAGTTTGGGCACGGGAAGATAGCGAGCGGACATAGGCGTCATCATCTATCGTTAACCTAGGCTGTGACTCGTCAGGCGTGGTATTTTTTCAGGAATCGGCCGTTTATTGTCCGGAAGGGTCTTTCGCCATGCATATCCATAAGCAAGTAAGGCCCACCTTGGTAGACTTTGTCTATGATGTACGGGCCCTCATAGTTTGGCTCGAATTTCTCCCGTTTGGCACAATTAAGGATCATAGGTCTCTTGACACTAGCACGAGTTCGCCTTGGTGAAACTCGGTCTAGTCAACCTTTCGTATGAGCGTGCCATCCTTGCTTTGCAAGCTTCTAGGTTTTGCTGCGCCATGAGACGAGTTTCATCGAGGGCGTTGAGCTCCTCAAGCCGAAGATGAGCATTCTCTTCATCTATTAGCTCGTAATGAACCGCCAGTCGTAGAGAGGGTAGCTCTACCTCAAAAGGGAGTACTGCTTCAGCGCCGAATACCAATGCATACGGCGTTGTGTTTGTGGCCATTTTGAACGTGGTCTGATACGCCCAGAGAGCTTCATGCAATCTCTTATGCCGGTCCTTCTTATTTTTGGACACCGTCTTCTTTATGATCTTCGTCAAGGTCTTGTTGAAATTCTCAGCTAAACCGTTAGCTCGGGGATTGTAGACCGAAGAGTATCTCCGGTCTATATTATGCTGCTGTGCGAAGCGGTTGATTTTGTGACTTCTGTTGGCCGGCCCGTTATCGGAGATGATCCGTCGCGGAGTGCCGAACCGATAAATGACGTGTGTCTTGAAGAAATGGAGAATATTCTCCGTTTTCACTTCTCTTAGCGGTACTGCTTCTGCCCACTTAGAGAAATAATCGGTTGTCACCAATATGAACCGATATCCTCTGGATGACGCTGGTTCGATGGGCCCAATTATGTCGGTTCCCCATATTTCGAACGGCCAGCTAGCCACTGTTGGGTGTAGCGGATTTGGATGCTGGTGGATGAAGTCTCCATGGATTTAGCATGAATGGCACTGCTTTGCGTATTCAAGGTAGTCCTGAATCATCGTGGGCCAATAGTAACCCATCTTTTTGATCTTCAGCTTCATCTTCGGACCGGCTTGATGAGAACCGCAGAGTCCGTCATGAGTGTCTTGGATGACTCTCCTTGCTTCTTCTGGCCCCAAGCATCTCAGCCATAGAGAGTCGAACGATCTCTTATATAGAGTATCATTGACGAAGACGAAAGACAGAGCTCGTTTCATGAGCTGATGTCTTGAGGATGCATCTCACGGCGTTTGACGGGATTTGAAGTAATCTATAAAGACTTCTCTCCAATCCTTAGCCCTTTCTTAGTTCTCTATTTGTAGGGCCGTTTGCTTGGTCGCTTCCATTTCTTCAGACGACTCCGTGGACATTTCTGCTGGTGCAAGAACCCGACGGTTTTGTACAACGATCCTCACATCATCGAGGTTTTCATCAGCCAGTTCTTTAGCGAGCTTGGCTAACGCATCCGCCTTACTATTTTCCGCACGCGGTATGCTTTCTAGGGCGTAGAAAGGGATTTGAGTCGGTAATTTTTGCACTCTCTCGCCGTACCGTTTACTTGACTAATGACCAGCTGGGAGTCTCCGTATATGAGGAGGCCTTCGATTCCTATGTCGACGGCGATCTCAAGACCTGCTATCAAAGCCTCATATTACGCTTCATTATTTGTCCTCGGCTCTGTTAGGGAAAAGTCAAAGCGCATTATACCTCCTTGCGGAGTCATGAAGATAAAGCCTACCCCCGATTTGATTATAGGGGTGTTGTATTGTCGCTTCTTTATGGAAGATGCCCCATCGAAGTAGAGTTCCCATCGGGTATCACTCCCTCCTTTCTCCCCGTTAATCACGTCAAACGCGTGTTCATCTGGCAATTCGCAATTTAGGGGTGAATCGGCAGGTATCGGATGCTCAGCGAGGAAGTCGGCGATGGCCTGGCCTTTCACCGCCTTGAGAGGTCAGTATGTTATCGAGAATTCCATTAAGAGTAGGGCCCATTTAGCGAGCCGTCCCGTTAGAATGGCTCTCGACATCAAATATTTGAGAGGATCCACTTTTGATATGAGATGGACCTCATGCACCAAAGCATAATGCCGAAGCTTCGTTATAGCGAAAATTAATGCCAGGCAGTGTTTTTCGATAGCGGGGTAGTTGTTTTCTGCCCCCAGGAGAACTCGGCTCAAATAGTAGAGGGCTCTCTCTTTCCCTTGGTCATTCTCCTGTGCCCATAGCGTGCCTAAAGAACCTTCAAGGGCTGTTGTGTATAGGATGATGGGCTTTCCTTTGACTGGAGCGGTCAGTACCGGCGGATTCTGCAGGTATTGCTTGATTTCATCCAGTGCGCTTTGGCATTTGAGATCCCAAATGAACGGGGTTCCCTTCTTCATTAGATGGTTGTAGGGACGACATTTGCCGGAGAGGTTGGCTTGGAGTTTGACACCTGTTTAGGTATCGGTATCGCTACAACTCCCCTATCGATTTGGACAAAGGTGGCTTAGTAGACAGGGTTACGATCCTGTCAACTAAGACTTTTGACTTTACGAGTCGTAAGGGTCTCATAAAGTGTTTTCTCCCTACGAGTCGTGAGGATCTCATAGGCGTATTTTCTCCTTAAGAATCATGGGGATTCCTAAGTGGTGTCATCTCTTATAAGTCGTAAGGATCTTCCAAGAGTGTTTTCTCCTTATAAGTCGAGAAGACTTACAAGTATTATTCACCATATGGGGACATTTCTTGCCATTTGTAAAACTTGGTAAAGAAATATTTATTCATGCCTATGCCTGTAGGGCAATTTGAGAGATATGAGGGCTTAAGAACAGGTCTAGATCCCTATAACTTAAGGCTTTTGAATCCCATGAGCCGTGAAGGTCTCACAGGGGGGATTCTCCTCACGACTCGTGAGGATCTCGTAAGTGTATTTATTTTAACGAGGTTGCGCCCTTCTGGGTTTTCACAAGCTCGCCGGCAGTCCTTCTGTTTTTACTCACGGCGCCCTTTCGGGTTTTTATCCGTGCCCATCTTGCTTGCGAACGTACAAATTTTTTTGTTTTTTTTTTATTTTTTGTTTTTTTTAATGAGATTGCGCCCTTCCGGGTTTTCACAAGCTCGCCGGCAGTCATGCTGTTTTTACTCACGGCGCCCTTTCGGGTTTTCATCCATGCCCATTTTGCTTGTGGACATACCGTTTTTTTCTTCTTTTTTTTAGCGGGGCATTCCACTAGATTGTGGGACCTATTTGTAAGCCCTTTAATATCCTTCTTGTCCTTTAAGAAGAAAAGACCATTCTACATAGAGATTCCTCCGCCAGTGAGGAATATGCCCCCTGTGTATATCTCGGGGGGAACGAGTACCCACGCTGTCGCTATTTCAGCGACAGGTTGCTTCAGAGCCATTTATTTTTGTTGAGCATAGGCGACAAACGCCATCCTGCCTCCGCTTTTTTTTACTCGTCATCATCGGATGAGAAAGAGTCTTGACCCATTTGATCCAATCGAGCCATTTTATCCATGAGTTCTTGGAAGGTCGTCGGCTTGAAGAGGCCATATACAAGGACGCCTTTGAATTTGGGTCAAGGGTGGCTATGAGCATTCCCATGGCTGCAACTTCATCGATGCGTTGCTTGTATTTGACCAGAGATTTTGCCATCGGGTAACATATTGAACCCAAGTCTCATTCGGTATAACCCTTTCGTTGACCAGCGCCGTCACGGTAGTATGTTCGTTCTCATTAACGAATCCCTGACAGAAGAGCATATCCATCTCGTCGAAGGTATTCATCGGGTCATTCGGGAGTTCCGCATACCATTCGAAGGCAATGCATGCCGGACAGCTGACGAACTGTCAGAAGAGAAGTATATCATTCTCTCCAGCGTTACCGCACATGGATTTAAATCGCGCGATGTGCTAGTGAGGATTCCCGGTTCCTTTGTATATGTGAAGTCGGAAGTATGTATTCTAGCGGGTACTGTATTTGATCGTAGCACGCCGGATACGGTCGACCAGTCTTGATTGGCCTATTTGAGGCTTCACTGGCATAATGAGTTTTGACTTGCTGAGCGATATATGTATTCAGCTTTGCTTTTGGAATCATTTCCTCTTCAGCTGTTGATAAGGTTTGCAGAGGATTTGAAATGTCGTCCTTATCTTTAAGACCGACTATCGGCGGTTCATTTGTCAGTGTTTCTGATTAAACCATCCTTCCAGCCATATTCTGAATCAGAAGGGCCATCTGGTTCATTTTAGCGGACATTTCTGCCGCTTCTTCATCCCTCTTTTTCAGAGCGCGCTTTAGGAAATCAATATCCGACTCATTCTCTACTCTTTCTTCGGGTGCGTCCTCAGGGTTTTCCTTAGGCGATAGATTTAGCATTTGCTGCCGCCTGAGCGAGCATCTCCTGCAGCTTTTCACGTTGCAGTTGAACTTTTGTCAGGGACTGAGTTTGAGGTCGGTGACTAGTAGAAACTCGAACTTCGTCTTTAGAATTCACCGCATAGACTGTATGAACTACCATGCCCCCGGGCTTGGGGTGTTTTTGCTTCGGGCACTTGAACTTTATTAGGCCTCTCTTTTTTGTGAAAAGACGCTTTGGTTTTGGAAGGAACCGCTGTATCAGGATCCGTCTTGGGATGAATCCCCTTGTATTTGAAAGGGGATTTTTCAGAATTTGGCTGACGTCTAGGGGAAGAGCCGCGGTTGACAACAGAGACCTTCACCTGCTTCCACACCTTATATATAGACGAGGAAAGTTGTTTTACGGAGCAAACTGGTTCCTGCTCTCGTGGGATCTCCATAGGCTGCGGAGATTTCTTCAATATTGCGGAGATTTCTTCAATATAGTTTTAAGGACGTTGCGGTCCATGGAGTTTAGTTTTAAGGACGTTGTGGTCCATTGTTAGTTTAGGGACATTACGGTCCATTGGGTTTAAAGACATCATAGTCCATAAAGATTAGTTTAAGGACATTACGGTCTACAGTTAGTTTAAGGACATTACGGTCTACTGGGTTTAAGGACATCATAGTCCATAAAGATTAGTTTAAGGACATTACGGTCCACAGTTAGTTTAACGACATTACGGTCCATTGGTATGTATCCATGGGTTCAGGAATGTACCAAAAAGTTGTTGGTTGTCGGGACCCTCCACCTCCCTGAAGACGTTAAGGAATTACGACGACATATATCAGAGGTATGAAGAGATATACACTTGAACCAAATGTCAGATTGAGAAGAAATGGGATAACATTACTTTGAGTGTCATCCGAGATCAATTTTGAAAGGCATGAGTATGATTGAAGCTCGGTTGGAAAAGAGTTATAGCTTTGAGAGAGTTAGCTAATTTGGGCTAAGGTTGGCCTATCATAGTGTTAAACACTAACATGTGTTCGGCGCTCACATGCTCCCACGTGAGGTCTTAAAGTATTGTTTAAATACTGAAGATTTGAAGCTCTCACGTGGGGTCACGTGAGGCGCTTGAAGTAATGTCAAACACTAAGAATTTGAAGCGCTCACGTCGAATCACGTGAGGCGCTCGAAATTTGGCGCTACTGCCTTTGATCTATTCCCTTTCTGATTTATAAGTGCTAGGAACTACTTGGGGGTCACGTGGGATCACGTGATCCGATCTCGGTTGTCATCTTTTGTTCATCAAGGGTGCTCGCGTGGGAGCACGTGATCGGCCGTTATCATGTTGGGTACCAATCTTTTTATGTGCATAGAGATCCTGAGTTTTGAGACTCTCAAGCCCATTGTTTTGTAAGAATTAAATTCTTAGGACTTAGTTTTCCTTTTAGGTTTGGGATCTGCATGGCAGAATCATCCCGATGAGAATTAAATTCTAAATTTGTGGGGAAATCTGCTTCTGCAGATCTTTCACTATATAAAAAAAAACCAAGTTCTTATATGAAGGGTTAAACCCTTGTTTTATCAGAGGAATTAAATTCCTATATACTTTTTGGGAGAATTAAATTCTCTGAATTTAGGTCTTCCCCTAAGTTTTGGATCTGCATGGCAGAATCTCCCCGATGAGAATTAAATTCTCAACTTGTGGGGAGATCTGCTTCTGCAGATCTCAACCAGAGAAAGAACTAAGTTCTTTTTAGAAGAGTTAAACTCTTATGGAGGGGAAAAGAGATGAGATATTCTCTGTGTTTTGTTCCTTCTTCTACCTAGAGTTTCTTCTTCTTTTTTTTAAGAGGTCTTCTTCTCTCTGGAGAATTAAATTCTCTTTTCTTTTAAGCTTACGAGGGGGTTTCTCTCTTTTTCTTTTTTCCTTCCTTTTTTTGTGTCTCTTGGCTCCTATTTATAGGAAAAAGAATCAATTTGTTCAGAAAATCTCTTATTAAGAGATTTTGATTGATTTTATAATCAACCAAAATGATCTTTTAGATCAATCGGTGAATTTTATTCACCGTTGGATTTTTAATCGAAGGACTTCTGTTTTACAGAATATATTTCTCACAAGATTAGGAAAATATTTCCCTATACAGAATCTTCTTCTGTAAATTGGTGATTTTTAATCACCATTGGATTTTTAATCCAACGGTGCTCTGCTTTACAGAGCGCAATCTTTCTTGTTTAGAAAGATCTAAGGAAATATTTTCCAAATAGGGCTTTGATCCATTTTATTTAGAATTTAATTCTATTGGTTCAGAAGGCATAGGAGCCCATCACGTGTAGCACGTGACCCCACGAAGTTAAGCCCATCAAAGAGTGTCACGTGCTACCACGTGACATTTTCTGGCCAATTGTTTGTTTTAAGAAGGTACCTATATACTTTGTATATAGATGCCACGTGTCTGCACGTGAGGTTCAGTTTCAGCCTCATTTTCAGCCTTGTTTTGTCAAGCGCAGTGCCTATCACGTGTGGGCACGTGATGCTCCATTTGGGGACTTTTCCCATTGATTTTTATATTTATTATTTATTTTTCATAAGGGAACAAGTGGCATGTTATGAGATCGATAAAAACGACATGAAATTAAGATAAATGTGTTGTGAAATTAATAAGATATAAAGTGTATGCAAGATTACTAGATGTGAGATATTGACATGATGAAAAGAGCATATGATGAAATAAGATGACTTGGCTTAATATGTCGATATACGAATGAGAGGCGATACGAGAATATAGGTAGTTTTGCCAAGACATGATATGAGATTGATACGGATGGCACTTGAGAGATGTGTGTGTGTGTGTGTGTGTGTGTGTGTCTATATATGTGTGTGTGTGTGTGTGTGTGTGTGTGTGTGTGTGTTTATGAGAATAATGAGTGATATGCCGTACGAGATTTTAGATCCGTATCCTCATTGTTATATAGGTTGATAGAATCCCTATTTGTTTAATGCCGCCGTACGATGGATTATACCGTACGTGATGCTATGAGGCTGGATTGTCGATTGATAGATTCATCGACTTAGATATATTATAGATATTTTAATCCCTAGGTAGATGTTAGATTAGATACATATAATTTATAATGTGGCGCTTAGGGTTTACTTTCTGCTACGTTTATGATATTCTCATTGCATTGCATATACCTGTGCTTCCATTATTTGTTATGATATCGTCTGCTAGTATACCTGCACAATTATCAATGATGCGTATGTTACACTTACACAGATTTGCCTGCTCACACACATTCATCATCGGTAATTGCTATGTCACTTACACAGTGGAATTGATATACCATGTTGTTACTCTTAATTGTTCAGTATTATCACATGACTCGTTGGCATGATATACTGATATGCTCACATCACTATTCTATGTTGCATGACATATTGATATGCTCACATCACTATTCTGTGTTGCATGATATACTGATATGCTCACATTTCTGTTCTGTGCTCGCATACATCATGCTTTACGATTATACGCGTTGAGATATTGTTTTCATGAGATTATGGATTTGAGAACCGTGGTTACATTTCAAAAGAAAGTATGTATTGTTTTAAAAACCCGATTTCTCTTGATATGATATTTCGAGACGTCCACCATGAGTTTTCTCGGTTCTGAGATTGGCTTTAGAAACCCGATTCGAGGAGATGAACGATCCGTTTGCGGGTACATGGTGGACCCGGTATGGTACCTCGGGGAAAGAAAAGTATGTTGTGCAGTAGACGATGGACCTGGCAGAGGGACTACTACCTACCGGTGATAGTTTGGACCTGGCAGTTATCCGTAGGATACCGACCGGAGTCATGAGATGGATATAGGCCGATCCGAACTGACGGAGCCCGAGATATGAGAATTTACGTGTCAATGCTTGACATGGGTTTCATGATGTTTCGAGTGTCATTGTTGGACACTCAAGTTCCATGACTTTGATGTGTTGTTGATAGACACACGTTGGTTGATATCCTCATATATGCATGCATATTCTTTCATGATGTTTCGAGTATCGATGTTGGACACTCAGGTTCCATGATGTTGATTGTGTCGTTGATGGACACGTGGATGATATCCACCTGCATATAGGCATATGATTTGGATGTTTATTTTATATATCATTGGCATTGATTATATTATTGATATATATGCAGGCATGGTCACTTTAGATATCATAGTATTACCTTCATGCTATAGTATGACCTAGGAAATCGTTGTGTATTCGATTTCTACCTGCTGATATTTTCTACTCATGATTTGACAACTCACCCCCATTGTGCCACAGTTTCTTGCAGGTCTGACCGCTTGGGATGAGTAGCGGTATCGCTGGCACACAGTTTCATCCAGGGTGTTTTGCTTTGGTAGGTGGGACATATATTGGATCGTGCCCACTCTTGTACTGTTATTATTCGGTTGTATCTACATAAACTCCATCAATCAGAAACTAGATTTTGTTTATTAGTAAACTTAGACAGACTTGTAGTTGCGAGACTTAAAGCGATGGTTGTATGTTCGCTTCTTGGGGGTTTTGATGTCTCGCTTATTTATCATTCTTTCTCTGCTGATCTTCACCGTTGGGTGTCGTGTGTGTGTGTGTGTGTGTGTTGCTTACTTGCGTGGTTGTGATTCCGCCATTTGGCGAAGAGCTAGTTCCCGCTTGGGGACGCCTTTTATATTGTTATGTATATGTGGTTTCGGTTCAAAATATACAAGGGAGGTGTTGCCCAAAATTTGAAAGAAGAAAAATGTTGTCAACTTTAGTACATTCTACTTGCATTTCCTTATATCATTAGTTATGCATTTATAGATAAACTTTATTCATTATACCTTTATTTCAAAACTGCACCCCCACTATTTTCCGTAAAAGGGTTTAGATTTTATGGGCTTCGGCTTACTTGAATTACGTTACGCCTTTAGACGTTGCGTGATTTAAGTGCCGGTCACGTGCTAAATTACGGGTCGTGACAAAGGTGCAAGGGGTGAAGGGGGCCAAAGGGTCCCGGATGGACCAAAAGGTCCGGTAAGATGTGCACTTAGGGAGATGCGCAACTGAACTGGTACACACTTGGCTAGATGTGCACCCAACAAGGTACGCACCTAACCAAATAGACACTTAGCACGATGCAAGTAGGGTCGAAATGCAATGAAGTAACAGTTCAAAAATACCAAGATTTTGACTTTTGAAGATCAAATGGGATCTTTTTCCTTTTTTTGAGGCCTCCTAACATGCGCAGTTTGAAAAAAAGAAAGAAAAAGTGAGAGAGATTTGCTCACTAAAGAGCAGTTCAAGACTCAAGATTTTTTTTTTTTTTTTTTGGCAATCAAGATTAAGATTTTTTTGTTGTCCTCCCCTAATCACAATGGAGGGCCTTTTATAGGTTTACATGTTTAACATTTAGCCCCATGGTTTATACAAAAATTGGCTTATTGCCTATTAAAAACAAAAATTACATTTAGTTTTTCTTTTCTTTAGCCGGCCCCTCTTAATGCTTGGGCTTGACTTGGGCTCAGGTTTGGGCTTGGGCCCACTTGCCTTTTGATTTTAATTTTGGCTCTGGATTTGTCCTTGATTTTGATTTTTGAGTTTGGAAACGGAGTGTAAATTTTTACCCTAAAAAAGTGCCCCCCCCCATCAATGAATGCACACTGCATACATGGGCCGTGTGCATAAAATTAATGGATCTTGTTCCGTGGAAGTTTGACTTTGAGGTGGAGCATTATTCCACAGGCGGATCATCATTCCGGGGGCGGTGCATCCTTCTGGGAGCTTAATTCTGGAGGTCAGAGTATCATTCCGATATGCGGAGCATAATTCTAAGGGGTTGGAGTATCATTCCGAGGTGCGAAGCATAATTCCAGGTATAGGAGCATCATTCCGAGATGCAGAGCATCATTCCGAGATGCGGATCATAATTCCGGGTATTGGAGCATCATTTCGGGATGCGGAGCATAATTCTAGGGGGTCGAAGCATCATTCCGAGGTGCGGTGCATAATTCCGGGTATCGAAGTATCATTCCGGGGTGCGAAGCATAATTCCGACACGAGACATGTATATTTTGAGAAGAAATATGATTCCAACACAGAGTTTTAGGACGAACCATAATTCCGACACGGGACAGGTATATTCTGAGACGAAATATGATTTCGACACAGAGGTAGACATTATGAACGAAATATAGTTCCGATACAGAAGTCGATTCCAAGGTGAAGCATAATTCCGACAGGAAAGGTAGGTACTCTGAGGTGATGCATGATTCCGACACGGGGTACATTCTGAGACGAAGCATGATTCCGACGCAGAGGTTGATTCCAAGACGAAGCATAACTCCGACAGGGAGGGTGGGTACTCCGAGGCGAAACATGATTCCAATATGGGACACATTCTGAGATGAAGCATGATTCCGATATAGAGATTGATTCTAAGGCAAAGAATAATTCCGACAGGGAAGGTAGATACTCCGAGGCGAAGCATGATTCTGACACGGGGTACATTATGAGACGATGCATGATTCCGACGCAAAGGCTGATTCTAAGGTGAAGCATACTTCCGACAGGGAAGAGATACTTCGAGATGAAATATGATTCCGACACGGGACACATTCTAAGACAAAGCAAGATTCCGACACAGAGCTTGATTCCAAGACGAAGTATAATTCCGACATGGAAGGTAGATACTCCGAAACGAAGCATGATTCCGACACGGGGCACATTCTGAGACGAAATATGATTCCAATGCAGAGATTGATTTCAAGGAAAAGCATAATTCCGACAGGGAAGGTAGATACTCCCAGGCGAAGCATGATTCCGACACGGGGCATCTTGATTTTGATTTTTGAGTTTGGCAAAGGGGTGTAAATTTTTACCCCAAAAAAGTGCCCCATCAATGAATGCACACTACGTACATGGGCCGTGTGTATAAAATTGATGGATCTTTTTCCGTGTAAGTTTGACTTTGAGGTGGAGCATCATTCCAGAGGCGGAGCATCATTTCGGGAGCAGAGCATCCTTTCGGGGGCCTAATTCCGGGGGTCGGAGTATCATTCCGATGTGCAGAGCATAATTCTAGAGGGTCGGAGCATCATTCCGAGGTGCGGAACATAATTCTAGGTATAGGAGCATCATTCTGAGATGCGGAGCATAATTCCGGGTATCAGAGCATCATTTTGGGATGCGGAGCATAATTCTAGGGGGTCGGAGTATCATTCCGAGGTGCAGAGCATAATTCTGGGTATCGGAGCATCATTCCGAGGTGCGAAGCATAATTCCGACACGGGACAGGTATATTTTGAGACGAAATATGATTCTGACGCAGAGTTCTGGGACGAACCATAATTCCAACACGGGACAGGTATATTCTGAGACGAAACATAATTCCGACGCAGAGGTAGACATTATGAACGAAATATAGTTCCGATACAGAGGTTGATTCTAAGGCGAAGCATAATTCCGAAAGGAAAGGTAGGTACTCCGAGGCAATGTATGATTCCAACACGGGGCACATTCTGAGATGAAGTATGATTCCCAGAGGTTGATTCCAAGATGATGCATAACTCCGACAGGGATGGTAGGTACTCCGAGGAGAAACATGATTCCAACATAGGGCACATTCTGAGACGAAGCATGATTCTGACACAGAGGTTGATTCTAAGGCGAAGCATAATTCTGATAAGGAAGGTAGATACTCCGAGGCGAAGCATGATTCCGAAATGGGGTACAGTATGAGACGAAGCATGATTCCGACGCAAAGGTTGACTCTATGGTGAAGCATAATTCCGACAGGGAAGATAAATACTCCGAGACGAAACATGATTCCGACACGAGGCACATTCTAAGACAAAGCATGATTCCGAAACAGAGCTTGATTCCAAGGCGAAACATAATTCTGATATGGAAGGTAGATACTCCGAAGCGAGGCATGATTCCGACACGGAGCACATTCTGAGACGAAGTATGATTCCGATGCAGAGGTTGATTCCAAGGCGAAGTATAATTCTGACATAGAAGGTAGATACTTCGAGGAGAAGCATGATTCCGAAACGGGATACATATTCTGAGACGAAACATGGTTCCGACGCAGAAGTGGTCATTCTGAATGAATCATAGTTCCGATGCAAAGGTTGATTCCCAGGCAAAGCATAATTCCGATAGGGAAGGTAGATACTCCGAGGCGAAGCATAATTCCGACACAAGGCACATTCTGAGACAAAGCATGATTCCTACGCAGAGATTGTTGGTTGACTTGATTCTGAGACGGAGTTTGATTCCGACGGGGAGGTCGCTGGTTGACTTGACACCGACGTGGAGGTTGCTGGTTGACTTGATTCGGACGGGGAGGTCGTTGGTTGGCTTGATTCCGAAACGGGGTTTGATTCCGACGAGGAGGTCATTGGTTAACTTGATTCCAACTGTAAGTCCACGTTGCGACCCCCGGTTCTTACGGGGAGGCGGAAACGGTATAAAAATCAAATTTTTAGCGCAAGGGGCAACATGGACTAACCAAAGTCGGGATCTTTGACTAAACTAAAACTAGCAAACTTAGCTAAAGAGAGTTAGCTACTCGGATGGAGATGGTTATACCTTAACTTGAACTCCTTCGTCTTCAAGCTCCGATGGTGGTTCGATGGCTCCTTCTCGTTGTCTCCGTACGCCGAAGATAGATCCACTTGAAAGCTCCAACCTTTATCTCCTTCTTCGTTCTTTGAAGAAACTAGTTCACTTGGTTTGCTAAACCTAGTGAACTAGAATGAGTAGAGAAGAAATAGAATGGGATTTTATCTATGGTTCTTGATTCTCAACTCATGAGACAAGAGAACCATAGATCAAGAGAGGGAGCAAGAGGTTGAGGGTGAGAGCAAGAGGAGAGCTCAAGAACAAGAGAGAGAATGAGCAAAAAAGAATGAGCAAGTATTTTGTCTCTCACCCTCTCATAATCCAAAGCAATGATAACTCATCATATTAACAAAAGTCTTATGTGATGGTTAGAAGCAACCACAACCATATCATTTCATGCACTCATTTTACACAAATGAGCAAGTAAACAAAAGTCTTTGCCATGAAATGATGGCTATGGTTATCATGATGGTCAACTAGTCAAGCCTAGTCAACCGGTCAACAAGTCAACAAAAGTCAACAAGTCAACAAAGTCAACAAAAGTCAACAAGTCAACAACCATATCACCATAATAGTTAATTAATATAATAGTTAATCACATATCATATTCTCATTAGGGTTGAGCATAAAGTCAAATAGTCAACGGTCAACTGTCAACAACCCTAATGAGAATCCGCTGCCTCTGCCTCCCTGTCAACTGTGCATACACACCCGCATCCGCGTTCCGAGGAACACGAATGCAAACTGGATAAATCCAATCCCATAAGATACACTAGGATCTGGCTTAAACCAAAGCCCGCTAGTGTAAACTGTCCGGACACTGTACGTGCACAAGTGCACGGATGTGACCGAACCCTGTCGCAAAACCATGCGACCTGTCGCAATACCATGCGACCTCTACTCTTTTGCCTAAAGGCGAAAAGCTTTCTGTGTGGGACTCTAAAGACTCGACACTACGCTGGCAGTGGGTTTAACCACAGACCGCAAGCGGCACTAGCTGTGCGTAACGGTCCCCAGGTAATGCCGACAAGAAGACCGACGAGGCGAAACCCATCTGAACTCCTACTGAGCCTGAGTGTGACATTCTCCGTATAGTCCGGTCTGTTCGTCTGATACATCGCATGGCAGGCCTAGGGGGCGGTAAACGTCAGTCCCCTAATAGCGGTACAAGTCGTGCCGGAGCGAAGCCCAAAACACCCTGAGATAACACTGGAAACCTACCAGTATATCTCGTTTGCCCTGGCCAGGGACTACTCGTGTAATGGCTCTCCTAGACACAGCGCGATGTCAACCCCCAATACCGGGAGAGACGAATCCTGTCTAACCGTCACTGCCTCCAAGTGCTTCGGGACTGCACCCAACCACCACCTGTTTGCACGACTCCTTCGAGCCGTGGTAGGGTAGTGATCAAAGTACAGTGGGAACACACCCGAGGCGAAGTGACAGTGTCAAGTCAGCGGACTAAGCTGTACTCATGTCACCTGGGAACTGATAACTGACGATAGGTATAATACCAACTAGTCAGTTCCCGACGAGTCCTGTCCAGTGTACCCGTAACCTAACGAGCACCCGCATACTATCCCAAGTACGACGTACTGACGGCTGTGGGACAGACCGTCTCCCACACTGGGATGAGAAGCGCATGCGCTGGTCTACTCCAGAGTATCGATGCCCTGTCTCGATAGTCCTGCGACCAGGGACCTGCATAAGGATGTGCTTATAGATTACCCAGCCCCACTAGTGTGACGGCCATCACATCGCTGGTAATCAAGCAAAGATCCTAAGGGCTCTACTAATGTGTATAGGCGATATACAAAAATAAACACATGTACACATTGAAGTAGAAACAAACCAAGTAGCATACTACTATTTTGAGCAAGATTGTATATACAAGGTGAATATCCCAAGCATCCATTAAGTAATATACAAACTAGTATGATACAGTAATGGCCTCTAGGGCATATACACTAACAATCTCCCACTTGCACTAAGGCCATGTACTGGCGTATCGAAGACCTATCATCTCGATCAGCCGCTCGAACTGAGTCTGGGGCAGGGCCTTGGTGAATGGATCAGCAGTGTTATCTTCTGAAGCGACTCTCCGAACCTCGATCTCCTGGCGATCTACGATCTCCCTGATCAGGTGATACCGCCTCAAGATGTGCCTGGATTTCTGATGGGACCTTGGTTCCTTCGCTAAAGCTATAGCCCCGTTGTTGTCGCAATACAGAGGTATTGGATCAACAATGGACGGAACCACCTGAAGTTCTTTCAAGAACTTCCTCATCCAGACAGCTTCTTTTGCGGCATCAGATGCAGCGATGTATTCCGCTTCCATCGTCGAGTCTGCAACGGTTTCTTGTTTGGAACTCTTCCAACACACCGCCCCTCCATTGAGGGTAAAGACAAAACCCGACATGGACTTGGAATCATCCTTGTCACTCTGGAAGCTGGAGTCAGCAAAGGCCTCGATCTGGAGGTCTTTTCCGCCATACACCAAGAACATCTCCTTAGTCCTTCTCAGGTACTTGAGAATGTTCTTTACCGCTATCCAGTGTTTCTCCCCAGGGTTAGACTGATACCGGCTTACCACACTCAGTGCATAAGCTACATTCGGTCTGGTACACAACATCGCATACATTATAGAGCCTACCGCAGAAGCGTAGGGTATAATAGACATGCGATCCCTCTCCAAATCAGTCTTGGGAGATATCTCTTTAGAGAGGGTGATCCCGTGACAAGCCGGTAGGTTACCGCGCTTGGAATCTTCCATACTGAACCTCTTCAGTATGGTGTCGATGTACCTGGACTGTAAAAGTCCTAATATCCTCTTGGATCTGTCACGGTAGATCCGGATACCCAGAATGTATGAGGCATCACCCAGGTCTTTCATGGAGAACCTGTGTGACAAGAACCCCTTGACAGATTGTAGCATAGGAATGTCATTTCCTATTAAGAGAATGTCATCCACGTATAAAACGAGGAATACTACAGTTCTCGCTACAAATCTACTATAGATACATGGTTCATCTGGATTTTTGATAAAGCCAAATTCTTTGACCGTCTCATCAAAGCAGATGTTCCAACTCCGCGACGCCTGCTTTAGTTCATAGATGGACTTAAGCAACTTGCACACCTTTCCGCTGCTCCCACTCTGAATGAAACCCTCTGGTTGGTCCATATAGACACACTCCTCTAAATTTCCATTTAGAAAAGCTGTCTTTACGTCCATTTGCCAGATCTCATAATCGTGGAAGGCAGCAATGGCAAGAAGGATCCGAATGGATTTCAGCATGGCTACTGGAGAAAAGGTTTCGTCATAGTCCAAGCCAGGTCTTTGACGAAAACCCTTTGCTACCAGCCTAGCTTTATAGGTCTCAACCTGTCCATCTACACCAATCTTCCTTTTGAAGATCCACTTGCATCCTACGGGTTTTACCCCGTCTGGAGCAATGTCCAACGTCCATACCTTGTTGGTGTACATGGACTCCATTTCGGTCCGCATTGCATCCAGCCATTTCACCGAGTCAACGCTCTGAACGGCCTGCTGGAAGCTAGTAGGCTCATCATAATCTATGATGCAATCCTCTCTATCCCCGTCTATGAGAAAACCGTAGTATCTCTCGGGCGGATGAGACTGTCTACTACTCCTGCGGAGCGGCGTAGGAATGTCCTGTTCTATTGAACCCTCTGGTTCCACTAAACTTTCAGTAATAGTCCGTGGTTCTGGAATTTCTTCCAGTTCTACTGTGCTCCCACTTATCTGGGTTTCCAAAAACTCAGTTTCCAAGAAGTAGGCATGACGAGAAACAAGGACTTTTTGTTCCTCTTCACAGTAGAAGAAATATCCTTTAGAATTCTTTGGATATCCCACAAACTTGCACTGTACTGAGCGTGCCTCGAGCTTGTCCGCATGCTGCTTTTTGACAAAAGCTGGACATCCCCATGTCTTAATATGCTTAAGATAGGGTCTCTTCCCACACCACATCTCATATGGTGTAGTAGGCACGGTCTTAGTGGGAACTCGGTTCAAAAGGTATGCGGCTGATTCTAGCGCATATCCCCAGAATGATCGCGGTAACTCAGCGTTACTCATCATGGACCGCACCATATCCAATAGGGTGCGGTTCCGTCTCTCCGATACACCGTTATGTTGCGGGGTGTATGGAGGAGTAAGCTGAGAGAGAATTCCGTTCTCTTTTAAATAGTCCAGGAACTCGGCACTTAAGTATTCTCCACCTCGATCCGATCTTAGAATCTTAATACTTTTGCCGGTCTGTTTCTCTACTTCATTCTTATACTCCTGGAATTTTCCAAAGGCCTCGGACTTATGTTTCATCAAGAAGACATAACCGTACCTTGAGAAGTCATCCGTAAAAGTAATGAAGTAAGAATGTCCGCTTCGGGCATGTGTAGACATTGGACCGCACACGTCACTGTGTACGAGTCCCAAGAGCTCGCTCGCTCTTACTCCTTGTCCAGTAAACGGAGTCTTTGTCATCTTTCCTTTGAGACAAGATTGACAAGTGGCATACGATTGATATTCGAACGCATTCAAATATCCTTCTGTATGTAACTTAGTCAACCTTCTCTCATTGATGTGACCCAATCTACAATGCCATAAGAAAGTCTGATTCATTTCCGGAGACTTTCTTTTGTGTGTATTCTGGACGTTGAAAATCTATGGTTGGTTTAACACGTATATACCATTACTCAATGTACCTGACCCAATCAAAACTTGATTAAGGTGAATGTTTACAACATTACTTACAAACGCAAATTCATAACCTTCTTTAGAAACTAAAGATACAGAAATGATATTACAAGTTGCGTTGGGTACAAAAAAGCAATTACGCAAAACCAAAACATGTCCATCTGACATTCCCAGGTGATAGTCCCCCACGGCTTTAGCATCCATGCTAGCTCCGTTCGCAACTTTGAGGGTCATGTCACCTGCCTTCAAAACCCTACGGTTTCTCAACGCCTGCAAAGAATTACAGATATGAGATCCTGATCCGGTATCCAATACCCAGGAAATAGAGTTTATTGAAAGACAATTTTCAATAACATACACACCTGAAGCTGAAGCTGCAACCTGCTTCAATTCCTGTGTTCTGGCCTTCCAGGCCCTGCAATCATTCTTCCAGTGTCCTTTCTTATGACAATAGAAGCATTCTTCCTTATCCACAAGCTTCCCCGCTATCTTTGTTGCTTTTGCTTTTCCCTTCGTATCCACTTTACTAACACCGCCCCTTGGTTTGGCGGGGGCTTTCTTCTTCTTTCCCTTGGCTTTCGCCTTGGACCTAGAAGAAGATGATCCTCCTACAAACAAAGTGGATGTATCCCTACCTTTCTGTAGGGTGCCCTCTGCGCTCCTCAGCATGTTGAGGAGCTCTGAAAGTTCAACCTCTTTTTCTTGTAAGTTGAAGTTCAGTATAAACTGGGCGTAAGTGGAAGGAAGGGACTGGAGAACTATATCCGTATATAGCTCACTCTCCAATGTGATCCCTAGGTCAGCGAGCTCCTCAATGTAGCCAATCATCTTTAGCACGTGCTCGGCTACTGATGATCCGACGGCCATTCTTATCGAAAATAACTTTTTCGACGCTTCGTATCTTGCGATACGTGATTGCTCTCCATACAGTTCTTTTGTATGGAGCAATATGGACTCCATGTCCATATTCTCATGCCTCCTCTGATGTTCGTTGTCCATCGAGGCAAGCAGGAGGCACTTGGCCTTCGCGCTATCAATCTCCCAAGTCTTGCGGATTTCCTTATCCGCGACACTGGAAGTTGGACCAGGGACAGGGGGAGCTTTGGTGGTAAGAAGATACCCCAGCTTATCATAAGTGATTGCTATCTTGACATTCCTGAGCCAATCTTTGTAGTTTGGCCCTGTCAGTTTGTTTTTATCTAGGAGTAACTTAAGTCCAGTCATGTTGATTGGTCGCTGCAATTCGGAGAGAGAAGAAGAAACACTCAGCATGATGCTCTTGCAAGTTTAGAGTGGTTTTTAGTTTGTCTAAACAGGATGGCTCCCACTGTTTCTCGAATCCCTCCTCAAACCATAAAGGAAGAATTAGCCGGGATCAATCCCACCGCACAATACTTGCTTAACCGTTCAGCCAAGCCGGTGTCGGTACTTCGAGGGAGGTTTTCCAACGCTTTCGCGAAGTTCCTTAATTAAAGAACCTCTTTTCCCTGGGGGCGTAGCCCCGCTAACACCTTTCTAGGCACCTACTAGGTTTATAGCATTGATCGATTAGTGAGAAATTTCCCGAGGAGTAGCATATACTCACAGTAGGATCGGGATCCAAATATCATTGCGTGACGAAACTGAAGGAATCCTACCAGAATCATCACACTCCAAATGGTATGCAAATCTAGCAAGTTTCAGTACTTATGAAACTCCCGATGTGGATTTTTGCCCCATGCTCTTATGACCTTGACTTTGGCCAACAAATCATAAGTCACATGTCAAGTTCTGCCCGTCGTTCTCCAGGTTAATTTGAATCCACCCGCACCTACCCTTGACTTTGGCCAACAAGGCAGTACGACTGTTCCAAACCAACGCATCTATCTATGCTGCACATGAATACCCAATAGCTACCAATCACTGTGCCTTGACTTTGGCCAACAAACACAGCTTGAATACTATTGACTATTCATGTGAAACGACGGAGGGCTACGAATGGTTTTGGCAAAACCGTGAACGTAGTGAACTTGATTTGGTCGATGGAACGAGATAGCTTTTAAAAAGGAGTGGCTCAAGCTCCGCATTTAAAAGTTGTTTTTGAAAAGAACCGAGTGGTTTTTCGAAAGTGTTCCAACGACTTTAACTTGGTTTATTATCTTGCATTAGTTCTTTTAATGCGTGATATTCTTGCATTAGTTCTTTTAATGCGTCCCATCATTTAATCCTACCATTGCAGAAAACAACCAAAATATGACGTACGCTTATGCCATTCGCATTCGCCACGGGGCCCCGCATTACCCGTTAGGTTACTTAACTAACGACAGAGCGGGGGCTGGGCTAGCGCGTCTGTAAAACATAAGCAACGCCTAAATAATATCATATATAGACATACTGCAATGATAAACATTTCAGATCACAGATAAATACATTGGATATACTAGGAATCTGTAATTCGTACGAGCCTGTAACGAAAGACAGATTACACGGTCGCGGTGAATAGCCAAAACCCCATCCAAGACCCCTACGGGTGCGGCAAACTACCCGCCAAGTACCCGAAGCGTAGCAACCTCCCTCATCTCCATGAGTAGGCCACTCGACACTTCGGCATACCCGGTAGTTTGTGCACCCCTCCATGGGTCTATCCTAGGAGCAAAAACAGTAAAAAGAAATTATACAATGACGGCTACAACCCCGACCCGGTTGTGCGGCCATACAAATAATTATTACATCAATTTACAAATTTACATGAATTGAAAGAAAAGAAAACTCTCGTCTCACAACCCCAGGCTATTCACCCGCGACAATCCAACATATTTATATACACATTCCAGCACATTACAGATCATGTATAACCCCGACCAATCGACTTATAGCGATTAGCCGACGTTCAATACATGCAAACATCACAGATATAACCATCATAGTCAAAGTGCAGTGAAGTTCGGAAAAAAATACGGAATTATAGGACCCCAAAAGGAAATTTCTTTTCTGGAAAATCTGGGCACATATAATACATTTCAAAAATCCCAAAACCAACACAGACACACACTGCACGAAAAACGATGCAGAGAAGACGACAAACCGCGGCGCTTCCGCGGCACATGCCTACCTCGTGCGGCGGAAGCGCGGCAGTTTGAACGAAACAGTGGACCGTTTTTCATGGGTGTTCACACAAAACCCTGAGCCGAATTTAGGAGTATAAAGTTTTTCATTTTGACCAGAAAAAATTTCAACAGAAACTCAGGTTTTGAAAAAGTTTGGTTTTTTTTTTTGATTTTTCCGGTTCCGAACTTCGTTACACTTCACTACCAAGCTAGTTTAAGTTTAGTTAGGCTCTGATACCACTGTAAGTCCACGTTGCGACCCCCGGTTCTTACGGGGAGGCGGAAACGGTATAAAAATCAAATTTTTAGCGCAAGGGGCAAAATGGACTAACCAAAGTCGGGATCTTTGACTAAACTAAAACTAGCAAACTTAGCTAAAGAGAGTTAGCTACTCGGATGGAGATGGTTATACCTTAACTTGAACTCCTTCGTCTTCAAGCTCCGATGGTGGTTCGATGGCTCCTTCTCGTTGTCTCCGTACGCCGAAGATAGATCCACTTGAAAGCTCCAACCTTTAGCTCCTTCTTCGTTCTTTGAAGAAACTAGTTCACTTGGTTTGCTAAACCTAGTGAACTAGAATGAGTAGAGAAGAAATAGAATGGGATTTTATCTATGGTTCTTGATTCTCAACTCATGAGACAAGAGAACCATAGATCAAGAGAGGGAGCAAGAGGTTGAGGGTGAGAGCAAGAGGAGAGCTCAAGAACAAGAGAGAGAATGAGCAAAAAAGAATGAGCAAGTATTTTGTCTCTCACCCTCTCATAATCCAAAGCAATGATAACTCATCATATTAACAAAAGTCTTATGTGATGGTTAGAAGCAACCACAACCATATCATTTCATGCACTCATTTTACACAAATGAGCAAGTAAACAAAAGTCTTTGCCATGAAATGATGGCTATGGTTATCATGATGGTCAACTAGTCAAGCCTAGTCAACCGGTCAACAAGTCAACAAAAGTCAACAAGTCAACAAAGTCAACAAAAGTCAACAAGTCAACAACCATATCACCATAATAGTTAATTAATATAATAGTTAATCACATATCATATTCTCATTAGGGTTGAGCATAAAGTCAAATAGTCAACGGTCAACTGTCAACAACCCTAATGAGAATCCGCTGCCTCTGCCTCCCTGTCAACTGTGCATACACACCCGCATCCGCGTTCCGAGGAACACGAATGCAAACTGGATAAATCCAATCCCATAAGATACACTAGGATCTGGCTTAAACCAAAGCCCGCTAGTGTAAACTGTCCGGACACTGTACGTGCACAAGTGCACGGATGTGACCGAACCCTGTCGCAAAACCATGCGACCTGTCGCAATACCATGCGACCTCTACTCTTTTGCCTAAAGGCGAAAAGCTTTCTGTGTGGGACTCTAAAGACTCGACACTACGCTGGCAGTGGGTTTAACCACAGACCGCAAGCGGCACTAGCTGTGCGTAACGGTCCCCAGGTAATGCCGACAAGAAGACCGACGAGGCGAAACCCATCTGAACTCCTACTGAGCCTGAGTGTGACATTCTCCGTACAGTCCGGTCTGTTCGTCTGATACATCGCATGGCGGGCCTAGGGGGCGGTAAACGTCAGTCCCCCAATAGCGGTACAAGTCGTGCCGGAGCGAAGCCCAAAACACCCTGAGATAACACTGGAAACCTACCAGTATATCTCGTTTGCCCTGGCCAGGGACTACTAGTGTAATGGCTCTCCTAGACACAGCGCGATGTCAACCCCCAATACCGGGAGAGACGAATCCTGTCTAACCGTCACTGCCTCCAAGTGCTTCGGGACTGCACCCAACCACCACCTGTTTGCACGACTCCTTTGAGCCGTGGTAGGGTAGTGATCAAAGTACAGTGGGAACACACCCGAGGCGAAGTGACAGTGTCAAGTCAGCGGACTAAGCTGTACTCATGTCACCTGGGAACTGATAACTGACGATAGGTATAATACCAACTAGTCAGTTCCCGACGAGTCCTGTCCAGTGTACCCGTAACCTAACGAGCACCCGCATACTATCCCAAGTACGACGTACTGACGGCTGTGGGACAGACCGTCTCCCACACTGGGATGAGAAGCGCATGCGCTGGTCTACTCCGGAGTATCGATGCCCTGTCTCGATAGTCCTGCGACCAGGGACCTGCATAAGGATGTGCTTATAGATTACCCAGCCCCACTAGTGTGACGGCCATCACATCGCTGGTAATCAAGCAAAGATCCTAAGGGCTCTACTAATGTGTATAGGCGATATACAAAAATAAACACATGTACACATTGAAGTAGAAACAAACCAAGTAGCATACTACTATTTTGAGCAAGATTGTATATACAAGGTGAATATCCCAAGCATCCATTAAGTAATATACAAACTAGTATGATACAGTAATGGCCTCTAGGGCATATACACTAACACCAACACGGGGCACATTCTGAGACAAAGCATGATTCCTACGCAGAGATTGTTGGTTGACTTGATTCCGAGACGGATTTTGATTCCGACGGGGAGGTCGCTGGTTGACTTGATTCCGACGGGGAGGTTGCTGGTTGACTTGATTCCGACGGGGAGGTCGTTGGTTGGCTTAATTCCGAAACGGAGTTTGATTCCGACGAGGAGGTCATTGGTTAACTTGATTCCGAGACAGAGTTTGATTCCGACGGGGAGGTCGCTAATTGACTCGATTTCGAGGTGGAGCTTGATTTCGACGGGGAGGTCGCTGTTGACTTATTGATTTTATTTGATTTGGTTTTAGAGTCCTTGTCCATTCTGCGGGGCCTTTTAAGCTTGGAACCACTGCCGGTGGGACTTTGATTTGATTTATTTTATTTTCGTCTTTTTTGGCGGGACTTCTAAATTTGAGGGAAAATTGGAATTTGAATTTTGTTTGGCATCAGTATTGCTATAATGGAATATGGTATCAGGAGAGAATCATCATTTGTCATGAGAGGATTTGGAGGTTTTGGTTTTGATTTGGCATCAGCATTGCTACAGTGGAATATGGTACCAGGAGCGAATCATTATTTACCATGAGAGGATTTTGGGATTTTGGTTTTGGTTTGGCATCAGTATCGCTACACTGGAATATAGTACCATGAGCGACTCATCATTTGCCATGAGAGGATTTGGGGGTTTTGGTTTAGCATCAGCATCGCTCCACTAGAATGTGGTATCAGGAGTGAATCATCACTTCCCTTTGCATGTTGGATAGCGACGGCTTAAGAGATAGGTTTAGGCCCATGTCTTCTAACGCTTTTCAATTATATGAGCCATAAGGGTCTTATAAAAACATTTTCTCTCTATGAGTCGAAAGAATCTCATAGGTGTATTTTCTCTTTAGAGGTCACGAGGACCTCTAAGTGTGTTGCTCCTTTGTGGGTCGTAAGGATCTTACGCTGGAATATTCTCCTCACAAGGTCGAGAAGAAGTTGCGAGTGTGGGATTTTCGTCTTTTTTTCACAAGTTTGCGCCCTTTCGGGTTTTCACAAATTCACCGGCAGTCCTTCTATTTTTACTCATGAAGCCCTTTTGGGTTTTCATCCGTGCCCATTTTGCTTGTGGACATACCGTTTTTTATTATTATTTTATTATTATTATTATTATTTTTGCATTTTATTTCTTTTATTTCCCAATTTAACGACTTAAAGGTCATTTGTTCCCAGTTTAACGACTTAGGGGTCTCTTGGATTTGAAAGCTTGGAATTTTGGGGTCAGGGTTGGCATCAGCGTTGCTAACACTGGAGCATCGGTTCCAGAAGCAATTCACCATTTGCCTTGGGAAAATTTGGGATTTTGGTTTTGGGTCGGCATCAGCACCGCTAACACTGAAGCGTAATACCAGGAACGACTCATCATTTGTTGTTTCCCGTTGGGGTGTGATGCCTTAGGAGACAGATTTAAATCCCTATAGCCTAAGGTTTTTCAATTTTATGAGTTGTAAGGGTCTCATAAAAGCATTTTCTTTTTACGAGTCGAGAGAATCTCGTAAGTGTAGATTCTCTTTAGGAATCGTGGGGATCCCTAAGTGTGTTTCCCCTTTGTGAGTCGTAAGGATCTCACGCGGGGATATTCTCCTCACAAAGTCAAGAGGACTTTGCGAGTATAATTTTGTTTCTTTTCATGAGCTTGCGCCATTTCGGGTTTTTCACAAACTCATCGACACCTGCTATTTTACTCACGGAGCCTTTTCGAGTTTTCATCCGTGCATGTTTTGCTTGTGGACATACCCTTTTTTTAATGAGTTTGCGCCCTTACGGGTTCTCACAAGCTCACGAGTAGTCTCGTTGATTTTACTCACGAAGCCTTTTCAGGTTTTCATTCGTGCCCCTTTCGCTTGTGGACTGACCCTTTATTTATTTTCTTTTTCTTCTTCTTTTTCTTTCATTTTCTTTCTTGTTTTTATTTCCCAGTTTAACGATTTAAAGGTCAATTATTCCCAGTTTAACGACTTAGGGGTTGACTGCTCCCAGTTTAACGACGTAGGGGTCATTTGTTGTGCGCTTATTCAAATTTTCCTCGTTTCGATTTTGGCGAAGCTGGATTGATGACCGCAACTCGGTGGTTTGCCAGCCCATCAGAAGACAGTGCGGTTTTCTCAACCTTGTATTAGTCATCTACTCGGTCTTTAAACATGCAACAGTTTTTGATAGTCTGACTCACCACCCTATGATATGAGCAGTACATGGGATGGTCAGTCATGTTCATTTCATGTGGCCTCTTTGGAATAGGCAGTTGCAGACCGTTGTTCAAGGCATCCTCAAATATTTTATGGACGTTGTCCCTCCTGAAGGAGTATACTTTCTTTCTTCTCTCCATTAGAGTCGGTGCCTTTCCCAATGCTGGTCCTCAAGGTCGTTCGGTCTTCGGTTTGCCCGCTATCCGCTTACCCCGTTCAGTGTACGTATCGGAGGGACTGGAGGATGATCGCGGCCGTTTTTCGTAAAGGTGTTCCACTCTTGGGATGGAGGGAGTATTGATTGGTTGTTTCACGATATCAATCCCTGGCTTATGAACCAAATTTTGATTTTGCTATGATTGTAATCGAGCGACTTGGGTCGTGAGATCTGCCATGGCGTTTTCCAGCTCGTCAACTTTGGAATGGACCTTGGCCAACTTCTCGTCCCTGTCCTGAAGCTGCTTTTGAAGCCATTGGAATAATGCTTGTTCTATCGCTCCGGATACGATAACCAGGTTATCCTTACTGCCTAAGCTTAATTCCACAGGAAACACAGGCTCCTTTTACTTAATGGCCTAAGCGGGCTCTTCATCATCTGGACCAAGCCGGTGTTGGATGGAAACAACCACATCATTGTCATGTCTAGAAGGTGTAGGAGGACTTGTTCCTTTGGGCTCCACCATATGGACCATATGTGTTATGTACCCGTCTATTACTTTCTCATTGGCAATGTTTCTGTTAGGCTTTTAGCTTATTGCCTTGGTCTACCCTTTTGAGAGAAGGGCAGACGACTGAGGGCAGCCAATTCCCGAAGGGTTTCGGTCTCTGTTTGTATGAAATTGGTGGTGGCAGTTTAACTGTTTGTTAACACGCATTTAGACAGTTCTATCTCTCCTGCCTTGTATTGTTTTCAACCCAATTTTTAAAGAAAAAGCAGTCCTCAATGGCATGACCTATCACTCTGTGATAGGGGAAATATTTGGGGTCGTCGGTCATATTCTCTTCTTGCGATCTTTTTTATTATGGCAATTGTAGACCATTTCTTAGATCATTTTTGAATATTTAATGGACTTTGTCCCTTCTGAAGGAACAGACCTTATCCAGCTTCTTTTTCAAGGGTGATTCTCCTCCTTCTCTCAACACTGGCTTCCGAAGTTGGTTAGCATTAGGCCCGCTCATCCCTCGCTTGTTTCTGTTAGCCGAAGTGTTAAAAGATTCAGTATCATCGGAATTTCCGCCTTTGTGATTATCGTCCTTTCGGTTTCTCCAGATTTTATTGTTATTTTGGGAATCTGATGTAGATTCCTGCTTTGAACACTCCAACATTTGAAATTTCTTGATCAGCTCTTAGAATGTCTTGAGACCCACGGTGCATTGAAAAGGATTCTTCCAGGTGCCGAGATTTCCCATGAGAAGATTGATGAATTGGTCTTGTTCCAACGGTGGCTCACATTTGATGGAGAGATTGTGCCATCGAGTTATAAAATCAATGCTGCTTTCATTGTTCTTTGGCTTGATCCTTACGAGGTTGGCAATGGCGATCTCCCTGACACTCTTGAACTTTTGTCGAAATAGAGATTCCATTTGGACGAAAGTAGTAACGGAACCATCCGGTATGCTCGCGTACTAGTCGAAAGCGACAGCTATTAACGAACTGGCGGAGGATAAGCACATCATTGCCCCAGTATTCCTGCATGAAGCTTTAAAATGGGTGATGTGCTGATTCGCATTTCCCGTCCCATCGAATTTTCCGAATTTGGGGATGACATAGCAACTAGGAAACTCTACCAGATCATACCGAGCAGGATATGGTCTCCCGCTACGGCTGATATCATTTTGCAATTCAATTTCGGCTACCAATGTTTTGACTTTGTTGGTGACCAAATCTGTCACATCCCGCTTTCCAGTAGACGAAAACGGTGACGTGGTAAGCCCGCAACGTATTACTATGAAAATATGTTAAGTGTAATTAAGCAATATAACAATATGCAAGAATAACAAGAGTAATAAAATGAAACGGCAATTTTATTTACATTCAACTTTACATACAACTATCTGAAAATAAAAGATACAATAATAAAAGCAAATACCTAAACAATGGCATACTGAAAGTAAGTGCAGGCTGGAAGGAGCTAGTAGTCTGGCTGAGCAGCAAACTGGTCCAAGTCCTCCGGGCTCGGCTCTATCTCCTCAAAGTCCGGTCCTCCTGACGTACATTTCAAAAAAAGAAACAGAAAGGAATGTCGTCAGCGAACTAGCGCTCGGTAAGTCCTAAAAGAAGTAAGAGAATATAGTATATAATGTGAATAGAAACCAAATGAACAGAGGACGGGTAAAATTGTATATGATCATTCACAAGTATAAGATAGTTATTCTAACGTGGTTATTTGTAGTTTGATAAAGAAAGTATTTATGTATACGAGAGAAGTCCATTTTACCCCGTGGACTATGGTAGTACAAGGCCCCATCATAACCCACGGGACAACGGCACGTGAATTCATGTAGGTGCCTTTTAAAGTGACCTCTTGTGCCACGATATACGTTCCATACCAATTTATCCTTTTATCCCTACGTATTGTATTGTATAGATTAAGATTACAAGTCTTGGCCGAATCCATGGATATAAAATATTCAGGTTCATGTTCAGGATGTAATCATGTGTTCAAGTATTCATGTCAAGTTATAATCATGGTTCGGTCAAGTCGTGTCATGTATTCAAATTTGAGTTTGATATTTGAATTCAAGTGTTCAGGTTCATGATCAAGTATTCAATTTCGTGTTTCATTTTTGGATTCTGTTTTGAGGTTGGATTCAGATTGAAGTCGGAATCTTAAGAAAGGATTTAGTTCTTGAAATTCTTAGGTTCGGGACTAATCGGTAACTTCTGCACATGGACAGCAGGATTTATGTCTTTTTCAAGATAATTGCCATTTGATAACTCCGTTAAGCTGTCGAGATTGAATAAGCAAGCACTCACTTTCTCCGGCTTTCCGAGACTCGAGAGAAATGATACCGCTTAAGCCTATATTAATTCTATAGTCCTTAAAATCATATCTCGAGGGGGTTTTATGAAAAATACCTTAATATCGTTTAAAATTAAATCTCGATGGTGATTTATAATATTTAGGGTTTTCATGAACATATATTTTAATTTGTTGTCGTGTTTTGGAGATAATCTAGTTTTTTGAAAGTTTATGGTATTTTTATGAAAACCAGCTCTTTTGGAAACTTGATGGTATTAAAATTTTAATGTTTCATTTTAAAAATATAGTTGCATAATATATTTTTATTTAAAATACGAATTCACAGTTTTATATAATTTTTCCAAAATTTAGTTTTTATTTAGGAAAGTCGTATTTCTTAAAAACCGTATTTTTATTTCCTTTCGAAACCGAATACTCCGTGAGGAGTTCTACATCTCGCTCTACTGTCCCAATGATGTGCGATAATCCGCACCATCCGTTAATGGGTCCCCTAACGAGGGTTGTAGAGGCGTAATTGCCAAGAATTACAAAAATACCGATTAAAAGAAACCCGTTTTGAAAAGGTGTGGTATTTTAATGAAAAAGTCATTCTTTAAATTAGCCATATATTTAGAATATCGTGCTATGCAACCATAGTGTGCATAAGGGATAGGTCGTTATCCCGTGAAGTTTTCCTAAATGTAGATAAACTAGTTATCGAGAATGCTTATACTAATGTTCAAGGTATTTTAATGAAAAGTTCGTTATATGATTGTTTCATATGAAAGCTTTGGTTAAACTCAAAACTAAATGATTGTAAACAAAGTTATGATTAGTGTGAGAGAGTTGGTTTGACCTATTTTGCTTTAAAGATGGGAGTACAAAGGTTAAAATCACACATATCGGAGTTAACTCCACTTTACCGATATGTTTTTAGAAGATATTTTGATATGAAAAGAAGAAAAGATAAAAATGGCTTACGGCTTTATAATTTCAAGAAAAGAGTAAGGAAAAGAGAGGGGCTTCATGGCGTCGTGGTAGCTGATTGATTCACTGTGAAAGTGTGTAGTAATAACCGCAATCAATAACGGTGTCGCATGTAAGTAACCGAGATGAGTACGGGTCGTCCTTAGGGATGCGTGGAACTTTTAATCTTGCTTTAGACGAGTTGATTAGAGTAAAAGAAGAAAAGAGAATAGATTTTAAATCTATATTAAACATGGATGTAGAATATATATAGTTTTAAGATCTAGTTTAAATTTAGATGTAGAATCTATAAAGAAGAGGCTTGAAGGGTTCGTTAGGATTTAGTAGTCATGAATGACTAATAAAGATGACTCTTTTTATCTTTTGATGGATTTAAAACTAGATAAATAGTGATGAGTGGGGATTAGGGATCTTGGAAGAAACTAGGGTTTCCCCACTATTGACCCTTGTCCCTTCATTGATCTCTATTTATGTCTAGCCCTTAACAAAACAATTGTCAATCTGATCTCAAATCGCGGTCAAGACTTGCAATAAATTGATAGCGCTCCCGATTAGGATGTTAACGATTCTTTTGGTAAAGTTTATAAATTTCATAAGACTTAAAAGAAGTTAAAATATTTTCTCATCCATTGTTCTACCATAATCCTACGAACCCTATCAAGCGGAGAATTACTCGCGCATGATGGAAATAGAAGAAAAACGAATAGAGATCATAATGCAGAAATTAAATACTAAATAATTAAACTAATGATCTACCTTTATCAATCAACTTCATAAGTACAATTATTTGAGTCTAGATTACAAGAGGAAGAAGAAGTTGCTTTCGATCTCTGCCTCGTAGGAAGTAGATGTTCCATCGAATCTCACATTGGCTTATCACGTCGAACCGCGGACCTGTCGTGGATCACTTGTTCTTTGACGGTGATTTGCTTCGTGAAAAAGGTGATGATTTCTAAGTTTAGCTCTCGGTCTTTTATATAGCCCTGGAAGCAGAAACCCTAAATCCCAAATATTAGGGTTTGTTATTGCAATCCTACCAAAAAATCCTAAACCCTAACTCCTTAGAACGACGGCGGATCCACTGCATATTGTACGTTTTGGCCGTAGAAGCGCGGTGGGTTGGAAGGATCATGGTTCCAAACTTCTCGGGCCTTCTCATAGTGACACGTGGAAATTTATGTGATGTCTGAAATTTGAAAATATTTCCTGAGTCTCTGCCAGTATTGATTCTTCGATTTTAATTAAACTTCATCGGCAGATTTTTGATTCCCGACATCTCGATATCCAAATCTCCTGACCTGAGCCAAATCTTGCACAATATCTCTATGAATAATGTTAATAATATTTGTTATAGAGATATTATTCTAATCATTTGTATGATATTATATCTTTTAAAGAATCTTGATTAGAATATTTAATATGATATGCATAATAAAAATATTATAGAAATATTATATGCATATATTTTCCTTTATAATGTTAATTATAATATATAAACATATGGTAAATAGTATTTTGCAGATAAACCCCAAATATGTTCTATATTTATAATAAACACCTTTAGATATTTAAGAAAAGTAAGCAAAATGTTATATCAAAAGTGCGATATTTTCGACTGAACAAATACCTCCAAACTTAAATTTGATCATCCCGAGCAAACTATTTATTCAAGAGAGGGAGAAAAAGAAAAAAAATAAAAACCTAAGTAGCATACTTTCGTAGGCAACACGATTGTACTGAGCACGTGTAATAAGTCGTTAAACCTCTAGGTGTGCCTAGTAGGAGGAGTGTTGTCTCTTGAGCGTTTTCAGCGGATTACACCAACAAAATCCTATAATAAAATAAAGAAAATGAAAGTTATGTACAAAGATAAGAACTATAAAAGAAAGAACTTGAAAATAAGAGTTTTCAACTATACCAGCTTTTCAGTTGCTATGAGCCATATCTTAATGGCCGAGAAAAAATGTTAGAAATCACATTATCCTTCAATAAAACATCGCTTTTAGTCTTCCTCCCTATCTTTCTTCCTAACATCGATCATGTACCCCTACGTGTGTGTAAAAAACACCCCTACACTTTGAGAATTCAATTCAAACTATCATACTCTTGTCCATTTTCTTTGGTACTTTTTAGTTGGTGAATATTTTAGATGGAATTGCTCACACATTCTTCATGCGACCATTAATACTTCTTGAGGTACTAACCAACCAATTACAAAATGTTCTCGTGCATTTAGGCATAATTTCTCGTCTTGCAACACTTAAGGCTTAGCAGTGGCTCCCAAACCAATTGGTTTAAGGCACTGGGTGATAAAGCACCATCGCTATATTTTTTTTATGCTGCCTTAAGCAATTACAAAACCGGTGTTCATTTTTATTCACCATTTTTTTCATTATATTTATTTTATTTTTCATAATAAGGCTTTTAGACAAGTGCATTTCAAGGTATCCTCTACTATCCCAAGTTTCAAGATGTGTGTAAATGCGTATAGTAGGGTATCAACGTTCAAATGTTTGGCCTCAAAAATAAGGACTATTTTTCAGACTTATTTTTATCCTCAGATTAGTAATTTCCATCATCTTACTAACCCTTGGGACAACGGCTGATAGCTACTTATTACTAGTTTCGTTTAAGAAAATATCTAATTTTCTTGCTTTTCTCAAACTATTCCTATCTACCTGATGTAAATCTTCACTTTCAAACTTTCATTATCAATTAAAAATTTTGTGCTTAAATTTATGATAATGCAAAATAATGTGTGAATAAGCACAAACCTCCCCCAAACTTGTTTGCAGCAGTGTCCTCACTGATGTCATCTGTTAAGCTTTAAAAAATTATAGACTTGGGAGGAAAAGTTAGTAACGGGAACATGAATTAATGACAGTGAAAATCTCCTCCAAACTTATTTTTGGCTCACAATTTTGTAAAAATTTTCTTTTCGTTCAAGAGCCAAAATATATCCTCCCCAAACTTAAGTGAAACCGTATTAAGCATTTAAAATTATAAGAGGGGGTAAAATTATTGGTCAATATAAAGCTTTACAAAGACCAAAAGTCAGCACCAACCATTCAAATATTTTATCAATGTAACACCAAGGTTGGTAGAAGAACATGTCACCTATCGACGTGAAGAAGTGGGGAGGGGATAAGAGGTGAAATAGAATGGGTTTACGTCTCGGTTGGTAGAAACGGAATAGTAATGGTGAATGAAAACGAGAATGTGAATGAGTAGGTATGGGAAGAATAGTCACATTCTCATATGGGATAAGAAGAAATGGTGGTGGTTCAACTTCTTCGGGTGGAGATTGATTAATCACAAAATCCGTTTCGTTTAGGAATGCGAGTTCGTCGGCAAAAATATCTTCGAAACTTTTATCGATGGTCCGATTGAACGTTTCAATGTCAATAAGTGTCGCGCCAGAATTCAACATACTTGATTTGTCAAAAATTATGGAGGTAGGAGCTTTGAAAAACTCATCTACCTCATTCTCAAAGGGGTCTAAATCAAGTGTTCTTTCAAGAATCATAAAACTCGAAATATCTGATTGTGATTCATCAACACTCACTAAAATTAAAGGAAGATTAGAAGAAGAACCAAAGGAAGTGGGTGATGAAATGGATAAACAAATTGGGGTGTCGAGTATCGCTGAACCAGATGTGGGAAATGAAAGCTGGATTTCATTCTGCTTTTCGGTCATGCATTTATCATCAGTTTCCAGACGCATATGGGGTTCGGGAAAAACAGTTAAAGGTTCGAGATGATGTCCACAGGGAAGTGAAAGGACCTGATGAATTGGTGAGGAAAACTCATCCAAAATTGTGGGTTCATCTCCAATATATCCCCAGCGTCAATATCCTCAATTAAGTGATGGTTAAAATTCTCAGACACCTCATCAAAAGCATGGTTTTCAATTAATTTCGATTCTAGAGTGGAGGTGTAGAGATCACAAGGATTGGGTGTTGTTTTACTTGAAATGGACCCTTCACAATCAGGTAAATGAAACACTACAAAGTCGCACAACTCATCAAACATTCTATCTTCAATTGGTGAATCATTTGGTGTACTCGATAGATTTGTGAAACTGAAGTTGTGGATTTCAATTTGGGATAGGGAGAATTGATTTAGAAGGGTGTACCGCTCTCTCTCACTATCCAAATTCTCAATTTGTCCTATTGCCGTATCATACATTGAAAAATTTTGAGCTAGTTGTAAACTAGTTGCTCGTTCGTTGGGTTGTATAAGGGCGGCTATGGACGCATTCAATTTCACTATGTGGCGGCGTGACGCTACCCAAAATTTTTCTACTGTCCGTTCAAGACTAGACATGGATCGGTAAGGGGTTTCAGCAGAAGATTTAAATTCTTGTGGATAGATAAAACTCCCAAACGGCTGATTAGAAGAATTGTCTAGAGAAGGTGTAAAAGTCGGGTAGGATTGATAGGAATCAAATGGTTGTGAAAATTGGACAAGAGTAGGATCAACATAGTGATAAGAAGAATATTGATATTGGTTAGTTGGTTGGCGACTGGCAACAGATATCATATACGCCGCAAAACGAGTAGCAATATCTTCCTTAGAAAGTGATGGTGTTTGGTGTCCTAACGGTTTGACCGGATTGAAACTTTGACCTTTAGCCCTCGCCATATGCAGCGATGGACATGCGTTAAGGAGTTCCCTCACACGCATTAAATGGAGTATCAACATAAGAAGATGTAGAATTTTGATGCGGTTGATAGGACCTGGAGTAAGGTGTCCAACTGTTTCTTTCCGCTTACTCTATCCGATCTCTTAAAGACATGGTAGAGTCAGAATTTTGACCGAAGCAATTACGAAAACAAGAAATATCCGGTTCTGGATAGCAAAGCGCGGCAAGAGTCCTTCTATTTGGGTTACCCATTATAAGAAGGTGAAAAGAAAAGAGGAAGGGGAAAGATTTAAGCTCCAGTTGGATTGTTTTGCTTTGAAAGTGGGACTTGAGGGTTAACGCAACAAATCAGAAAATGCATAAGCAACCCTAGAACTAAGGTCACCTAGGTCAAGCACTAGACCGCTCCTAGACTTCCAAAGGACAAGCCGCAGGATCAATCCTCTACCACTTCTTTATCACTCTTGTGGCCAGGTAAGTGGGAGGTATTCGCTATACGAATCATCGAAAATAGCGAGTATAATTAAGTAACCACTTTCCGTAGTCACACTTACCTTATGTTAGGAATATGAATGCCCTAGAGGCCATTATTGTTGATATAGTTCATGCTTGGACATATATATAGAGGACTTTCTTACTCGACATGAAAGTATACTATCCGGTTACCTTTATCTTAACACGTAAACTGGTATTATTATACTGTTTGTCTCTTACATGTTGATAAAACCCTTCGGATATATACATGACTACCAGGATTATGATGAGATCATACTAGTGGGTCCAGGGTGGTCCAAAAGTACATCCTTTAACTGTTCCTAGTCAAGGGGATATCGAGATAGGGCATCGATATTCCAGAGTAGACTAGTTTTTATGTTTCTTGTCTCTTAGAGGGCGATGGTTGATCCCACAGCCATTGGTGTGTGACATCAAAGATTGTACACAGGTGCTCATTAGAGAATGGGTACACCGAACGGACTCGTCAAGGACTCTTAGTTGGTAGTATACCTATCATCATATAGCAGTCCTCTGGTGACACTGGTATAAATTAGTCTGTAAACCCGATCGTCATAGAGTCTTATGTGACTCCCACTGTTCTTTGATTTCCTCCCTACCACGCTCAAGAGGAGTTGTGTAAACAAGTGGATTTTAGGTACAGTCCCGAGTCACATAGAGGCAATGAGCGATAGGAGGGATTTCATCTCTCCCGGTATTGGGGGTTGATGTTGCGTTATGCTCAATTGGCTATAACCGGAAGTCCCTGGCCAGGGCTGCTGCTGAGATTTGCTGATAAAAGTTATCAGTGGTTTCTCGAACCGTTATAGGCCAGACATCGGCATGACTTATCACATTATCGGGGTCTGACGTTTACCACCCCTAGATATGATATGCGGTATATCAGACGAAGAGACCGGACTGTACGGTAGTGTTACTGATAGGCTTCATGGAGAGTATGGACAAGCTTGCTTGTTGATCTTCATATCGCTCAATACCCGGATAGCCGTTACGTCCAGCTAGTACCGCTGACGGCTTGTGGGTGTCTGATATGATCGTCACCTACTGCTGGCGTATTGACGAGTCTTTAGAGTCCCACACAAAATTTCCCTAGTTCAAGCGAAACGAAGTAGGACACATATGTGATATGTGTGTGGGCCTGATTAAATACGTGTATGTGATACCGTATTATAATCTGGCAGTTATTTATTATCAGTTAGGTTATATGTTATATAACCATATTATCGAATCAAGTGTTGATTTGATAATGTGATACATATATAAATGATATTAGTCGATTATATGTGATATAACCGGATTATTAAATCAAGTGTTGATTTAATAATGTGATGTATATTATATTTGATATAATTATATCTTAACTAATATTATTAGCTCACTAATTATTCTTCATAATGTATATATTAATATATATGATATATAAATATATATATATGAAGCATAGCATATTTTCTATTTTTGTGAAAAATAGAAATGAGGTGGAAAATGATAGCATAGTTTCAAGTATGGCATTTATATTTGTTTATTAGTCTTGACTCACTATTCAAGCATGGTTGCAATTTATTACTGCAATTTTATTCCATGCTTGAATAAGTGAGGTCAAGGGTGTGCCATTCTCAAGACTTAGTTTTTTCTTGAGTTCATTTTCTTCATATGAGCTCTTGAGCTCTCTTGCTCTCATCTTCTTCCTCTTCTTCATTCTATCAAAACTCCAACCCCTCATATGTGATGTGAACTATGGAGTTTTGAATAAAACTAGTGAGCAAATCAAATCCCCTATTTCACCATCCCACACCAAACTAGCACTTTGGTGTGGCGTGTTTACTTCACTAATAGGAGATTAGTGAAGAGGTGGCATGAGCTAACGGGTTTCGTGTGGATCATCTTCGGAATGAAGGTCATCGGAGGAAGCTCGTCCAAACCCTCAAGTGGAGCTTAGTGGAGTCGCGTGGACTACTACACGGAGCATGTGAAGTGAAGGACTCGATCTACGAGGGTGTAGCCATCTTCACTTCCTCTATAGTATTCATATCATCATGTTTAACCCTAAATATTCTAATCACGATCTTGGTTAAGTCTAACTTAGCACCGGAAAATTTAAAATTCGGCATGCTTGATGCCACTAGAACCTCATAGTGGTGCTAGGATAGACTTTCATGGTATCAAATCCAAGCTAGAACATTTGAGTAGGTCTTTACGATGTTAAAGTGTTCGATCGGTTTCGAAATGCCCGATTTTTTATGCTTTCTGTCGAATTTTTCAAACGTTGGAATTTTCGTAATTAAAAATATCCAAAAAATCGTGCAGGGTTTTTAATGGAGCCCCAGAAAATTTGAGACCCTAAATCATTCAAACGATCGCGGAACCGCGGCCTAAACCCCTATTTGGCCGCGGTTCCGCCGCACTTTTGAGGAGTAGGGTACTCATTTTCTCTATGCTGCTCCATTTCTATATTTTGCACTCTCTGGGTATTTTTATTGATTCTCAAGTTGTTGAGATCTCTGGATTTTGTGGAAGTTTGATAAACCGATTGAAATGTTTAACGTTGTACAGATCTTGATGATATGTGATACAATATTTAGAATCCAAATAATTAGTTTTGTGAAAACTAGTTAGTATGTTATAAATCTAGTGTTTTAGTCTATGTTTATCGGTTGCCACGGAGTTTTGATTTGGATCAAAACTCCGTCGTAATCGCGTATTGTACGCGAACACTTGCCGGGTAACTCTAATAGACAGCCATGCCCTATAGCCACGACCAAGTGATTGTAGGAGAACCCCGTTGCCAAAAGCACCTACTCAGATGCTTGCAGCTATGATGTTCCGCCTTAGTGCACTTCGTCGACGGTATCGGGGATGTTGCCTTCTGCTAAAGTTTCCGACGAGTATTCAATAATGTAGTCGGGAATCCTATTGAATTATCCGACTAAAGTAATTGAATTTTTTTTTCAATTTGAGACTAAAATACAAGGTTTATAGGTTAGGCATGAAATCCGGAATATGTGATGTTCTGGGTTTATGATGTTTCAGGATATACGGATTCTAATTATTGTAGTTTTCTATTTCTTCTCTGCGACCGTAAGTGTAATATGTGGGGTATCCCGAATCTCGTTGGTATACGTCAACGAAATTTGGGATAGACGTATTTACTTACGTTGATGACATGAGATGTTATGTGTTGCTGGTGATATAATTTATTGGATCGTCGTGAATGAATAGCCGGGGGTTTTATGTGAGATGAGAGTTTTTATTTTCATTCATGTAAAATCTGTATGTAATATTCTTTTATTGGGACACTTCCGGGTTGAGGATGATGTCACCATTGATGTATATTATTTACTTTTCCGCATTATGATAGACCCAAGGCAGGGAGCACAAGTAACCGGGTTCTAGAGTCCAGTGAGAGACCATCTCAAGGAGTTGAGACCTGGTCTCCTAACTCTAGAATTGGTAGGGTTACTTGCCACTCTTGTAGGGGTCTAGGAATGTGGGTTTGGATAGTCTTCACGACCGTGGAATCCGTGTTTTACATTAATGGCTAAATTTAAAACACGGAAATCCTAGTATATCCAATATTTCATATGTTGCTTATGCTGCTTGGTTCTGTGATGTGATCATATAACTGCGTGAGACGAATGTTATATTATATATATGATATATAATAAACGTTGCTTATGTTTTGCACCTGCGCTAGTCCAGCCCTCGCTCTGCCGGTAGTTAAGTAACCTAACGGTGCATGACGGGGCCCAGTGGTGAATGCGGATGGCATAAGCGTACGTTCTATTTTCGTTTCATTTTTCTGTAATGTTTAAGAAACATTAAATGATGGGACTTCATTAATGAGATTAATGAAAAGAAAGAAACCTAAAGATATTTTTTTTAAAAGGGTAGCTCTAATTTTTGCTTTGCATAGTGATATTCCTTGATGAATATCCAGCACCTCATTCGATGAGGAAAGAGCCGAGATCCCTTCACCGCGAGTGACCTCTTTAGCAAAACTAGCAAATGCTACAATCCACTTGGTTTCGTTTTTTATAGCTTCTCTAGTTCTTGCTTTGCATGGTGGTATTCATGAATATCCAGCACCTCATTCGATGAGGAAAGAGCCGACATCCTTTCATTGGGAGTGACCTCTTTAGCAAAACTAGTAAAAGCCTCAAAGACACTCCTTTTTCAAATCACTAGATTCTACAACGATATCAAGTTCATTACGCTCATGGTTTTTTTAAAAACCTGAGTAGCCCTCCGTCATTTCAGATAAGTACTATTTAGTATTCGTGCTACGTTTGTTGACTATGTTAAGGTGTAGTGTGCGGTAGCTAATTAGTGCTTATCTACAACCATATGATGCGATTGGATTAGGGTAGTCGTATGGCTTTGTTGACTATGTTAAGGGTCGTACGGGTGGGTTTAATTCAATCAAGAAATAATGGGTAGAACTTGACTAGCGCTTATGATTTGTTGACTATGTTAAGGGCATAAGTGATTAGGGGTAAAAACCATTATCGGGAATTTTAAGTGTTGAAACTTGCAATGAGATTGCATACCTTCTATATGATAGTTGGATCACGATACCCACTGCAAGTAAGAGTTATTCCTGGGAGAGTTTTGCACTTTACAATTAGTTAATCCAGTAGGTGTCTACAAAGGTGTCAACGGGGTTATGCCTCTAGAAAAACGAGTTTTATTTTAATTAGGTCCATACGAAAGCACAGGGAACCTCCTTCGGAGTACCGACACTTGCCTGGATGACCGGTTAGCGAACTTATAGAATGTAACTAACCCCGGCTAATCTTGCCTTTTAAGGTTTGAAGGAAGATTTGATAAAAACAGTGGGAGCCATTCTGATTAGATAAAATAATAACCGATCTAATCTTGCAAAGAGCGCACGCAAAGTGATTATCCTTCTCTCTTTCCTGGTAGCGACCAATGACACGCCTTAATCAAGATAATAATATGGATGTATTGACCGAACCCACTTATTATACTGGGCTAGGTTCCGCTCTATCTTATGGTTGTCATAAATCTGAGCAAGGAATAGGAGAATATTCAGATTCCCGCGCCACCCAAACGAAGAATAAGCATGTTGATGCATTGTCTTCGGGTATGTTCATTACCAAGAACTGTTTCTCAGTTAACTCTACGTCCTGGGTATTTGATACCGGATCAGGATCCCACGTATGTAATTTGTTACATGGGCTATAGAGAGGTAAAGAACTGGGAAAGGGTGATATGTCTCTAGTAGTAGGGAATGGTGCAATTGTTGCAGCCAAAGCAGTTGGCAAATATCACCTTGTATTAAGTAGTAAAATATTGATTCTAAAAATGACTGTTATTGCGTACCCTCGATGATGAGCAATATCATATTCATCTCTTTATTTGGATAAAGAAAGATATAACTCTGCATTAGAGAAAAATGTTATAAACATTTTCCTAAATCAAGTGTTGATTAGGTTTGGTACGTTGTGTAACGATATATACGTTCTGAATCAAATCACGGTTCTAAGCATACAGAACACACACAAGAGGAAATGTTCAGAAATGAATGAAGTCTTCTTGTGGCATTGTAGACTAGGTGATCAGTCAAAAATATTGTATTTTTAACACATCAATTTCCCTACTCTTTGCAATTATCTAAAGGTGTTCGGTATGAATATAGCACATATTAGCAAATTGACTGTAAAATACCAAATAACATGTGTTATACATTATAACCCGCATTTTGAGGGAAATTGAGTGTTTATTATTGCACGCGTGATCTTTTGTATATCGCAACACTAATTTCGAGATTGTATGCAGGAAATTCCAGGTAAAGAGCCGAAACTGCTAAAAGTGCTGATAAAAATACGCCAAGTCCAAGACTTGTGATCTGGCAGTGAACAAGAAATTATAAAAATATTCCAGACATTCTAAAAGGGCCACAAAGCCAACAGAAGAGTTACCTAAAGATTTCACGCACCAAGGCTTCCAAAGGGCCGCGGATCCACGGCCGAAGGGGCCTATTCGCGGCGGATCCGCGGCCACGTGGAGGCATTATCGGCAGAACACATTGTCAGGCTTCTCCTTCAAAGATAAAAACTTCTTCAATA